>CM035124.1:156898801-157498801 GCA_020205555.1 Panax stipuleanatus | reverse complement strand
TTGCTGACGAATTGAATCGACTCTGTAGTGATAGCACATTGTTCTATTGGGTGTGATCCCGCACATAACTTACAGACGAAAGTAACTTGATGAACTTTGTTTTCAGCAATAGAGTCAATTTTCTTCGACATCACTGCCATCTGAGCTGATAATGCCGTGATGGCATCCACATCCAATACCCCGCCAACTTTTGGTTGAGGCATTCTAGCTGTCAGATTTTCCAACGCCATGGTCTCAATCAATGCATAAGCTTCCACAAAGCTCTTAGTACATAAAGCTTCTCCTGCGGCGGCATCCATGATTGGCCTAGATTGCCATCCCAAGCCATTATAAAATGTATTGATCACCATCCAATCTGGCATTCTGTGGTGAGGACATTTTCGTAGCATCTCCTTGTATCGTTCCCTGGCTTCATACAAAGATTCTCCCTACTGTTGCTAAAATTGAGATAGATCACTCCTCATCTTTGCTGTTTTGGCCATAGGAAAGAACTTGGCTAAACATTTCTGAGCTAGATCCTCCCACGTAGTAATTGATCCTGATGGTAACGAATGAAGCCAGCTCCTCCCTTTGTCCCTCAAAGTAAATGGGAAGAGACGAAGCTTCACCGCATCATCCGACACGTTATTGTACTTAAACGTGTCATAGATTTTAATGAAACTCAGAAGGTGTTCGTTCGGATCATCGTTAGCTGAACCCCCGAACTGGACTATATTCTGAACCATCTGAATAGTCCTTAGATTGATTTCAAAGGTGTTCGCAGCTATCGCTGGCCGGACTATACTCGACTGTAGTTCATTGATGTTTGACATAGAGTAATCCTTCAGAGCTCTATATTCCTCGGCTGCCATTTGTACTGGTGGTTCAGTGTCTTCTTGTGTGTTAGTAGTACGTGTATTCGCTATCCAAGCTTTCCCGTTGATATTATCCTGTCTAGGTATCAACACAGAATTTGAAGATCGAGTGTGCATATACTAAACACAAGTACCTGAAACACAAATAAAAACAAAATATAAATGAGATAAGGTGTGAATTGTTCAAGTCAGACAAATTTAACTTAAATTGATGTCAATAGTAATAAAAATAACAACTTATCCCCGACAACGGCGCTAAAAACTTATTGGCTTGTTTCGGTGTTAACAAAACAGACATAAATGTGTGCAAGTATACACGGTCAACAAGTAATATATGACTAGTAAAGATCGTTCCCATGGAGAAAAGAATTTATATTTAAACTATCATGCAACAACTTTGTAGCTATTTTTGGCTGCTCAAACGAGTAAACGAGGTGTGAATTAATAACTAGAATGATTATAAACTAAAATTAACTAATTAACAAACGATTGATTTAAATTGGGAAGATATGGGATCCTAAAGTCACTTAATGCGTCATCCAGATTATACACTTCTTGTTAAGCTTAAAACATTATTTCGGATTGCTAGTCAAGAGCACGAAGGTAAGAAATGGCTATCTTTCAATAATCCAAGTCTATATCACATAAAATCCACAAAAGAGATAGAACTCATATGAACATCAATATTACCTAAATCACTATATGTCTATGTGACTTACAAGCAATATCAGTTTAAGTGCGAGCTCTCAATTGACTACATATGGTAAGCCGGTATATGTCTATCCGAATTACGAATCACAAAATCTATCTCATGCAAATTTCATGAACATATGCTAGCATGGCCAAATCTGAGTTTATACTTCCTCTTTCAATTCCATACAAACTATTAAGGTAGATGGTGATCAAGCATCTAAACACTAAACACAACCATGCTAGGCAATCCATACATAATCAATCACACATCACAAAGAGGCATATAGATCTGAATTAAACAATAAGCTTCATTAGAATCCCATAATGGTGATTAGTTCATCTCTGAATCAATAACCATTATGGGATTTGATCTAAGCATTGAAATCAAATAATGAAAGTAGAGGGAATAAGAGAAGAGGAGATTGTAAATCTGATAATCCTCCTTCCAAAATATGCCTTCAAGCTGAGTTCAAGATCATAATCAGATCCAATTCAAAACCCTAAATAAGTAAATCTACTAAGAGCAAAGGAGAGAAGCCAAAAAAATGATAAACTATAGCTTATAACTCTCTTTGGCTCTCCAAAACCCTAGAATAGAAAAAAAATGATTAAAACTTAGTCTTGTAACTTGCAAATACCCCCATATATGGAAAATACGCTACAACAAATGTATAAGTGAAAAGTCAACAATTTTTCAGAAGTTGACTGGCGCGATTGCGCCAGTACGTAGGCCTTTTTGGGCGCGGGCGCGCTGTTCTTCAGTTCGGCTGCTTCTTGGGGCGGGCGTGCCAGGTTTACTCTTCAAGCCTGCGCGGTCGCGTCATGCTATATTTCCTACAGAATTTGCTAGTGCAATGCTGATCTTTGTTGCTGCCTTAGTTCTTGCACTTTCATTTGACACAACAAGTCCACATGCCATGCTCCATCTTCACATGCCAGGTCCACCTTCAATCCACCATCTTGCTATTCATGCCATTTCCAAGCCCTTTCCTATGCCATTACTTACCATTTGAGTTTCCTTAATGCAACCTATAAAACAAAGATAAAAAGCATAAAAAGACACTAAAACACTAGAGATTAAGCCATAATTCTAGGAAGTAGATAGCCAATAAGTAGGTATAAAACCTACTTATCAATTTCTTCAGTTAATCAAACTTATCTCTGGCATTTATAATTAGGTCATATTAATCTAAATAGGATCCAAAGATTGGTTAAAGATGGTCCTCTAAGTTCTTTAGAAGTTGAAAATCTTCTAGTTTGTGAATCCTTTATAGAAGGAAAAATGACCATAGGGCCTTTCAAGGCAAAGAAACATAGAGCCAGTGATAAGTTAGAATTAAATCATATAGATGTATGTGGTCCTATGAATATTCGAGCACGGGGAGGGTTTTAGTTTTTCATCACATTTACTGATGATTACTCAAGATTTGGTTATGTTTACCTTATGCATCGAAAGTCTGAAGCATTTGAAAAATTCAAAGAATTTCAAGCAAAAGTAGAAAGGCAATCTGGTAAACACATAAGGGCCCTTCGATCGGATAGAGGAGGTGAATACCTTCTTGGGGAATTCAAAGATTATTTATCTAATATAGGAATTATATCTGAATTGATTGCACCAGGTACACCCCAGTAAAATGGTGTGGCAGAAAGAAGAAACATGACTCTTTTGGATATGGTAAGGTCTATGATGAGTTTTTCTACTCTTCCTATTTCTTTTGGGGTTATGCACTAGAAACGACACTGTACTTATTGAATCTTGTACCATCAAAGTCTATTCCTTTAACACCTAGAGAATTGTGGAGTGGGCGAAAGCCAGTATTGCACCATATTCATATATGGGTCACACCTGCACATGCACGAAAAGGAAAGACAGACTTAGATAAATTATTCTCAAGAACAGAAGTATATTTGTTTGTAGGATATCCAAAAGGAACTAGAGGTGGTCTATTTTATAGTCCTTTAGACCAGAAAGTATTTATTAGCGCAAATGCAGTTTTTCTAGAAAATGACTACATAATGGATCCCAAGTTGAGTAGTAAAATTATCTTAGAAGAAATGTCAAGTACATCAATTACATAATCAATTAGTCCACCAAAAGATTTGGATGAATTGCCAAAAACTAACCAATCAGATTCTTCTAATACACCGAAGCTCCGTCGTAGTGGGAGGAGTATCAAGCCTCCCGAGAGACTTTCACTTCTTGGAGAAACTTATGATGTTATTATGGAAGAAGTAGAGTCAAATCCCTCTAACTACCATAAAGCTATTAATGATGTAGATGCATCCAACTGACACATAGCTATGAAATAAGAAATGGATTCCATGTACTCAAATAAAGTATGGGAACTTGTAGAAGCGTCTAATGGGGTTAAACCTATACGGTGCAAGTCGGTCTACAAAAGAAAAAGAAGGGTAGATGGTGTCGACGTCGGGAAAAATCTTTGATCCCTTTTCCTATGTTTGTTTCTACCCTTGATGTTTTCTATTTGAATTGGTTTTATCTAAAGGGTGAATTTTTAGGAAAAGATCGATATATAATGTTGAAGATTTTGAAAATCTTGATTTTACATAGTCACCAGTTGGTATGATTTAAATGGTTATACCAACTCAATCGAGTTTTGAAAGTTTTTTACAATATGGTCCAAGTACGGGACTCTATTTAATTGGTCATAAAAATCGAGATTTCATAGAGTTCGGGGGCTTGATTAAGCGGGGGGAATGTGTTCGGCAACCCCCGACTTCCGTGAAACACGGTTACCTCTTTATTTTAATTTCTCTAATCATTATATGTGTTTGTGTGTGAATTGCAGTAATTGGGCCTAAATGCTTTATTTAAAAGTAGTGATGTGCTTCGTTGGACCTATATACGAAGGGTTTGATTTAATGAAAAGTCCTTTTTAGACAAGATATGAAAATGATTTTTTGAAAAGTGGTTTTCAAACCCTTTCGCTCGCATAGGAATTGAAGCCTTTTGATACTTTCATTTTTATTTTGTATTCGGCATGATTTGGATTTTATGGGAGATGCAAAGCATAAATAAATATCTACAAAAGTGTCAGACCTCTTATGGGTATGAAAGCCATCGAAGTGATTCGAGCACCACAAACCACAATTTAATTATGTCAGGGCTTTAAATCCGTATCCCCGCTTTAAGGCCCATGGTTACATTTACAAAGGGGCTTGCAAGCTGTATATACGGTTGGAATTTGTCCATTATGGGAATCGGATCCAGATCCATGTGATTAATCGTAGATCCATGTGATTAATCGTAGATCCCGTGATTCCTAGGCTCACACAATGTCATCAAAAAGCTTGCACGGCAGATATATAGAAATAAAATGCAAATTATAATCTAGACGTCGCAAAAATAAAGGATTCATCAGTTAAATCATTGCATGCGCATAGCCAAGCTTCTCGTTCCCTCTAGATACAGGTCTAGGATTGCGTAGTTGCTTAATATTTACAAAACTAGAAAGAAAACTAGATGTAAATAAATCTTAGTCATTCTAGCTCAACGGTTTCAGTTTTATAACTTTTGAACCGGTTACAGTTAGATATGGCTAGATTTATATAAATCTAGTCCACAAACTTTACATTAAAATAAGTTTACATCAAATGAACAGTTAAAACTGATATTTAATCACATTGAATAAATAATATATATATATATATATATATATATATATATATATATATATATTAAAGCTGGAAAGAGCCACGGATTCACAATCCAGGCGTTACTGATCAGTAGAAATATATATATATATATATATATATATATATATATATATATTAAAGCAGTAAAAAGTCAGATTTAGAATCCAGGCATAATGAATACTTATAAATATGTATATATACTTATATATACATATATTAAAGCCAGAAAAGCCACGGATTTGCAATCCAGACAAAACTAAAAGTTATAAATATATATATATATATGCTTATATATATATATATTAAAGTAGTAAAAAACTTCAGATCTAAAGGAATCTCTTAGTGTAAACCGCTTTTGAAGCTTGAAAACTCCGTTTCCACCGGTTAAAACTTGATATGTTAGTATATATACGTATACAAGTGTTTAGAAAGAAGAATATTGAAGTTTGGAACACTGTAGGTAGGGTTAAGAGCTTCAACGGGCAGAATTTCCTCTCTTTTTTTCTTCTTTTTTCTTTGCTGGTGGGGGGTCTTATTTATAGACCTGGGAGCCGCAGGTCCATCTGCGGAAGCCACGGGTCTACCTGCGGCTGACCCGGGTGGCTCCGGTCCAGTGGGTCTTGTCGTCTCGAAGTACGTGCACTCCGGCCAACGCGCTATCTGCTTAAAACCTTCATAACTTTCAATTCGGGAATCCGTTGGAGGCATGTTATACCTTTCCGAAAAGCCCTTTCCGAGATCTACACAATGACATGGGATTTGAACTCTTATAAATCAGAGAAGATGGGTCCATGACCAGATCTTCAAGTCTTCGCAGTCCGTCTGTTGAGTTGTCTTGTGCTGTTTACACTCGGGATTGACGTTATAGTTTTACATGACCCTCATGGCAGTGATTTGACTTGATTTGATGTTAAATTAGTAAAATGACCATTTTACCCTTCTGGGGGTTGTCTCTAGGGTTGACGAGGCTTTCGATTATCTTTCGGGGTTATCTTCGAGGTTTGATCCCAGCCAATTATGTTCTTCCTCAAAGTCGTCTTCGAGGTTGATTTGATATCCCGGGGTTGTCGTCGGGGTTGGATTTGGTCTCCCGGGGTTATTGTCGGGATTTTAATTTGATCTCCAAGGGTTGTCGTTGGGGGTTTGATTTGATCTCCCGGGGTTGTCGCCGGGGGGTGATTTGATCTCCCGAGGTTATCGCCGGGGTTTTAATTTGATCTCCTGGGGTTGTTGCAAGGGGGTGATTTGATTTCCTGGGATTATCGCCGGGGTTTTGATTTGATCTCCCGGGGTTGTCATCGGGGGGTGGTTTGATCTGGGTTTCCAGGGTTGTCTCTGGAAGGTAAAAGATGATTTTACCCTCCTGCAGGGTTAGTAACAGAAATGTAAAATTTTGACTGTCTACAGATGCCCCTCTTTATCATGTTTATGCAATGCAATGGAATGAACAGGATAAAGATTGCTAGACACTGGAAATATGATATATGCAAATGTAATACAATGCATGATATGCTATGTTATGAATTCTATATGCTTTTGCGGGGTTAGTTGCCACGGGTATTCTATCACTGACTGCTCCCAACATTTCTGCTGGGGATGGAGTTGTCAATGATGGCTTCCACTGAACTCTCTTGATGCCTACTTGAACGATAGTTTGCAAGGCTTTCATCATTGAACTTTCTTGATGCCTACCCGAACTGTATTTTGCAAAGCTTTTCATCACTGAACTTTCTCGATGCCTACTCGAACGGTAGTTTACAGATCTTTCATCACCGACTTTTCTCGATGCTACATTAGGTTGAAGCCAATGGTTTTAAAATATTTGTTGGTGCTACCACAACTGATTATACAAAATATTGTAGAGATGTTTTCAAGATCCCTGTTGGGGAGATTTTTCTATGGCTAATACCACTAGACCTTTCTGAATTCGACGTTGGGGTTGTCCCCAACATTCTTTGTCTTCAGATAAGCTTTCTGCCTTTACCTCTGTTGGGGATGTTCCCCTTCTAACGAGTGACCTCTTTGGGGATTCCTGATGCCTATCCTGATGATAGTTTACCTACGGTTTACATCATTGAATCTTTCTTGACGTTACGTTGGGGCTATCACCAACAGTTTGGATTGCTGTCCGATTGATGCCGACGTTTTTACCGGGGATAGAATTCTTACTATCGACTCGAATAATAATTGACAACGATTTAATCATCACCGAACCTCCTCGATGCCTACCAAAACGGTAGTTTACAACGGTCGACTGAACTTATTTGATTTTGATACCTACTAGAACGGTAGTTTGCAGAGTTGACCATCATTGAACCTTCTCGATGCCTATTGGAACGACAATTTACAACGATCGGTTGAACTGACTTGGTTTGATACCTACTCGAACGGTAGTTTGCAGAGTTGACCATCATCGAACCTTGTCGATGTCTACTCGAATGGTAGTTTATAACGGTCGATCTTCGCTGAATTGATTTGATGTCTCGGATGGGGTATTTATAACAGATTCCATCATTAGTCCCTCCCCCCGAGAAGAATAGTTTTCCATAGTTTTCATCATCGGATCTTTCCAGATGCTAAGCTGGAGTTGTCACCAACGGTTTGCAATATCTGACACTATGCCCTTTGTTGAAGCAGTTCTCAACGGCTTTCATCACTGGCTCTTTCCTGATGCTACACTAGAGTTGTCGCCAACGGTTTACAATATCAGCCACTCCGACCTTCGTTGAAGCAGTTCTCAATGGCTTTCATCACCAGATCTTTCCCGATGCTACGCTAGAGTTGTCGTTAACGGTTTACCATATCAGATGCCTGATATCTCAGTTGGGGGTATCTTTCTGATAAGTTAGACCTCATACAAATCTGAATACTTTGACGCATTCAAAACCCACTACTCACGACATCGGACCTTCTCGATGCTTTGACAAGGGCAATTTTCAGTAATTTCCATCATTGGCTTTCCAAATACCACATTATGGCTCATACCAATGGCTTACATGAAGATCGTCTTTTATTAAAAGTTTGACAACCGGATTCAGGATTTCAGGCCCTTTTTCTCAATCGCGTAGCACTTTTTTCCCTGATTTTAGTTTTTAGCTTTCGTAAATTCTGTTTTAACTTTAATTGGACCAAACTGGAGGGGGTGGGGCCCACCTTGGGTGGCCGCAGGTCTACCTACGGTAGCCGAGGATCTACGGAAGTCGCAGGTAGAGCCGTGGCTCCTTGCGATTCTATTTTAGTCCCCCCGTGGCTTTCACAGGTCATTTTTAAGTTGAACTATATAGAAAATCCAAAAATTCCTCTCCAGATCTACTAAGTTCAGGCAGCTTTTTGCAAATTTTGTCACTGTACAATCGTTCTGCAAAACATCTAGTAACGTTTACATTCTTTCTTTTCAAGTTTTAACAGTTAGAACGTTAGATTTTATATAGAATGCTTCTAAACACAATATAGCGAATATACATGCTCGTATGACTTGATAAAAATTATCAGACTTAGTAAATTCTTATATTTTACCATGCTGAATGTATGGATGTGAAAAAAATGATTTCTGAGACAGTCATTTAGCGTCCATTTTTGCCAGTTTATTTATCCTATTTGAGGACAAATGTAGCCTGAATTTTTAAATAAAAATACACATGGTAATTTAGCTGCTATGGGATGGGGAGTTTGATTTTGATGTTTTTCATATATATGAAATGTTTATAATTTTGGGTTGGTGTGCAACTGAATGGCCACCTAGTCATGCCTATGTGCATGCGGATAGTCCTATTTTACAAAGGAGACTAACTAATTTTTTTCACAAGCCTGAGCATTTAATGAACATGCAATTTTAACTCTACTGGGGATGTATGTTAAACTAATGCATGCTTTAGGACTTAGATTATGCATGAAACAATGATTTAATTTTAATAAGCTGTAAGTTTGAAACTTACCTCACCCTCTTTGAGGTGATTTGGAGATTTTTTTCAGGTTATGGATTCAGATATACCGAGCAGCTCTTGCAGGGTCTCTGCAGGTGTGAGGAGGAGAGCTTCTGATGTCCTTCAGCCTCATCCAGTCCCGGTAGCCTCGTTGATTAACTGAGTCAGTGATTCGTCCTATCCGGGTTAAGAGGTCGGATGATGTGGATGAGGAGGAGGATGTCCCTACTGTGGATCCAGCTCCGGCTTCGACTACCCCGCGTCGGGAGCTTCCAGCTATCATTGTGATGATTCCAGATCTTTTGGAGGATTTGAGACACCATCCTTCGATCTATCTCCACGCAAATAAGGTAACTGTAATTTTCATCCTATAATTTTTTCCTTTTTCTATTTTTGGCCCAATGGCTTAATCTTGATTTGCAATTTAATGCAGGTTCCCGGCTTTACTTAACCCAGGGAGAACTGGATTAACATTAATTCCTTGTACCAGACTCTCCATCCGGAGTACCAGGCCATCGTCAACTCTTGAGGTTTTGAGGCCTTCTTCTCTATTCCTCCCCGTCGTTGCCCTTAGGGATATCTGCGGGCTCTATCTGAGCGCTGGTTCCACCAGACTCAGTCTCTTTATTTATTAGACTGTGAGGTGATGATGACCCCGATGGACTGGCGGTTTATCACGGGGTTGTAGTTTACAGGTGAGCCGGTGCTTTTGGTGGCTGATATTTCACCTGCCGCCATTCGATCCCTTTTGGGAGTTCTTCCTATGGCCCTCAAGGGTCGGACTGTCCGCTCTAGGCCCTTGAGTGTGATGCCACGAGTGGGGCTTTGACTGAGCCTCTGCCTGATGATAAGAGGGTTAGAGATTGCATTCTTCGGCGACTGTTCTTGGTCATCATTAGGGGTTATTTCATAGTGGATAACTCCTCAACGATTTTTTTTCTCTGGTTAACGCCACTTAGGATGTGGATCGCATCAGGGATTTTGACTAGGGCTCCTTCACCTTCGCATGCTTTCTTCATGGGATACGCCTACACTCTAAGGGCGTGACAGAGGCTTGGCTAGGTTTTTACCCTTTTTTGCTGGAGTACTTTCTCTTTCACCTTTCAATTTCTCTCATTTGGATTGTCAATATTTATCACTAAGGACATTGGATCTTTGCACTTCCAATTTTGGGCATATGAGAGGCTCCCTTCCCTACGCCCGGCTACCACTATAGGTCTGGAGACCTATCCATGAGGACGGCGATGACATTATTCCACCTTTACAGAGGTCCTTGTAGCAGAGGGGTTTACTCATTTTTGCTTGTAGTTTGAGCTATTGACCACTGCTGTTATCACGTGGGTTCCTTACACCCTTGATTATCTGATAGTCGGTTTTGAGGATGGATTCCCGACCAGGGTAGAGTATATATTATCTACTCGTCGGATTCCTCTTTTAACTGATGGAGGCTGAGAGCTCTACTTGGGAGAGCGTGGTATCCGGAGCGTCACAAGAGAGATTCGTATTCCATTCCTTCCTCCTGGTAGGATGCATTGGTCCCTATCTCAGCTTATTGTAGACATTCCCATGATGGGATTGGATGGCTTCACATTTTCAGAGGGCCCTCACAATAAGGAGGCATTTTATCGCTAGTGGAGTCCTCGCACTATTGGGGCTCAGACCCGTGCCACTCAGTTCATGGCAGACATGGTTCCTGGGTCTGTGATGATGACAGACTGGATAGCCTGCATTCGAGATCCTACTCACTTGGAGCAGATTACCAGTTTGACCCAGAGATTGGATCGGGCACATTTGTTCATCAGGCACCTTGGTAGGGATCCTTCAGAGATAGATTCTTTTGATCCTTCCAGCTCCGACGCTGGCCCCTCAGGTGGTCCATATTCTGGCAGTTTTACTGGTGCAGATCCTCCTCTCTATTGGACCGGTATCCCTGCTAGCAGAGATTCAGTGACTCAGGAGGAGTTACAGCAGGTTAATCGGTTGGGTGATATAGATATCCTAGATTTCTTCTGATATGTTTCTCGCTATATCTTTTGATAGGCCTCTGTTAGTTATTGGGAAGTTGTGCCCCATTTCTTGTTATCTCTTTTGATAGGCCTCTGTTAGTCATTGGGCGGCTGTGCCCATTTCTCTGTACTTTTTATATTTGCATTTTAGTGGCAGATAGAGATGATGCTTTTATTAGACAGTGTATTTAGAAATGTATGATATTTCATATCTATTGCATCCTATTGTCATTTATCATTATCATCTATTATGATGCATGCATTATGTCATGGATATGCATTCATATAAGTGAGTTTAGCATTGACCCCTGGATGGTCTCATGATACGGTTCTACAGATGTCTTCATCTACCGTCAGCCGTATTGAGCACATGCCACCCACATTGATATCCTCTTCTTTGAGATCATGGTATGACAGTTTGCCTCGCACAAATAGGGCAATAGTTGATTAGATGTTGGGGCATTCTATATCCATCTTAGCTTTCCAGGTACCACTGGGATTCGTAGATAACATATTATCTTGTTGGATACCTGAGCGATAGGTTTTTAGGTTTGGTATCTACGAGCTTACTCCTACGTTAGAGAAGTATAAGTGCATTACTGATTTGCCCTTGGATCGGCCTTATGCTATGCTGGCCATTTGCGAATATGAGACGGTAGTTTATGACCCTGACTGGCTTGCGACGTAGAGTCGTAGCGGATGAGATTCACTTCAGGGAATGTGGTGTCCTTGGATTTCTTGATTAATCGATTTGGCTTGCTGGACAGCTATGCACGATATTTAGAAGAATTTACTATCAGTTCAAGGGAGTGGCAGATTGCTCGCGTAGATATTTTGTTGATGTGTATCACAGCTTACTTGTATATGCCACTATACATGGACCATCTGGACATTGGCTTGATCACAGTGGTTTGCGCTCTCATAGAGGGTTATACCATCTTGCCCATGATATTGGCGAAGACCTTGAGGTCGGCCACATATTTCCATACCCATCTTGTGGGGTTCTTCAAGGGAAGTGCCGTTTTATTATACGTGTGGTTCATGACACACTTGAAACCGATCGACACTTTTAGACATCACGGATATTGTTTTACTCATGAGATAGTCATGTCCTATTCTTTTCAGCCAATTGAGTGTACAGATGCGACATCTTGGTTGGATTTTCTAATGACGATCGAGGATTCCTTTGCAATCTTGTCATGTTCAGGACTCAGCTCTCCTTATAGCTTCATTACTCATGCAGTTGGCATGGATTATCTACCCCTGGTTGGTCTAAGAGGGGTGACCACATATCATCCATTGGCTGTCATGGGACAGTTCGACCAATTTTAAGACATTCACCCCTTTGATGGGCTATAGATCAGTGACTATCAGCTTCATCTCTGTCAGCAGATGATTTGACCAAGATTTATGATTATTGGACCCATCGTGAGAGAATTAATTTTTCGACTAGTCATCCGAGTCTTTCTTTAGAGTACTCTGCATGGTTAGAGACAGACATTGCATCGATCGTGGTTGTTCACTCGGAGCCGAGTATTGATTCTGATGAGGAGGAGCCTATGGAGGACCCTGATTCTCCCACCAAGGACGAGTTATTTGCTGGTTTGACAGTAGCTTTGGTCAGTAACACCTCGAGCACTTCCACTACTGCGGACCCATCTCTTATAGATTCTTTAGCTCGAATGACCTTTGAGAGGGATCAGGCTAAAGCGCTGATGTTGACAGCCCTTTCTGGCAGGGATGCTACTTTTATCGAGAA
Organism: Panax stipuleanatus; assembly: GCA_020205555.1. NCBI lineage: Eukaryota > Viridiplantae > Streptophyta > Magnoliopsida > Apiales > Araliaceae > Panax > Panax stipuleanatus. The sequence goes on along the minus strand of CM035124.1, from coordinate 157,485,909 downwards.
GGACGATGCTCGAGCCACTCGGGACACAACTTTTGTTGAGAGAGATGATGCCCTAGTTGCCTGAGATGCTACTTTTGTTAAGCGGGATGAGGCTCTAGCTGCCCTGGCCACTTCTATTACTGATAGTACTACACTTATATCCTACACATATGGTATTATTGTAGATATGGGTGCATTGATAGATGATCATGGTAGCACTATGCAAATGGCTATGGATCTTCTAGCTCGCATGGAGACCTTAGGGCAGGAGCTTACAGATGCACCTCCATCTTCTGAGAGGGATGCCATATTGGACTTGCTATCCCGTTTATCAGCGGGTTTATAGACTAGCTTTCATTTTCCTGCACAAATTAGGTCAGCCATTTTTGTCATGTATAGGATACATTATATATATTAAACAATATTATATGGCAGAGAAATATATTTTGATTCACTTCCCTTTTGGATATGTTTTGTCATTGTTGAATGATTACCACTTTTTTCATGACATGCTATCTTGATGTATCATGAGCTTTTCCTTGATGGACTGACATTGAGATGTCGGAGAGTACCTCATAAGGGCATGTTAATCAAGGGAGGCTTGATAGTATTCGGGTTTTATATGAGGTTTGGTGTCTTAGGACTGGTTTTCAAAAAGTGTTGTTTTTTTTTTCTTGAAGGTTAGACCGCACCATAAGTGGTTGCCTACGTACTCATGTGTTGAGGGAGATCAGGTCATTCGTAGTTCAGGCTTGGCTTGAATGTTTGAAAAGTGTTTATTTGGGTTTGAGGGGTTTTTGGATTTTTTTTTTGTTTGATTTGACCGTACCATAGATGGTTGCCTACGTACTCCCATGGTTGAGGGAGATCAGGTCATTCGTAGTTCAGGATTTTGTAGTAAAGACTTGATTTGATTGATTGTTACTTCTTCTTTTTTCACAGGACCCGAATGGGGGTTTGCAGGTGGCTCAGACATAGTACCTCTTCACTGGTGTCAGAATTGATAAGCTGGGGAAATTCTTTCCCATCCATTTCTTGCAATATGATGGCTCCTCCTGTCAACATTTCTTTGACAATCAATGGGCCTTCCCAATTTAGGGTAAACTTCCATTTGGCTTCTTCTTGATGGACTTTCTTCAATACCAAGTCATTCTCTTTGAATTGCCGAAGCTGGACTTTCTTGTTGTATGATCGAGCAATCCTTTACTAATATAATTGCCCATGAAAGATGGTTGTAGCCCTTTTCTCATCTATCAGAGATAATTAGTGGTACCTCTCTTGCACCCACTGATCTTCTTCCATCTGAGCATCTATTAACTAACACCCTCAATGACTCCATTTCTATTTCTATGGGGAGTACTGCTTCCATGTCATAGACTAATGAGTATGGGATAGCCCCGGTAGAAGTGCGCATTGATGTTCTGTAGGCTAGCAGAGTCAGAGGCAATAAGTCAGGCCATCCCTTGTGATTGGCGGATATTTTTTGCATAATTTTCTTAATATTCTTGTTCGCTGCTTCGACAGCACCATTCATCTTGGGACGATAAATGACGGAATTAAAATGCTTGATTTAAAACTTGGCTTCATAATTCTTTCATCATCTGGTTGTTTAGATTCTTGGCATTGTTTGATACGATCACCTCCGGTTGTCCAAATCGACAGATTACATTATTTCTAATGAAACCAATGATTACCTCTTTGGTGACTTTGGGAAAAGAGGTCGCCTCTACCCATTGGTGAAGTAGTCAATCATAGTGAATATGAATCGATGACCATTGCTGGCTTTGGGTTCTATTGGCCCAATCACGTCCATTCACCACATGGAAAAGGGCCACGGTGAACTCATGCAGTGAAATTCATTCGGAGGTGCATGTATAACGTTTACATGGGCTTGGCATTGATAACATCTTTTTGTTGGGTTTGTACGAAATTATGGCGCAATCAAATTGTAAAAACTAGCGGAAGCATGATATATCAGAGTTTAAAATTTTCTACAAAACCATTACCCGGATCATCTTTTATGCATATTATTAATTTAAAACGATAAATAAGAAGTTATGGAATCATACCCTTGTAGAACGAAGCTTCCACAGGTACGAGTTCAACTTCTTGTTCTTCGAGATCTCCTTGAATTTTTGGATTAGATTCCTTCCTTTGATCAACGTTAGCCACCCAAGTGTTTGGCCTTGTAATACCCGAGAATTTCCTAATATTATTAAATACATATATTAATGAAAATGAGAATTTATTTGAATATAAATGATTTTGTGTTATGAGAATGATTAATTCAATTATATAAAATTGAATAATTATAATAATTGAGAAATTGATGGGGTTTGCGATAAACTCATTGATAGCCTTGTGTGGCACAATATAAGAATGATTATATTAATTTAGGCGAACAATTAATCTATATTATTTGTTAATTGCTATTGTAGAATATTAATTAATTGTTATCATAGAATATTAATTAATTGTTGTGGAATATTAACTGTGATTGATTTATCATATGTGATTATTATTATTGCAATAAATATAATAATAATAATGAGCAACGTATTTATAAATATAATAAGATTTATATTAAAGTGATAATTAATCATATAAGGGTTAATTAAATTATTATGGAGATTAACAATTATATTGATTGATGAAGGATGTGTGTATATTATTAATTAATATTTAATAAGATGAGTGATTCTATATGCAAGCATGCGAATTAAATGTGTAACATATATTAGCTAACTATGTATTATGTGAAGTGTAATATGACGCTATTATATGGTAAGGCTTATTGAATTTTGGGAGTTACATGATAATAGCCTATGTGACAATATGTATGTAAGTATACATTAAAATAATGTATTATGAATATAAATAATAATTGATGATTATTTATATATGTAATGGAATATATGTGTCAATTTACACTTACTACATTATGTGAATAACATGATTATTGGGATTACATTATAATTCTAATTGTAATCTAAATATATAGTATGAATATAGATATAATAGCCTAAGTGTATGATATATGTATATATGGCCTTAGTATTAATACACTTTATGTTGCAAATGCTGAGATATATGGCTTGTCCATTCCTCATCCTCTCCTACACGTGAAAGCCTATGCCTACTCTCTTCTCTCGAACTCAGCATTCTAGCAAATCATGATACGGGGAGTGGGCACAACAGTGTTCTTCAACCACTCTACCAACTCTTCCTTAGCTGATATACAAAGCTTCAATCTATTGGTTCAAATTAATGGACAATTACATTGTCTGTGTAAGGATTCTTCTATAAATAGCAGCCATGTTTCTTCGTTTTCAATTTGCTGAGAGTTTGCATAAGTAGTGACTGAAAGCAATATACATATATCAGTAGGGGAAGTTGGATTAGCAGCAAACTCTATTTGAATCCTAGCAGAGGTATAATCCCTTTTTCTTTGTTCTTCATTTTCGTTTTCTGTTTCTGAAGTTTCCTTCAAATTCTTGATTATGCCAAATTGGTTCATGATTGGGTTGTAAAACCCTTATATTGTTGTTATATGAACATACATACATGATGAAACCACTATATAGCTTTCTTGACTTTCATTTCCACTTTTGCTCTGCAATTTCTGTAAAACATCAAATTCGTGAAATTGGTTGGAGTTCATGAAATTGGGAATTGATAAATGGCGATTGACTGTTATATAAGCATATATATATATATATATGTGTGTTAGTAAGTTAAAGAAGTCTAATAGCATCTGGGTATGTTGAAATCAATGAAATGGGAAGTTTGGGGACGGTTTTGGCTGCAGCGAACTTGAGTCTGCAATGCACGCCGCAGAGCCGATGCACAGCGTTAGCTGCGCGCTGCAGCGCCAGAACGCGGCAGTACCAGCGTCTCCCATGCCGCAGTGCCAATCCCAAGGCATTATGCCCGCGCCGCAGCGCCACCCGCGCCGCAGCGCCAGATTGTGGCCTGCTGTTGCCGCACCGCAGCGCTGGCCTCTGTGTTCAGTTTTCTGCATTCTGCAACAAAACTGTTATGTACTAATTGGTTGATTTTTGTTTAAACAAGCATGGAAGCATGATTAATACATATATATAAACCTAATGAGACAATGTAAGCATGTTTTAGTGTATTAGCATGCATGGTTAACAAAACGACATGAAGCTTGGAAACGAACTTAAAATTTCATAAACAATCATTAACATTATAAAGCATGTTTACATACTGACCTTGCAAGCACGTTAGTACCACCTAGAGACACATGAAGTGCATGTTAGCTTATCTATATTGGTTCCTGTAATAAAATATGAACATGTGAACCTAACTAGTGCTCATTCCTAACAAAAATGTAAGTTTGAAGGTGGATATGATCATGTAAATGCTATATAGTCGTTTTGATGTTATGAGCATGTTTAGATAACTTTGAAATATATGAATGAACCCTTAACTTGTGTTTATATAGTTCGTAAGGAAGCATGAACATGTTAGGCCCTATTAGTAAGATTCACTAATAGAAATACAAGCCTTGCACGTGAGCATTAACACGATACGTGGAGATTTAAATTCTGATATTTATGGACACATGTAATAGTACTCTTAGACTCATTCATGTGTCATGAATATATATATACCATGATTGGTTGCTGTGATTAAAGTTTAGCATAAACGAAGCATGTTTTCAAGATAATAACAATGCTAGCTACATATATGCGATACGAGTACTCATGAGCATGCCTAATACAAGTTATATGAAAATCTTATGTGTTTAAAAGCGAGCATGTTAGACCATATGAGTTCTTGTCCTTGAATGGCTTTAAGTATTAACTTAAGAACCTATACCATGTACGATTGGATTTGGAAAAGTTATACAAGCATGTAAAGTATCCTTTAAATATGAATACATGCTACGTGATATTATATGATGTTACTTGAACCCGATTTTGACGGTTAATTCAAAGAGAATGCCGTAACTTGCTAAAATGAAATATATTTAGTATTAATTGCGATCTTATAAGATATAAGAATGTGTTTAAACTCTAAAGGAGGAATGTTAAAGATAGAACTTATATTCTATATAACTGTGTAGCTAGGTTAAGACTTAGCTTATGTGTTGATCGTATATTCGAAGATAAAATGTGAAGTTTAATTATATGACTAATGAATATCATATATATACGTAACTTTATTACGATAGGAATTCGAAAGTGTTGATTTGCTTTCGTGGATAAACTACGCTAAAGGCAAGTTCTCTTACTTACACTCTTTTAAAGTGCAAGTATCCTAACCGACGCATTTACTTTATGCAAGGAAATCTATGATTGTGCAAGTTTCCTAACTTACACTCTTTTACTGTGCAAGTATTCTATCCTTGTATATTGCGAACTAGTTTTCTACTTAATCGGTTGAATTGAATTAGCATACTTAAACTCTTATTTCATTAAAGCTATTATTCATGTTGAACTTAGTATTGTTCTTGAATATTGTGAAAGTGTCTATGTCATTTGATTCGGCTAGACTTATACTATTGGAAAGCAACCCAAACTAATTGATTGGTGCGGGATCTTGTATTTGACTGAGAAGAACAACCTTCTTTGAAGGGAATATATAATTGTCGGAAGACCGACGTGCACACTTGAGTATGATTGATTGTTATGCATAACGATGGTACTTTAGGCTGATCACCTGTTGTACCTGTTTTTATTGGATTTTTAGTTTATTACTATCAATTCTAGTAGAAGTTCATAGTCCTTAGTGACTGCTCAGTATTCAATTATTTAAAATCTTGAATTGATGTATTATTGAATCATATTGATATTATTCTGTCCTTAGCGACTGTTATTGAGAACTGTTGATATTCTTGTTATCCTTGAACTATCAAACCTTGTTATACCTTCTCGAGAATTGGGAATCTTATTACTCACCCTTATTATATATTACTTGCTGGGCAATTTGTGCTCATTCTTGCTTTCCCTAAAACATTTCAGTTAAGGCAGAGCATGGCGAACCTTCGGGCGTTGATAAGGGCAAGGGCAAGGCTACCAATTAGCTTGTCTCTTATATGTTTTAAATATTTTAATGTTGTATTAAGATGATGTAGTAAGACTAGTTTTGATTATGTTTAAGCTTAAGTTAGGTTATGTAATAAGTCGTTAATTGATATTATTATGTAATCTATTAAGTACTGTAGGTTGCGAGACTTGGGGGAATAATTATAATAAATCATTGTAAATTATTCTAGAATAGATTTTCCGCTGTGATCGTGTGATATTTAGTTATTATTATCGTAATGTATTACCATGAACACGTGATGAACCGAATTCGAGAGACCCCGTGACGGTCCTGGAATTTGGGGGCGTCACAGGTTGGTATCAGAGCTGTAGTTATAAACCTTAGGAACGAGTGTCCTTAGACTAAAACTTAGGCGAACTTAGAAGTTAGGAAGGAGATAAAACTCATGTAGAGTTTTCCTTGAGAGACTTAGTCTGTTATGAAATGTAACTTCATTTTATACAATGAACTTATATTTTATTTAACATTCTAATGGAGTTACTATTTGTTTGTCTTGTGTTTGTGATTGTAGGATGACAGACACAGGTACACCTAGTAGAGTGGCAGAGGAGGAGCCCAGGGATATACATGTAGTATATGAGGCACCTCTAGAGGCTGTGCCAGTACAGGCGGTTGTACCGTTCGAGTCTGACGACGAGGACGAGATTGAGATAGAGTCTGATCCAGAGGAGGAGCCGATAGAGGACGAGCCGATAGAGGATGAGCCAGTAGAGGACTCTGATGAGGCTACTATAGAGGAGTAGATGCTAGGAGAGTACGAGGAGCGGATCCTAGAGTTAGACTGCAGAGTTCAGGAGCTGGAGGCAGAGGCCCAAGAGAGAGAGTCTGAGTTCCAGAAACTGCGGGACGAGGACCACCTGAGGAAGCTGGCTATGCAGGAGTTAGAGGTGGAGATCGCCTACCGTAAGGAGGCAGGGATCCAGATGGGGACTCTGTTTCACAGGTCAGTGGCTAGGAATGTACATTTGGCAGAGAAGCTAGAAGAGGTTGAGCAGAGGGAGCTGAGTGAGAAAACAGAGAAGGAAGCACTCCGCACTCAGTTAGAATTAGAGGTGATGGATAGGATACACTTCGAGGAGAAGTGGGGGGGCTGCCCATGAGAGAGCAGATGACCTGGAAGATGAGGTCAAATGTAAGAAGAGGAAAATGAACAAGATGGGGTGCGTGTTCCATTCGACATTTGAGAGAGTGATTGATGGTGTGTACCACTACCCGGCAGAACAGGGACAGACTCTACATACCTTGAGCCGAGAGCTGGTTGTGTATATAGCACAGTTGGAGTACAAGAGCGCAGTGGAGCGCGGGATGATGTGATGAGATTTCCTTAGTCAGTCTAGTGGTAGTACTAGTTGTGTCTTTATGTATTGTATATACTATGTTGTAATCCCAATCTTTTATGTAAGATGTGGGATAATGATGTGAACCCCGAGTTAGCTTTTGTTAGAGGGGTAGTATGGTGGTAGGTTGATATATTCCCCATCTTTTGTGATATTATGGGATATATGTGATAACATTTATAGCAGTATGCTAGGAAAATCATGTAATGAAACGATTTGGCATATGAATATAAATGAAGTTTATTTAGAAACGTGTTATAATTTATTTTTTTAGTATTAAAAGAAATACTTAAGTAATATACTTGAATGATATTAAAATGGAAACTTGTGATGCAGATAATGCCGCCCAGACGTAGATTGACTGCACCCGAAGAATCTGTTAACAACGAGAGGGAACAAGTAGACCCGATCCAGAAACTGGTAGACTTGTTAGGAGAAGCCTTAAGGGGAAGGAACAATGAACCTGTTCGCCCGAACCCTCAGACTGTGCCAGTAACAACCTTTAAAGACTTTAAGAGTGTAGGACCCCCAGAGTTCGAGGGATCTACCGACCCAATCGTCTCACAAACGTGGATCAAAGAGATCGAAAAAGCTTTCACTATAGCTAGCGTAGGCTAAGATCAGAAGACGGTGTTTGCCACGTACATGATGAGGGGAGAAGCGAACTACTGGTGGGAGGCTAATCAACAAAGAGCTGGAGAAGGAATAATAGCTTGGGACAAGTTTAAGACACTGTTCTTCGAGAATTACTTCCCGAAGAGTATGAAGAATAGGATGGAGGTGAAATTCCTAGAGTTAAAACAAGGTGAGATGACGGTGGCGCAATACGCGGCTAAGTTTAACGAACTAGCACGATTTGCGGAGCACCAAGTTGGTGATGAAGAGAGAAAGGCTAGACCGTTTCGAACAAGGGTTGAAGCCGTGGCTGTTCAATAAGGTATCAGTTCTTCAAATTGATTCCTTTGCAACATTACTAGAGAAGTCAATCATTACGGAAGGTGGCAGTGAGGCCTTAAGTCTGTATAACAAAGAAAAGAAAGGAAAGAATACTGGAGGAGAGAATCGTACTGGAGGAAGCAGTAGCGGAGGAAGCAACTTGGGAAAGAGAAAGTGGGAGAATAACAACAACAACAAAAACAACAATAATCAATCAGGGAATTTTTGTGGAGGTTTCAAGAAGAGGGCTGAAGGATGCCCGAAGTGTGGGAAGAATCACCAGGGCGAGTGCTGGAAGGGACGTGGCACTTGCTACAACTGCGGACAGGAAGGGCACATCTCGCCCAACTGTCCGAAACCAAAGAAGATCCAAGGATGCTTTGCGTGTGGCTCGACGGAGCACCGAATTAAGGACTGCCCAAAGAAGGGAAGTGGCGGGGGTAGTAATCAGCAAGGAGGCAACAAGCTGATGATTGGTGGACCGGCACAATCCAACCGCCCAACCGCCAGAACCTTTAACATGACCGTCCAAGATGCCGTGGCTGCGAAGGACGTGGTGTCAGGTATAATCCCAATCAATGATATAAATGCTTATGTATTATTTGATTCGGGTGCCACCTGTTCTTTTGTATCTGAAGAATTTGCTAGTAGACTTAGTACACCCCGAGAACGATTAGAAAATCCTTTGATCATAGAAGTTGCTAATAAGGAAGTGATCCCTGTAGAATACATTTATCGAGATTGTCACGCAAACATTAGAGAACATGAACTGAGCGTAGACTTGATTCCTATTAGATTGGGAGAATTTGACGTAATACTGGGAATGGATTGGTTGTATAACCATGCTGCGATAATTGACTGTCAGAACAAATGTGTGAACCTTCAGACTCCGAGTAAGTCTAAGGTAGTGTTTTATGGTAGCTCATCACTTAAGCAATCATGTTGCGTTACGATGATGCAGGCCAAGAAATTGTTAAGGAAAGGATGCGTAGGATATTTAGCTTACATCGTTGATACTCAGAAAAAGGGAGTAGAAATTAAGGATATATCCGTAGTGAATGAATTTCTAGATGTGTTTCCGGACGATCTGCCTGGTCTTCCGCCAGACAGAGAAATCGAATTCATAATAGACTTAGCACCGGGAACGACACCGATTTCGAAAGCTCCATATCGTATGGCGCCAGTAGAAATGAAGGAATTGATGATACAATTGCAAGAGTTGTTGGATAAGGGTTACATTCGACCGAGTGTTTCTCCTTGGGGAGCACCAGTACTATTCGTTAAAAAGAAGGACGGATCAATGAGGCTCTGTATCGATTATTGAGAATTGAACAGAGTAACGATCAAGAACCGATATCCGCTACCGAGGATAGACGACTTATTTGATCAACTGAAGGGAGCAAAGTGTTTCTCAAAGATCGACCTACGAACAGGATATCATCAACTGAAAGTGAGGGATGAGGACATACCAAAGACTGCGTTTCGAACCCGTTATGGACACTATGAGTTTTTGGTAATGTCATTTGGATTGACTAATGCTCCAGCAGCATTTATGGACTTGATGAACCGAGTTTTCAAGCCATACTTGGATAAATTTTTGGTGGTTTTTATCGACGATATTTTGATCTACTCGAAGACAGAGGAAGAACACGCCGAACATCTAAAGATTGTTTTGGAGGCACTAAGGATGAAGAAGATGTATGCAAAATTTTCTAAGGCGAATTTTGGATGGAGAAGGTTCAATTCTTAGGCCACGTGGTGGATAAGAATGGAATCTCTGTAGACCCTGCGAAGGTTGAAGCAGTAAGTAATTGGGAACAACCGAGAACACCGACGGAGGTGAGAAGCTTTTTAGGGTTAGCTGGATACTATCGAAGATTCATCCAAGATTTTTCTAAGATAGCAACCCCGCTGACCAATTTGACTAGAAAGACGGTGAAATTTGTATGGACCGACAAATGTGAAGAGAGTTTTCAGGAGTTGAAGAAGAGATTGAGCGAAGCACCTGTGTTATCATTACCAGATGATGCGGGAAATTTTGTGGTGTATAGTGATGCATCGCACAAGGGGCTTGGCTGTGTGCTTATGCAGCACGGCAAGGTCATTGCATATGCATCACGACAATTGAAGGATTACGAAAAACGATACCCTACTCACGACTTAGAGTTAGCGGCAGTAGTGTTTGCGTTAAAGATATGGAGGCATTATTTGTACGGAGAGAAATATGAGATATACACGGACCACAAGAGTCTGAAATATATCTTCACACAGAAGGAGTTGAACATGCGGCGGAGGAGATGGTTAGAATTAATCAAAGACTATGATTGCGATATTCTTTATCACCCGGGAAAGGCGAATGTGGTTGCCGACGCTCTGAGCAGGAAAGGAAGGGAGAAGTTGTTTAATTTGACGACTTAGGAAGAATTGATAAGAGAGATGGAGAAATTGGAAATAGAAGTGAAAGAACTAAAGAAGCCTGGAGAGAAGTTGTTTGTAGTGGGAGCTCATCCGACATTGTTGGATAGAGTAAAGGAAGCCCAGGAAAAGGATGAAGAGTGTGAGAAAATTCGAAAGAGGATCACGAAAAATGAGGAAGAAAAATTTCGAATGGATAAAGACGGTATTTTGAGATTTGAAGGAAGAGTGTGGGTACCAGCGGTAACCGAGTTGAGGGAAGAGATTTTGCATGAGGCACACAATACGACGTATTCCGTTCATCCGGGAGGCACTAAGATGTACCGAGATTTGAAGCAACATTTTTGGTGGCCCAATTTGAAATGGGAAGTCGCAGAGTGCATCAGTAGATGTTTGACTTGCCAACGCGTTAAAGCAGAACATCAGCGGCCGAGTGGTTTACTACAACCGTTGGAAATACCAGAGTGGAAATGGGAGCATATTACGATGGACTTTGTGGTAGGACTTCCAGTTACGCAGAAAGGTTATGATGCCATTTGGGTTATCGTGGATCGACTTACCAAGACTGCACATTTTCTACCAATCAAGATCCGCTACAGTTTGAACCAATTAGCAAGTCTGTATGTAAAAGAGATTGTTTCACGACATGGAGTGCCGGTATCAATTGTCTCTGATCGAGATCCGCGCTTCACGTCCAATTTTTGGAAGAGTTTGCAAGAAAGAATGGGAACACAGTTGAGGTTGAGTACGGCTTACCATCCTCAGACAGATGGATAGAGTAAGCGAACAATACAAACGCTGGAGGACATGCTTAGGACTTGCGTGATGAATTTTAAGGGAAATTGGGACGACCACCTACCCTTAGTAGAATTCGCATATAATAATAGCTACCATGCGAGTATCAGCATGCCACCGTACGAAGCTCTTTACGGAAGAAAATGCAGAACGCCATTATGTTGGGACGAAGTCGGAGAACGACGAATACTCGGACCAGAGTTAGTTCAACAAACCGCAGACGTGGTGACAGTGATAAGAGCCAGATTAGTAACAGCTCAAGACCGCCAGAAGAAATACGCAGATTTGCATCGGCAGGACCGAGACTTCAAAGTCGGCAGTTTCGTATTCTTGAAGGTATCTCCGTGGAAGGGAAAAATCCGTTTCGGCAAGAAAGGAAAATTGAGTCCAAGATTCATAGGACCGTTCGAGATACTGAAGCGAGTGGGCGAAGTGGCATACAAAGTTGCGTTACCACCCGAGTTGGAGCATATCCACAACGTGTTCCACATTTCTGTGTTGCGACCGTACAAGGCCGACTACAAGCACGTGATTTCTTACGAGCCCATTCAAGTGGAGAAGAACTTGGCGTATGAAGAAATTCCTGTCCAGATATTAGATAGGAAAGAGCAAACTTTGAGAAATAAAATTATTTCGTCTGTAAAAGTACTTTGGCGTAACCACGATGTCGAGGAGGCAACGTGGGAATTAGAAGATAGGATAATGAGGGATTATCCCCATTTGTTTGTGTAACCTTGCAGCAATTCCGGGACGGAATTTTTATAAGGGGGGGAGGATGTAATACCCGAGAATTTCCTAATATTATTAAATAAATATATTAATGGAAATGAGAATTTATTTGAATATAAATGATTTTGTGTTATGAGAATAATTAATTCAATTATATAAAATTGAATAATTATAATAATTAAGAAATTGATGGGGTTTGCGATAAACTCATTGATAGCCTTGTGTGGCACAATATAAGAATGATTATATTAATTTAGGCGAACAATTAATCTATATTATTTGTTAATTGCTATTGTAGAATATTAATTAATTGTTATCATAGAATATTAATTAATTATTGTGGAATATTAACTGTGATTGATTTATAATATGTGATTATTATTATTGCAATAAATATAATAATAATAATGAGCAACGTGTTTATAAATATAATAATATTTATATTAAAGTGATAATTAATCATATAAGGGTTAATTAAATTGTTATGGAGATTAACAATTGTATTGATTGATGAAGGATGTGTGTATATTATTAATTAATATTTAATAAGATGAGTGATTCTATATGCAAGCATGCGAATTAAATGTGTAACATATATTAGCTAACTATGTATTATGTGAAGTGTAATATGACGCTATTATATGGTAAGGCTTATTGAATTTTGGGAGTTACATGATAATAGCCTATGTGACAATATATATGTAAGTATACATTAAAATAATGTATTATGAATATAAATAATAATTAATGATTATTTATATATGTAATGGAATATATGTGTCAATTTACACTTACTACATTATGTGAATAACATGATTATTGGGATTACATTATAATTCTAATTGTAATCTAAATATATAGTATGAATATAGATATAATAGCCTAAGTGTATGATATATGTATATATGGCCTTAGTATTAATACACTTTATGTTGCAAATGCTGAGATATATGGCTTGTCCATTCCTCATCCTCTCCTACACGTGAAAGCCTATGCCTACTCTCTTCTCTCGAACTCAGCATTCTAGCAAATCATGATATGGGGAGTGGGCACAACAGTGTTCTTCAACCACTCTACCAACTCTTCCTTAGCTGATATACAAAGCTTCAATCTATTGGTTCAAATTAATGGACAATTACATTGTCTGTGTAAGGATTCTTCTATAAATAGCAGCCATGTTTCTTCGTTTTCAATTTGCTGAGAGTTTGCATAAGTAGTGAGTGAAAGCAATATACATATATCAGTAGGGGAAGTTGGATTAGCAGCAAACTCTATTTGAATCCTAGCAGAGGTATAATCCCTTTTTCTTTGTTCTTCATTTTCGTTTTCTGTTTCTGAAGTTTCCTTCAAACTCTTGATTATGCCAAATTGGTTCATGATTGGTTGTAGAACCCTTATATTGTTGTTATATGAACATACATACATGATGAAACCACTATATAGCTTTCTTGACTTTCATTTCCACTTTTGCTCTGCAATTTCTGTAAAACATCAAATTCGTGAAATTGGTTGGAGTTCATGAAATTGGGAATTGATAAATGGCGATTGACTGTTATATAAGCATATATATATATATATATATTTATATATGTGTGTTAGTAAGTTAAAGAATTCTAATAGCATCTGGGTATGTTGAAATCAATGAAATGGGAAGTTTGGGGACGGTTTTGGCTGCAGCGAACTGAGTCTGCAATGCCGCGCCGCAGAGCCGATGCACAGCGTTAGCTGCGCGCTGCAGCGCCAGAACGCGGCATTACCAGCGTCTCCCATGCCGCAGTGCCAATCCCAGGGCATTATGCCCGCGCCGCAGCGCCACCCGCGCCGCAGCGCCACCCGCGCCGCAGCGCCAGATTGTGGCTGCTGTTGCCGCATCGCAGCGCTGGCCTCTGTGTTCAGTTTTCTGCATTCTGCAACAAAACTGTTATGTACTAATTGGTTGATTTTTGTTTAAACAAGCATGGAAGCATGATTAATACATATATATAAACCTAATGAGACAATGTAATCATGTTTTAGTGTATTAGCATGCATGGTTAACAAAACGACATGAAGCTTGGAAACGAACTTAAAATTTCATAAACAATCATTAACATTATAAAGCATGTTTACATACTGACCTTACAAGCACGTTAGTACCACCTAGAGACACATGAAGTGCATGTTAGCTTATCTATATTGGTTCCGTAATAAAATATGAACATGTGAACCTAACTAGTGCTCATTCCTAACAAAAATGTAAGTTTGAAGGTGAATATGATCATGTAAATGCTATATAGTCGTTTTGATGTTATGAGCATGTTTAGATAACTTTGAAATATATGAATGAACCCTTAACTTGTGTTTATATAGTTCGTAAGGAAGCATGAACATGTTAGGCCCTATTAGTAAGATTCACTAATAGAAATACAAGCCTTGCACGTGAGCATTAACACGATACGTGGAGATTTAAATTCTGATATTTATGGACACATGTGATCATACTCTTAGACTCATTCATGTGTCATGAATATATATATACCATGATTGGTTGCCGTGATTAAAGTTTAGCATAAACGAAGCATGTTTTCAAGATAATAATAATGCTAGCTACATATATGCGATACGAGTACTCATGAGCATGCCTAATACAAGTTATATGAAAAATCTTATGTGTTTAAAAGCGAGCATGTTAGACCATATGAGTTCTTGTCCTTGAATGGCTTTAAGTATTAACTTAAGAACCTATACCATGTACGATTGGATTTGAAAAAGTTATACAAGCATGTAAAGTATCCTTTAAATATGAATACATGCTACGTGATATTATATGATGTTACTTGAACCCGATTTTGACGGTTAATTCAAAGAGAATGCCGTAACTTGCTAAAATGAAATATATTTAGTATTAATTGCGATCTTATAAGATATAAGAATGTGTTTAAACTCTAAAGGAGGAATGTTAAAGATAGAACTTATATTCTATATAACTGTGTAGCTAGGTTAAGACTTAGCTTATGTGTTGATCGTATATTCGAAGATAAAATGTGAAGTTTAATTATATGACTAATGAATATCATATATATACGTAACTGTATTACGATAGGAATTCGAAAGTGTTGATTTGCTTTCAGTGGATAAACTACGCTAAAGGCAAGTTCTCTTACTTACACTCTTTTAAAGTGCAAGTATCCTAACCGACGCATTTACTTATGCAAGGAAATCTATGATTGTGCAAGTTTCCTAACTTACACTCTTTTACTGTGCAAGTATTCTATCCTTGTATATTGCGAACTAGTTTTCTACTTAATCGGTTGAATTGAATTAGCATACTTAAACTCTTATTTCATTAAAGCTATTATTCATGTTGAACTTAGTATTGTTCTTGAATATTGTGAAAGTGTCTATGTCATTTGATTCGGCTAGACTTATACTATTGGAAAGCAACCCAAACTAATTGATTGGTGCGGGATCTTGTATTTGACTGAGAAGAACAACCTTCTTTGAAGGGAATATATAATTGTCGGAAGACCGACGTGCACACTTGAGTATGATTGATTGTTATGCATAACGATGGTACTTTAGGCTGATCACCTGTTGTACCTGTTTTTATTGGATTTTCAGTTTATTACTATCAATTCTAGTAGAAGTTCATAGTCCTTAGTGACTGCTCAGTATTCAATTATTTAAAATCTTGAATTGATGTATTATTGAATCATATTGATATTATTCTGTCCTTAGCGACTGTTATTGAGAACTGTTGATATTCTTGTTATCCTTGAACTATCAAACCTTGTTATACCTTTTCGAGAATTGGGAATCTTATTACTCACCCTTATTATATATTACTTGCTGGGCAATTTGTGCTCATTCTTGCTTTCCCTAAAACATTTCAGTTAAGACAGAGCATGGCGAACCTTCGGGCGTTGATAAGGGCAAGGGCAAGGCTACCAATTAGCTTGTCTCTTACATGTTTTAAATATTTTAATGTTGTATTAAGATGATGTAGTAAGACTGGTTTTGATTATGTTTAAGCTTAAGTTAGGTTATGTAATAAGTCGTTAATTGATATTATTATGTAATCTATTAAGTACTGTAGGTTGCGAGACTTGGGGGAATAATTATAATAAATCATTGTAAATTATTCTAGAATAGATTTTCCGCTGTGATCGTGTGATATTTAGTTATTATTATCGTAATGTATTACCATGAGCACGTGATGAACCGAATTCGAGAGACCCCGTGACGGTCCTGGAATTTGGGGGCGTCACAGGCCTCCAGAGGCGATCCACCAAGGAAGAGGATTTATTCAAGAAGGAGGGTGGTTGGCTAAACCTTAGTTTTCTATCCTCTATAGAAAAGGAGTACTCTCCAATAATTGGAATTTTTATCAACTGATATCTAAAATAAGACTCTTCTTATATAGATATTGGTCAACCCTTCTAATCCTATTAGACATAGGGTTTCATTTAATTAATTAAACTCCTTTAATTAAATAGGCTTTCTAATCATATTGGGATTAATTAATTAAACTACTTTAATTAATTTGCCTCCTAATCTTATTAGGAATAAATGAGAGTGCTAATATTAAATTAATTCCTAAACTCTTTTATAAATTAAAATAATAATAATTGTAATAATATTAATAAGACTCTTCTTATTAATTTATATTTAATATTTTTAAAATATTAAATAATAAACATTAAGTTATTTAATTTATTCTATCGCCACAGATTAAATTAATTACACTTAATGCATTATTACGATTATGCCATTACCTTCTTAACTAATTATTCTTCATATTATGATGTGACCCTTTAGGTTCTCCATATTAAACCGGTTGTGAATAAATCAATTAGAATAATTTTAATATTATTTAAATAAATAAATTAAACTAATAATCTATTTAAATAAATAATATTTATTCTACAATAGGGATAAGCCTCCCTAGCGATCAACGACTTTCCAGATAATATAGATTTCAACATTAATAATAAAAGAACCCGTGAGAAAATAGTTACCGTACAATTCAATCTTTCCACCATACAATGTCCTAATTAAATATAAGACATGGAATTGCTGTCAAGTCTTATTTTATTTAATCATATGTATTTCGATTGGAAAATGCACAACTCCAAATAATGCAAATTAGAAACTCATTTCTAACTTCATTCTACCTTGGCCAAGGATTATTGGGTTGTCATTTAACGAATCACATAGGACATATCTCTTCCTTTACTAGAAGTGGTAGAGTCTTTATTGACCATTCATTATCTCCATATGTAACTTATTACACCCAAGCATACCCTTTGACATACCCTAAGGGTCTTAAGGAATAAGTCAAAGTATAATTCATTACATACAAGATACTATGATGATCTCAAGTCCAAGGATCACTTGTACTACTATCACATTAGAAATTCTTATTGACAGACAAGTAAGACTCCATTAGGTATTCCATAGCGAGTCACGTTCAGTGAACTTATTCTCCAATAAGCACCTACATACTTGCTTTAGTGTTTCCACACAAATAATCATGAGATCAATCATCCTCATCCAATGAACAAGCAACATATGTACCAATCTATTCGGATTTACTAATCCCCTTTTTAGTAATCCAACGATTGAAATTATTTTAGTTTTAAGCTTTCTAAAAATTTAGATCTCATTAGCATGATCAGCATCATGATTCTAAAAGCATTGCTAAAAACTATAGGTTATTTACATATTATAAAAATAACATCATGTAGATAATTAAATGCCTTTAATAAATTAATACTTTTATTAATAAATAAATAAATAAGATCGTCTCCAAAGTAAAAGCTATCTCATCATATATGATTGGCTTGTATGCATACTACTTTCAATCTCCCACTTGCACTAAAGCCAATCGCCATGGTATCTCATACCCATCTTCTCTAAGTGACGATCAAACTGCTGTTATGTTAAAGCTTTAGTAAATGGATTTGCAATGTTGTCTTGAGAGTCTACACGCTCCAAGGTGACGTCTCCTCTTTTAATGATTTCTTTAATTAAAGTGTCGCAACACATGTTTGGATTCAAGATGAGACTTAGGAACTATTTCTAGTTTTGTAATGAACTTTTCATCCAAAACGTTAACTTGCAGCTTCACTTACAGTTATATACTTTGTCTTTGTCACTAAACCAGCAACCTTTTGCTGTTTGGAACCTTTCCAATTCACTGCACCACCTTTCAAGGTAACGACTTATCCTAAAGCGGATTTGATATCGTCTTGTTAAGTTTGAAAATTTGAGTCTGTTTAATCATCTAGTTTAATTCAAACCCATCATATGTCATGATGACATCCTTAGTGTCAGTTAAGTACTTTAAGATGTTTATCACTGCCCTACAATGATCATCTCCAGAATATGACTGATCAACATCAAGTCTTGTATATTTTCTTGCATACATAATAGGAATGCATGCGATCTCTCTTTTATTGAGGACAATATCATTCCTTATCAGTAGTATATCAACATATAATACTTAATAATGTCACATTGTACACACAAGGTTCATTCTCGTTTTTTGATAAAATCAAACTCTTTTGATTATCTCATCAAAATGAATGTTCCATCTTTGAGAAGCTTGTTACAACCTATAAATGGATTGTTGTAGCTCATATACATGATTTGCTTCAACCATTAAAACAAATCCATCTCGCTGTATCATACATACATTATCCTCTAATAATGTATATTTGAGGAAGGGCGTCTCCACATCCATTTTGCCAGATCTAGTAATAATAAGCTGCAATCGCAAGTAAAATCCTAATGGCCTTGAGCATTGCTTCAAAAATTTATTTTAGATTTTATGGTGATCTACCATTTTCCTGAGTCTTTATTACTCTTAGCCTGTTCGTAATTCAATGGATCATCATCATCGATGATGTGCACCTCATCTTCATCCTCTATGACGAAACCATACCTCTCAGGTATCTTTGGTACTCTTCCAGATTTATGAATTGGGTGTTTTACAGAAGGTGTCTCTACTTAGATAGGTGCATCCAATTTATCTATAGTGGTTTGTGGTTCTTGAATTTCTTTAAGATCTATTTTCCTCCCACTAGCTCCTTCAAGGATAAACTCCTTTTCCAAGAAGGCAGCATGTTTCACAACAAACACCTTTTGCACAGTAGTAGGATTGTAGAAATAGTATACCAAACTTTCTTTAGGCTATTCCACAAAACGTGTACTTATCAGATCTTGTCCCAAGCTTATCATTTTGAAACCTTTTTCGCATAAGCTGGACATCCCCAAATCTTAACATGCTTAAGACCAGGTTTCCTCCCTGTCCACATCTCATATGGAGTCTTGGGGACGGATTTTGAGGGGACCTTATTTAGTATATATGTAGCCGTTTCTAGGGCATAACACCAGAATGAAATTGGAAGATCAGTAAAACTCATCATGGAATGAACCATGTCCAACAATGTTTGATTTCTCTTTTTCAGATACTCCATTTAACTGTGGTGTACCTGGTGGAGTCCATTGTGAGATTATACCATTATCTTTGAGACAATTGAGAAACTCACCACTTAAGTATTCTCCACCTCGATCTGATCGAAGAATCTTAATACTCTTGCCCGTTTGGTTCTCTACTTCACTTCTGAACTCTTTGAACTTTTCAAACGATTCAGATTTGCATTTCATTAAATACACATATCCAAATCTTAAGTGATCATCAGTGAAAGTAATAAAATAAGAATACACTCTCCGTGCATTTGTTGTCATAGGTCCACAAACGTTTGTTTGAACCAACGCTAACAACTCTGTAACCCTTTCTCCTTTTCCACTAAAAGGGGATTTAGTCATTTTACCCATGTGATAAGCATCACAAGTTGGATATGATTCATAATCGGATAGCTCTAAGAGCCCATCCTTATGCAACTTGGATAATCTTGTTTCATTGATATGACCAAGTCTATAGTGCCACATATAGGTATAATTACCATCATCTCTTTTCCTTTTCTTAGTTTGTTCTATTTGAAATATATTTTCATGCACGTCAAGTATGTAAAGTCCATTTTGCAAATTACCAACACCATATAAAATATTATTTTTATAAATAGAACAACTGTTGTTCTTTATTATAATTTCAAATCCATCCATATCTAATATAGAATTTGAAATAATATTTCTAATGATATTCGGAACAAAATAATAATTATTTAAATAAATGGATTTGCCCTTAGGCAGTGCTAAACAATAAGTGCCCACAGCTAATGCAGCAACCTTTGCTTCATTTCTCACTCGTAGGGTAACCTCATCCTTGTTCAGCTATCTACTTCTGACCAGTCCCTGCACAGTATTACATATGTGAGAACCACAGCCGGTATTTAATACCCAAGTAGAATTTTGACTTTTTAAAAAATTAATTTCAATCATGAACAAACCTTGATTGGAAGTCGAAGCTTCTCCAAGCTTCTTCTCTGCCAGAAACTTCTTGCAATTCCTCTTCTAATGACCCAGCTCGTTGCAATGGAAGCACATTCCTTTGCTAGCTGGATCAAGTTTCTTTTGATCCTTCACTTTCGCCTTGCCCTTAGTCCTTCATAGATTTCTTCTTTTCAGAAGATACCTTGGGCCTCTTCCTATTCTTGGAAGAATCATTCACCATTAAGACATAGTTCTTTTGGATGGAAAGTGACCTTCTGCAGTTTTCAACATGTTAAGTAATTCAGGCAAGCTGAAATCTAACTTATTCATGTGGAAATTTACAACGAACTGCGAGAATGTCTTAGGGAGTGAATGCAAGTCCAAGTCTTGACTCAACTCCCCATCCATGACGAACCCAAGTTGTCCTAGGCGTTCAATCTGATTGATCACTCTTAGGACATGAGTCTCGACGGCAGTGCCCTCGATCATCCGAGATCGAAAGAGCTCCTTAGATATCTCATATCTTGCAGTCCTACTTTGTTCACCATAAAACCCCTTGAGGTGAAGCAACATAGTAGGAGTATCCATGTTTTCATGCTGACGCTGAAGCTCGTTATTCATTGATGCGAGCATGATGCATTGAGCCACAGATGCATCATCTTGCCACTTTGTTATGGTGGCAATCTCTTCCTCAAAGGCTGATTCTGGAACAGTTCCAGGGACAGGTGAATTTAGGACATAAAAAATTATTTCAGCAATGAGAACTATTCTCAAATTTCTTAACCAGTCCGTGTAATTCGGCCCGGTTAGTTTGTTAGCATCAATTATGCTACGCAGTGAAATTTGTGATTTCGACATTTTTTTAAAAAGATTTATATGTAAAAAGACAACATTTTAGCAAACATTCATTTAATTAATTTTATATACCAAAATAAATTAGGTCTTATTTTAAATTGGTATCTCCCACTATTTTCTTCAAAATATATTACCCTCACTAATATAGTTCGGCAAGATCTAATTAAAGATTCACTAGTGAGATTAAGGATCTCATTTCAAATGTATATAGCCTTGTGTGTGCACAACAAACGATATATAAATAAATAGGTAGACAACTCTTGTTAATTACATCGACATATAACTCCTTGTATTTTGCCTCGTAGATCATAATGGTCAAGTGTGTGTACATCCGAACTAAAATGATTTAAGTTAAGTCCAACCTAGCACTCCATATATTCAAAAAAGAAAAATATTATCCTTGTGTGTGTACAACAAAATAATATTGTTCAATTAACTTTATAAGCATCAAATGTGATTAAATTAATATCTTAAATACTTAATACTTGCCTTGTGTGTGCACAACAAACTCATATTAAATATTTAATATTCTATTAATTTATCATGCTAGTAGGCGACGTTCGATATTCCAAATATCATTGAACGCTTTAGACTTAATATGATTTCTTTAAGGGGTTTGTTAATATTTGTCTCATCTTATTTAGCGCGCATGCACACATATATATAAAATACGAGTCATTTTATTAAAACATGCGAAACATGTTTGCATAAAAATATAATATATATATTACTTAGCATACACATATAGAATCTATATTCTACCCGGATTGATTATGGACGTTTATTCTAGTTTGGCTCACTCGAGCCACCAAGTGAATCAAAAGGTCAAACTTAGGGGTGCAAGAATTAAAATTTAAATATAACAATTATATTTAAACCCGGGCTCCATTACAAATGGATTTTCACGCGCTCCTTGCTCCTTGGTCTCCAATTTTTTCAAGATAATTCTAACTATTTCTATTACATTAAACTATTTAATTTAATAGAAACCTTGATCAGCAGTCAAGAAAAAGTACATAGGAGGGAGATAGAATTTTACATCAAGAAAAAATATCAGACAAAACGAGGTACGCAGACCTCATTTAATAAAACTCATTCATTTAATCATTCAACTAAAATAAAATCCAATCACATTGGTCATTAGTCCCATAATAAATTCTATTTATTATCATACATATCACCATATGCATCAATAAATTAATATTCATCTCATGAATTAAAACATTCTATATATATATGAGTATCATTTAATGGACAATTTTAAATTGCATGAAATCCAATTTCAAGATTAAAATAAACTCTTTATTTTAATTATAAAATTATTAAGAATATTATATATATATATATATATATATATATATATATATATATATATAATCTGATGGTCACCAGTGAATATGAATCACTTTTTGGAAATCCTGCAGTAGCATCACGTGAGTCTCCTCTTTTAATTTTTTTTGTCAGATTCATTTTTTAAAAGAATTCGTCAAGTCCATGGATCCGAAGTTACCTTCCCTTTTTAAAAAAACGTGACTCATCTTTTGACAAAACAAATCACGTGAGTCTCTTTTAAAAAAATATTTAATTTTATACAATTAATTATGCCCAATAAATTATTCTAAATAAATACCCATACATATATAGAATCAAAACAATTAATAATTGAATAAAGATTTGGCCTTGATACCACTGTTGGGTTCGTACGAAATCGTGGGCGTAATCAAATTACAAAATTAGCGGAAGCATGGTATATCAGAGTTTAAATTTTTTTTACAAAACCATTACCCGGATTATCCTTTATGCAAATTATTAATTTAAAACGATAAATAAGAAGTTATGGAATCATACCCTTGCAGAACGAAGCTTCCACAGGTACGAGTTTAACTCTTTGTTCTTCGTGATCTCCTTGAATTTCTAGGTTAGATTCCTTCCTTTGATCAACGCTAACCACCCAAGTATTTGGCCTCTAGAAGTAAATCCACCAAGGAAGAGGAATTATCAAGAAGGAGGGTGGTTGGCTAAACTCTAGTTTTCTATCCTCTATAGAAAATGAGTACTCTCCAACAATTAGAATTGCATCAACCGATATCTATTATAAGACTCCTCTTATATAGATATTGGTCAACCCTTCTAATTCTATTAGACATGGGGTTTCATTTAATTAATTAAACTCCTTTAATTAATTTTGGCTTCCCACCACATTGGGAATAATTAATTAAAATCATTTAATTAATTTTCTTCCTAATCTTATTAGGAATAAATGAGAGTACTAATATTAAATTAATTTCTAAACTCTTTTAGAAATTAAAATAATAATAATAATAATAATACTAATAAGACTCCTCTTATTAATTTATATTTAGTATTTCTAAAATATTAAATAATAAACATTAACCTATTTAATTTATTTTATTGCCATAAATTAAATTAATTACACTTAATGTATTATTACGATTATGCCATTACCTTATTAAATAATTATTCTTTCTTTTATGGTGTGACCTTTTAGGTTCTCCATTTTAAACCGGTTGTAAATAAATCAACTTAGAAAAATTCTAATCTTATTTAAATAAATAAATAAAAATAATAATCTATTTTAATAAATAATATTTATTCTACAATAGGGATAAGCCTCCCTAGCGATCAACAACTTTCTAGATAATATAGATTTCAACATTAATCATAAAAGAACCTGTGAGTAAATAGTTACCGTACAATTCAATCCTTTTACCATACAATGTCCCAATTAAATATAAGACATGGAATTACTGTCAAGTTTTATTTTATTTAATTACATGTATTTTGATTAGAAAATGCACAATTCCAGATAATGGAAATCAGAAACTCCTTTCTAATTTCATTCTGCCTTGGCCAAGGACTACTTGGTTGTCATTTAACGAATCACATAGGATATATCTCTTCTTTTACTAGAAGTGATAAATTATTTATTGATCATTTATTATCTCCATATGTAACTCATTATACCCAAGCATACCATTTGATATACCCTAAGGATTTTTAAGGAATAAGTCAAAGTATAATTCATTACATACAAGATATTATAATGATCTCAAGTCCAAGAATCACTTGTACTACTATCACATTAGAAACTCCTATTGACAGGCAAGTCAAACTCTATTAGGTATTCCATAGCGAGTCACGTTCAGTGAACTTATTCTCCAATAAGCATCTACATACTTGCTTTAGTGTCTCCACACAAATGATCATGAGATTAATCATCCTCATTCAATGAGCAAGCAACATATGTACTAATCTATCCGGATTTACTAATTCCCTTTTTAGTAATCCAACGATTGTGAACTATTTTAGTTTTAAGCTTTCTAAGAATTTAGATCTCATTAGCATGATCAACATCATGATTCTAAAATCATTGCTTAAAACTATGAGTTATTTACATATTATAAAAACAGCATCATGTAGATAATTAAATGTCTTTAATAAGTGAATACTTTTATTAATAAATAAATAAGATCGTCTCCAAAGTATATTCTTTATCATCATACATGATTGACTTGTATGCATACTACTTTCAGATGCATCATTTTGCCACTTTGTTATGGTGGCAATCTCTTCCTCAAAGGCTGAATCTGGAACAGTTCTAAGGTAAGGTGAATTTAGGACATAAGAAATTTTTTCAGCAGTGAGAACTATTCTCAGATTTCTTAATCAGTCCGTGTAATTCAGTCCGGTCAGTTTGTTAGCAGCATCAAGTATGCTACGCAGAGAAATTAGTGATTTCGACATTTTTAAATTTCTGTATGTGAAAAGACAATATTTGTGCAAACATTCATTTAATTAATTTTATATACCAAAATAAATTAGGTCTTATTTTAAATTGATATCTCCCACTATTTTTTTCAAACTATATTACTATCACTTATATAGTTCGGCAACATCTAATTAAAGATTTAATAGTGAGAATAAGGATCACATTTCAAATGTATATAGCCTTGTGGATAGCACAACAAACGGCATATAAATAAATAGGTAGACAACTATTTGTCAATTACATCAACATGTAACTACTTTTTATTTTGCCTCTTAAATCATAATGGTCAAGTGTGTGCACATCCGAACTAAAATAATTTAAGTTAAGTCCAACCTAGCACTTTCATAAATTCAAAAAAGAAAAATATTGTCCTTGTGGATAGCACAAAAAAATAATATTGTTCAATTTTCTTTATAAGCATCAAATGTGATTAAATTAATATCTTAAATACACAATACTTGCCTTTTGGATAGCACACCAAACTTGTATTAAATATTTAATATTCTATTAATTTATCATGCTAGAAGGCAACGTTTGATATTTCAAATATCTCTGAACGCTTTAGACTTAATATAATTTTTTTGAGGGGTTTGTTATTATTAGTCTCATCTTGTTTAGCGCGCATGCACACACACACACACACACACACACACACACACACACACACATATATATATATATATATATATATATATATATATAAAATACGCGTCATTTTATTAAAACATGTGAAACATGTTTGCATAAAATATAATATATAATACTTAGCATGCATATATAGAATATTATATTATACCCGGATTGATTATGGATTTTTATTCTAGTTTGGTTCACTGGAGCCACCAAGTGAACCAAAAGGTCAAACCTAAGAGTGCAATAATGAAATTTAAACATAACAATTACATTTAAACCCGGACTCCATACAAACGAGTCTTCATGCGCTCCTTACTCATTGGTCTCCAATTCCTTCAATATAATTCTAACTCTTTCTATTACATTAAATTATTTAATTTAACTAGAAACCTTAATCAGCAGTCAAGGGAAAATACATAGGAGGGAGGTAAAATTTTACATCAAAAAAAATCAAAGAAGACGAGGTACGCAGACCCCATTTAATAAAACAAATTTATTCAAGCATTCAACTAAAATAAAATCCAATCACATTGGTCAATAGTCCCATAATCAATCCCATTTATTATCATACATATCACCATATGCATCAATAAATAAACATTCATCTCATAAATAAAAATCATTCCATATATATATGAGTATCATTTAATGGACAATTTTAAATTACATGAAATCCAATTTCAAGATTAAAATAAACTCTTTATTTTAATTATAAAATTATTAAGAATAATATATATATATAATTCGTTACCCAAATTTCTTTGCTTCAGGTCATTTAATCATGAATTCGCTAGTCTCCTGGTGGATTTCAAAAGGTTAATATATATATAAAGTGAATGTGGAGCTTATTAAGGATTTCAAATTAAGCTCCACATTCACTTTATATATATATATATATAACGTGAAGTCCACATGCAGGACACTTTTTGAAGAAAAAAAAATTGATGCACGAAATTTTTAATCAGGCTTTCGAAATTGAATAGGCTTCCCGAATTGAATCTTTTTTTTTCTTTTCATAAAAAATAATTTTATCCAATTAATTATGCCCAATAAATTATTTTAAATACATACTCATATAATATGGAGTCAAAACAATTAATAATTGCCTAAAGGTTTGGCTCTGATACCATTATTGGGTTTGTACAAAATCATGGCGCAATCAAATTGCAAAAATTAGCGGAAGCATGATATATCAGAGTTTAAATTTTTTTATAAAATCATTACTCGGATTATCCTTTATGCATATTATTAATTTAAAACGATAAATAAGAAGTTATGGAATCATGCCCTTGTAGAACGAAGCTTCCACATGTACGAGTTCAACTCCTTGTTCTTCGTGATCTTCTTAAATTTTCGGGTTAGATTCCTTCCTTTGATCAACGTTAGCCACCCCAAGTGTTTGGCCTCTAGAGGTGATCCACCAAGGAAGAGAAATTATTCAAGAAGGAGGGTGGTTGGCTAAACCCTAGTTTTCTATCCTCTATAGAAAAGGAGTACTCTCCAATAATTGGAATTTTCATCAACTGATATCTAAAATAAGACTCTTCTTATATAGATATTGGTCAACCTTTCTAATCCTATTAGACATAGGATTTCATTTAATTAATTAAATTTCTTTAATTAAATAGGCTTTCTAATCATATTGGGATTAAGTAATTAAACTACTTTAATTAATTTACCTCCTAATCTTATTAGAAATAAATGAGAGTGCTAATATTAAATTAATTCCTAAACTCTTTTATAAATTAAAATAATAATAATTGCAATAATATTAATAAGACTCTTCTTATTAATTTATATTTAATATTTTCAAAATATTAAATAATAAACATTAAGTTATTTAATTTATTCTATCATCATAGATTAAATTATTTACACTTAATGCATTATTACGATTATGACATTACCTTTTTAAATAATTATTTTTCATTTTCCTTTAGGTTCTCCATATTAAACCGGTTGTGAATAAATCAATTAGAACAATTCTAATCTTATTTAAATAAATAAATTAAACTAATAATCTATTTAAATAAATAATATTTATTCTACAATAGGGATAAGCCTCCCTAGCGATCAACTACTTTTCAGATAATATAGATTTCAACATTAATCATAAAAGAACCTGTGAGTAAATTATTACCGTACAATTCAATCCTTCCACCATACAATATCCCAATTAAATATAAGACCTGAAATTACTGTCAAGTCTTATTTTATTTAATTATATGTATTTCGATTGGAAAATGCACAACTCCAAATAATGCAAATTAGAAACTCCTTTCAAATTTTATTCTACCTTGGTCAAGGACTATTGGGTTGTCATTTAACGAATCACATAGGACATATCTCTTCTTTTACTAGAAGTGGTAGATTCTTTATTGACCATTCATTATCTCCATATGTAACTTATTACACCCAAGCATACCCTTTGATATACCCTAAGGATCTTAAGGAATAAGTCAATGTATAATTCATTACACACAAGATACTATGATAATCTCAAGTCCAAGGATCGCTTGTACTACTATCACATTAGAAATTCCTATTGACAGGCAAGGAAAACTCCATTAGGTATTCTATAGCAAGTCACGTTCAGTGAACTTATTCTCCAATAAGCACTTATATACTTGCTTTAGTGTCTCCACACAAATGATCATGAGATCAATCATCCTCATCCAATGAGCAAGCAACATATGTACCAATCTATCCGAATTTACTAATCCCATTTTTAGTAATCCAATGATTGGGAACTATTTTAGTCTTAAGCTTTCTAAAAATTTAGATCTCATTAGCATGATCAACATCATGATTCTAAAAGCATTGCTAAAAACTATGGGTTATTTACATATTATAAAAATAGCATCATGTAGATAATTAAATGCCTTTAATAAATTAATACTTTTAATAATAAATAAATAAGATCGTCTCCAAAGTATATGCTTTATCATCATACATGATTGGCTTGTATGCATATTACTTTAAATCTCCCACTTGCACTAAAGCTAATCGCCATGGTATCTCATACCCATCTTCTCTAAGTGATGATCAATATGATGTTACGTTAAAGCTTTAGTAAATGGATCTGCAATGTTATCTTGAGAGTCTACACTCTCCAAGGTGACGTCTCCTCTTTCAATGATTTCTTTAATCAAAGTGCCGCAACACATGTTTGGATTCAAGATGAGACTTAGGAACTATTCCTAGTTCTGTAATGAACTTTTCAACCAAAACATCAACTTGCAGCTTCACTTACAGTTATAAACTTTGTCTTTGTCACTAAACCAGCAAACTTTTGCTGTTTGGAACCTTTCCAATTCACCGCACCACCTTTCAAGGTAACGACTTATCCTAAAGTGGATTTGATGTCGTCTTGGTCAGTTTGAAAACTTGAGTCTATTTAGTCCTCTAGGTCAGTCCCGGTCTCAACCCGGGAGGTACAGGTCAGCCCCAGTCTCAACCAGGGAGGTACAGGTCAGCCCCCATCTCAACCCAGGAGGTACAGGTCAGCCCCCGTCTCAACCCAGGAAGTCAGATAAACTTCAGAAACAATCTTGAAGCATCACAACATCTCCAGAGGAAAACCTGAAAGGACCAAGTCAGCCTCGGAGATAACACTGAGGACGAACAGACTCGAATGGGATCCAAACCTTGGAAACAACCCCAAGAAGTCAGCCGAAGGCCATGCCGACATTGAAGTCAACCCCGGGAGGGGCAAAACTGTCATTTTACCAACATAAATCCAATTCAGTCAAGCTCAAGCCGAATTGATTCCACTAAGGTCAGAACAAACCATAACAATAATCCCGAGTGGAAACAGCGCAAGACAGCTCAACGGATAAACTGCGAGGAATCAAAGACCCAGTTATGAACCCATCTTTTTGGACTCAGAAAAGGTTTTCTCCCATGTCATTGCGACGCGCTCGGCGAGGGCTTTTCGGAAAGGTATATCATGCCTCAAACAGACACTCTGATCAAAAATTAGAAAGTTTTGAATCTGACATCGCATTGCCCGGAGTGCACGTACTTCGATGCAATGAGACCCACCACGTGGGCCCTGCCACATGGAGCCGCACCTCTACATGCGGCAGCAGTAGGTAGAGCTGCTTCTCCTAGGTCTATATATATGTGCTCACCCCCAGCTTATTTCAAAAATTTAAAAATGCTCTGAACCCTTTTCTGTTTAGTTTTCCAGCCATTTTCTTGTCTTCCAAACCCAAATTTTTTCACTCTAACACGTATATATACTCACATACCACCACATATAAAAAATTAACTGGTAGATTTGGACGTTTAAAGCCTATGATTTGGCAAAAAGCCCGTGTAGCAGTCCATTGTGAGTATTTTTACGATCAGAAAGTTACTACTACTTCTTTGCACTGTTATACACTTGCATATCAAATTTTGTTTTATAAATATGCCCGAAACTCAGTTATGTGGCCGTTTTTGTTAACTTTTGGTACATTTTAGTACCTAAACGCATTTTCTGGCATTTCTACAACTCAGATTGACGATCTGTCGATTCTAACAGCTTTTATATACTTGCATCTTCGTTATTAGCAACTTCGCCAGACTGGGTTATCTTCCTAGTCCAGGTTTGGCTTTTTTTTATATACATTTAACTGTATATATACTAACTTTTCAATTCTATCAAGCCCGGATGTCAAATCCGCGGTAGTGTACTACTTTTCTATATATATATATATATATACCTATATATGCACCTTTCACCGGACTGGGTTATCTTCCCAGTCCTGGTTTGACTATTTTTTGTTTATATTTAACTGTAAATATATATATTTACATTCCAGTTCGGCCTGGATCATTTGTGGCCTTTTTACTGCTTATATATATATATATATTTATATTTTCGTCCGGGCCTCGGAGTGAAAACCCATCGCCCTTTACTGCTTTTATATATATATATATATATATATATATATTTTCATTCTGTCCAGCCTGGATCATTCCGTGGTTTTTATACAGCTTTTATAAATATATATATACTTCCATTCCAATCCGGGCACAGGCGTGAACACTCATCGCCCTTTTACGCTTTTATATATATATATATATATATATATATATTTTAATTCTGTCAAGCCTGGATCATTCCATGGCTCTTTTCAGCTTTTCTAAATGTATATATATATTTCAATTCCAGTACGAGCTTGCGAGTTAAAACCCATCGCCCTTTACAGCTTTCTTATATATATAATTATATATATTGCTTTAATCAATTTTATTAAATTGTTGCTTTAAATAATCAGTTGATATGAATCGACACTAACATTTCTGCGGGCGAACTAGATTTCTTTAAATCTCACCAACTCTAGCTTTTAGACGGTTCAAAATAGGTCCAGACAGAACCGGGAAGCTAGAATGGCTGAGATTTATTTAAATCTAGTATTTTTCTAGTTTTAGTTATAAAAGCTACCTCGCGGCCCTTAGATCGCTATCTAGTGGGAACGAGATGCTTCGACCATGTGCGAGCCAGGATTTACTGATGAATCCTTGGTTCTTTCGATATTTGGATATATTTCTGTACAAATTTGAGTTGTGCAGGTTTATTGGCCTCCCTATGTGAGCCTAGGAATCGTGGGATTCATGATCAAACTGATCAAAATCTGATTTCCACGATGGACAAACTCCACTTTACAAATGTACCTTGCCAGTTTTTCTGTAAAAATGTACATACAAAAGACCTTAAAACGGTTATCCGAATTTAAGGTCTCAACATAGTGAAAATATAATTTATCGTGTCAGAGTCACTCTGATGGCTGTCATGCCCATGAGAACACCGACACTTGTATATATTTTGTGGTCGAGGATGCTTCACAGCCCGACAATCACCATTCAAATTGAGCCTTAAGGCTAAAAAGATAAAACTGAAGTATCGATATGCTTCAATTCCTATGTTAGCGTAAGGGTTTGAAAACCTTCTTTCAAAACATCATTGCAATAATCTTATCGAAAAAAGAATCTTTTGCAAATCAAATCAAACACTTTTGCAAATCAAATCAAAGACTTTTTGCAAATCAAATCAAACCATTCGTATATAGGTTCAACGATGCATAATCATACTTCAAATCAAACATAGGCCCAATTTTCTTCCAACATTCACACACCTTGTAGATTTAGAAGGGAAATATCAAAAAGATGCGGTACCGTGTTTACACGGGAGTTGTGGGGTGCCTAACACCTTTCCCACACTTAACCAAGCCCCCGAACTCAAAACTTTGGTTTCAAAAATCAAGTTTCGACAGTGTCATGCAATTGAGCCTCTTTTCAAACAAACTCGGCTGAGTTGGTACAACCATTTTAAATCTACCAACTGGCGACTCTGTAAAAAGTTTAAATCGTCGACATGATACATGTTGGCCTTTTCCTAAAAACCCCTTCAAAACCTTTTTTCACAATAAAAAGAGTAAGGGTAGACATAACTTAGGATGAGAGAAAGATCCGGGTTGTGACCCGACCCGCAGATTTTTTCCCAACGTCGACAGGTGGCGACTCTGCTGGGGACAATAGAGGGCTTAGGCCGCTTTCAAATCTTTTTAAACATTTCCCTTTCATATATGCATATGTATGAATGTTGCGTCTTTACATTGAATGAACGCGTGAATACTGCTTCTTTACATTGAATGAATGTGAATGAATGCTTTCCTATTTTTTTAGTGCTTCGCACCCATATTAGTGCTTCGTACCAATGTCATCATATGCATAACGGTGTGACGCGATGTATGTGATTGTATGTTGTGTGATTCCTCCACCAGGAGGCAAACCAGTAGGTGATAAATAATTTCTTCGAGGGCGAATAAGTCTTCGGGGCTCATGAATATGCACCACCCAGATTCACTCCAGTTGAAAGATCAGATTAATTTACCCTCTAGATGATTGCGATGATCTGGGGACCTTCATGCCGAAAAAGCCGCGAGAGTAACCTAAGATAGGTCAGCCTCTGATTAACCAAATCCAATGGGAAGCTTCTTCATGCCTTCCTCTTTCAATTTAATGTCAAGTTTTCCAATTCCAATGTAAAGGAGCATAATGTAAATATCATAATAAAATTTTCCATTCTTATTATATACATCTTGTTATCCTGTCATCAAAACAACTGACCTTTGTTTTGGAGGATAAGATTAAAAAATCACAAAAACACATCATGGCATGCATCCTATCCCTACCTACCTCAGGAAATTGACACGCCTACATTTTGTTGTAGGTGAAAAATTGGTCTTGTTACTAGATCTAAGTCTAAGAAAGCACTGTGTCCATCCACGGACATGACTTCAAGTGCTCAGCCAGAATCCACCCCTGTCTCTTGGGAAGAATTTGAAGGAATGAAGAATCAGATAGACGAATTGACCAGTTTCCTGAGGGAACAAAGTAAGGCTCTTAAAGGGAAGCAAGCCCAAGCTCACACAGAACCAGGAACACCTGGTGGTAGTAGTGGTAATCAAGAGACCAAAAAGGCAGATACTCAGATTCCTGAACCACAAAACTAGGACACAACCAACAAAACACCTGAAAACACTGTCCTTAACAAAGAACATGAAGCTGGTGACATTCTGAAGAAAGTACAGCAGATGGAAGAAACCATCCGGTCTATCAAAGGGACCGGGGCATTTGGCAGTGTCAATTATTCAGACCTCTGCATTTTCCCTGGGGCTCATTATCCCGAAAAATTTAGAACTCTTGATTTCAAAAACTATGATGGATTGGGAGACCCCTACACTCATTTAAAAGTATTCATTAGAGAACTAGGATCCTATGCAGAGGACGAGAAACTCCGAATGCAGCTATTTCAGAAGAGTCTGATCGGAGAGGCCAGAGCTTGGGACGCCCGTCTAGACAACTCCAAAATTCACAGTTGGGAAGAGTTGGCCTATGCTTTCCTCAGTCAATACAATTTTCAGTCTCATCTGGCTCCAGACAGATACCAGATAACCAAAATCAAGAAACAAAGTACTGAGTCATTCAGAGAATATGCTCAACTATGGAGACGGGTTGTAGCACAAGTCACCCCATCCATGACTGAGTCTGAGATAGTCATGACCTTCATCGATATTCAAGATGCTCTATATTACGAGAGGGCCCTAGCAGGCATAAGAAAACCATTCTCTGAGATGATAAAGCACGGAGAGATGGCCAAAATGGGGCTTAAGTCTGGGAAGATAAAGGACCTGACTGTCTTAGAAGCCGTTGCCGAACATATCCAGTCCAGAAATTACGGGAGTAACCCTTGGAGGGTACATAAGAAGAAAGATGAAAAAGTGTCCTTAGTATTGCAAGGACAGAATCCAAGGGGTGATTCAAGAAATATGCCCATTCAAATGAGGAATTATACCCCTTTTCAAGCTCCTGCACAGCCTTCAAACCCTCCATTTCAGAAGACTATGGAGGCCAAACGTCGGAGAACATTCACCCTATTAGGGGATTCACTAAAAAATGTGCTGAAATTATTAACCGCATAGAAAAAGATTGTGCAACTCCTTCCACCAACTAACACCGGGGGGTGAAATTTTGACCCAAGAAAGAAGTGTGCCTACCATTCTGGATCTCCGGGCCATGACACACAAGATTGTTGGTCTCTCAAGTACAAAATTCAAGACTTGATTGACAATGGAGAGATTGTGGTGACAAAGCCCGAGCAACCGCACATACAGGATAATCCCCTCCTTCAGCATAAAGAGAAGAATGTCAACATTATCAGTATAGGAAATGGAGAAGGATCTAAGTACCTCCATTATGTGGGGGAATCAACTCCATCCAGCAACAACAGCCCAGACAGTTGGGAGTTTTCAGAAAGGCGATTCCTGATCGAGCAGGAGATTAGGTCTATCAAGGAACAAATTAAACAGTTAACCGAACTGGTCGTATACCAACATCAGATCACCAGACAGATGATGAACCAGACCAACCAATCTGATTCAAATCCTTTCACACTGGAGATCAATCTCATCCCCATGAGGGATCACTACCGGTCTCATGAGCATAAATTTGGGACCGACAAGATGGCCAAAGAGGAGAATTTCCAAGCGGTAGGAAATTTGCCTTCCAAAGGAATTTCATTAACCCGAACCAGCCGATGAAGGAAATCCTCCAGATGTTAATCAACGAGGGAATGGTTGTAGATTTATTACCTCCATTAAACCCGAGATCCAGGAAATTCAAGCCTGACCAAACTTGTCAGTACCACTCTAATGCACCCGGCCATGATACTGAGGATTGCTGGGCACTTTGTAATCTGATTCAGAATATGATTGAAAGCGGTGAATTAATAAAAGGGAATCGGGATTATGGCCTCCCAGATCAAGACACTCTCTTTATTCCCACTACGTGCAATCAGGATACAGTGACTGTTATTTCCTGTGACAATGAACCAACCCTCACACCCTTAGTACTGCAAGGGAAAGGGGTCCAAGAAACATAAAATCCTGTGAAGGTGGCCGCACTTGAGCCTTTAATCTTACCTTCAGACCTCAGTATCCAGTTATCAGTCTGAAGAGGGTCCCATGGAACTACGGGAATGACGAAGGCTCCACCTCAAACAACATTGCCATTGTACCAAAGGATAATCCATTGTACCTGCCTTAATGGGTGATCAAACCAGTCATCAAAGCCAAAGAAAAGGTGTCTGAAGAGAAAATAGAAAAGTTCCTCAACAAAATGGGACACAGTGAAATCAAGGTAGTGCAAAGTTTGAAAGACGCACCCAAGCAAATGTCCATCCTAGATTTGGTCCTATCACCGGTGGAGCATTGTGACATTCTAGTGAAAGTACTGGAAGAAGCCCATCTGCCAAAGACGGTTGATGCCAAGAAATTCCGTCACGTGGTAGAACACATTTTCAACAGCAATGTGATATTTTCACTGACGATGATATACCAGCAGAGGGGACGGGTCCTCACAAGTCATTACACATAGCAGTGATGTCTTCCGGGTATGTGATCGGAGGTGTGCTCATAAATGGAGGATCATCCCTCAACATCTGTCCCTACGACACTTTGAAGAGAATAAAGATTAACTAGAACCGGATCAAAACTAGTCATGTGGTCATCCGAGCTTTCGATGGATCTCGCAGGCAAGCTATAGAAGAAATAGAGCTTCCTCTAGAGATTGGTCCGCGTACTTTCTATGTGTTCTTTCAGGTGCTCAACATTGCCACTGGATACAACTCGTTACTGGGTAGGCCATGGATCCACATTGCAGGGGCAGTGCCAGTGCCATCCACCCTCCATCAACAACTCAAATACATTATCAACGGTAACCTAATCACGGTGAATGCTGAACTGGAATACCCTGTTTGCATACAGGGAGACATGTCGGTGACTAGCCTGGATGCAGGGATTGAACCTGCTAGTTTTCAAGCCTTGAAGGTGAGTGATACTCAATATCTACCTGTTGGGGGCACCAGCCTTGAAGCCTAAAGTCTCCCCTGAAGTGATGATATTGGGACAGGAGATGGTATCTTTGGGTTTCCAACCTGGGAAAGGGTTAGGAAAGAATAAGTATAGTATTACAAGTCCAGTCCAAATCCTGAGCCAGTCAGGGAGAGCCGGATTGGGTTATTCATCTGGGTCAAGCCGCTGGAATCCACATAAGCACCCTAAGGCTCTTGCTCCCACCATACTGCTGCCAAATCTCACTGATGCTGGCTTCGTAAAGCCAATGCGGAAGATTCCTACTGTGATATCAGCTATGCTATTTCCTCCAATCATACTAGTCGAGGAAAGAAAATCCCCAAAGCCTGAAGGTGATAGCAAAAAGGGAAAAGAAAAGATTCTGTACGAAGGACGAGACCCATTTGCTAACATGCGGGTTATTATAAACTATGATGGTATGAATGATGGGATCCCAAACAGTGATGACGAGAATCAGATACAAATTCCTCGCATTAAGAAGGGAAAAGGGGGCAGTTTAAAGAAAAGCCCTAGCTATATTGTAAAGGATGTCTCAGTCATTATCCGAGACGAGGCAGATGTGTACAATTCCTTGATCCTTCATGTTCATGAGGATCTAACCCTGGATAACTAGAGCAGCGTACCTGGCCTTAGTCAAAAAGGGTAAAGGGGCAGAGAGTCCGTCTGCCCTGTAACATGCTTTCATTTACTGCTTAATTTTGATTGCACAGCTATAGCAGTAACTTTTGTCATACTTTGCCAAATGCTTTGTATATTTAAGCAGTTGCATATATTAAAGTGAAAGCATTTTTGTTTTCAGAACTCCAGAGTTGGATTTGTTTGTCACTGCTGATGAGATGCCAACCTGTCATAGTGATTGCAACTTTGATGTAGAACTGAACTTCGACTTGATGGATATTGATCAAGAGGAGGGAGATGACTACGAGGTGCCCGAGGAGATCAAAGAATGGGTCGAAGACAAACCCAAACTGAACCTCGACCAAACTACCACTATCAATATAGGAACCTCCGAAAACATCAAAGAAATCCAGATAGGCCTAGACCTTACACAAGATTAAAAAAATTGACCTGATCGAACTCCTAACACAGTTCCAGGATGTGTTTGTATGGTCACACGAAGACATAATTGGCATATCTACTGATATTATCATCCATCGAATGCCCATCAAAGATGGATTCAAGCCAGTCAAGTAAAATCTCAGGCGTTTAAAACCTAAATGGAGTCTGAAAGTCAAAGAAGAGGTCGTAAAGCAATTCAAAGCCGGTATCATTATGGTATCAACATACGTAGAGTGGTTGTCAAACATAGTTCTTGTACCTAAACCTAGAGGGAAGGTACGAGTATGTGTGGATTACCGAGATTTGAACAAAGCCTGCCTCAAGGATAATTTCCAGTAGCTTTTATCCACATTCTGATAGATAACACGGCGCAGTACGACATATATTCTTTTGTGGACTGCTTTGCTGGTTACCACCAGATCATTGTTGCTGAAGAGGACATGGAGAAAATCGCTTTCATCACTCTTTGGGGAACCTTCTGCTACGACTATCCTTCGGCCTCATCAATGCCGGTGTTATATATTAGCGAGCCATGATGGCCTTGTTTTATGACATGATGCATAAGGAGATAGAGGTTTATGAGGACGACATCATCATTAAATCCTGGAGGGAGGATGATCACCTTGACCATCTCAAGAAGCTGTTCAACAAGTTGCGTAAGTATAACCTCAAGTTGAATCCCGCCAAGTGTGTTTTAGGCATCAAATCAGGCAAGTTGTTAGGATTCCTAGTGAGTAATCGAGGCATTGAGCTAGACCCTGCCAAGATCAAAGCCATCAATGAGATGCCAGTACCTCGAACAAAGAAGGAGATATGAGGGTTCCTAAGAAGGATTAATTTCATAAGCATGTTCATTTCCCAGCTCACAGCAACCTGTGAACCCATATTCAAGCTACTAAGGAAGAATTCCTCCACCAAATGGAATGAGGATTGTCAAAAAGCCTTCCTTGCCATCAAGAAGCAGCTGATCGAAGCACCAGTCTTGGTACCCCCAAGGGATAGAGTTCCCCTATTCATTACCTATCAGTCAATGCCAATGCAATGGGCTGTATGCTAAGACAAAAAGATGATAGTAGCAAGGAGAGAGCCATCTACTACATCAGTAAAGGTTCAGTAGTAGTGAACAAAAGTACACCCTGATCGAAAAGACGTGTTGTGCGTTAGCATGGGCCGCAATGAGGTTACAACATTACCTCCATGGGCACACGACCTACCTTATATCCCGCATGGATCCACTGAAGTGCATATTCAACAAGCCAATATTAAATTATCGACTGTCCAAATGGCAATTGATCCTACAACAGTTCGACATTGTCTATGTGACTCAGAAGTCCTTCAAAGGTCAAGGCATTGCAGATCAACTAGCCGAAGCACCATCAGGAGGGTTTGAGCCCCTGGAGACCTTTTTCTCGGATGATGGGATCATAATAATTCAACAATCTCCACAAGAGAATACAGTCCAACCATGGAAAATATATTTTGATGGAGCAGTAAACATGGAGGGTGCCAGAGTTGGGGCAGTCCTTATCTCTGGTACAAGAGAACAATATCCTATGGCTATAAAACTACAATTTCGCAACACTAACAACACAACCAAGTATGAAGGCTGCATAATGGGGTTGAAGTTAGCCCAATCCATGGGTATCAAACATTTACTAGTCTTCAGAGACTCTGAATTGGTTATCAGACAAACCATTGGGGCATATCACACCAAAGAACTGCATTTGCTGCCCTATCACCGACAAGTCATTAACATAGCTCTGGATTTTCAAGACATAACCTTCATCCATATTCCTCGGGGTAGGAATGACTTCGCTGATGCATTGGCGATGTTGCCTTCCTTGATCCACATATCCGATAAGAGTGGGATTCCCGACATCAAATTCACAAGTTAAAAGGCCCCGACATACGGGAATTACATTGGAGACATATCAGATGAAATACCTCCTATCAAACAGCCTTGGTTAAGACATCAAGGAATATATCTCACTGGGGCAAGCTAATCCGAGCGAAAGCGAATTCACAAGATGGCCCTAAAGTTCTATCGGAGCGGAGATGCACTATACAAAAGGGATACTAGAATAGGCCTGTTAAGATGCCTTGATAAAGAGCAAGCCCAAAGATTGATGGATGAAGTCCACGGTGGAGTCTGTGGTCCACACATGAACGGTCATCTGCTGGCCAAGAGGATATTAAGAACAGGACATTAATGGATCTCTCTCAAAGCTGACTGTGACGATCATGTCAGGAGATGCTTTCAATGCCAAGTGCATGGAAATTCCATACACGCTCCTCCAAATGAGCTACACAACATGAGTTCACCATGGCCTTTCTCCATGTGGGGAATGGATGTGATCGGTCCAGTAGAACCAAAAGCCAGCAATGGTCATCGATTCATCTTCACCATGATCGATTACTTTACCAAGTGGGTTGAAGCTGCTTCCTTTCCTAAAGTCACCAAAGAGGTCATCATTGGTTTCATCAGAAACAATATCGTCTGTCAATATGGACAACCGGAGGTGATCGTATCAGACAATGCCAAAAACCTGAACAATCAAATGATGAAAGAGCTATGTAGCAAGTTCCACATTAAGCATCTATTGGTCGTTTCACCGATCAATATATGCGTGAAAGTATACACGGTTAACAAGTAATAAAGAGTAAGTAGAGTATCGTTCCCATGGAGAATTAACTAAGAAAAGTCACCAAACCACTAGTCCATAACCATTTTAGTCTTATCTAAACGAATGATTAAGTGTTTTGAATAACACTAAGTAATTAAACTAAAACTAATTAATCTTAGAATAAAACCAGATACTGAAGATATGAGATCTCAATTTCCCCTATTGATTCACTTTAAGTCAATGCAATTCCTGTTAAGTCAAATTAATCATCACAGATTGTTAGTCGAGAACACGGAAGTGAGATAAGGCCTATCTTTCAATGTACCAAATCCATATCATATATAATCCACAGATGATAGAATATATATGAACACCCACATTACCTAAACCACTATATGTCTATGTGATTTACAAATAATTAGGGTTTAAGCCCAAGTCCTCAATTGACTACAACTGGTGCTTCGGTATATGTCTATCCTAGGCACAAATCATACATCCCAACTGCCATGTAGAACATACAATCACAAGCTATTATGATCGGATCTAAACCCATACTTTGTCTTTCAAGTCCATATGAATTATCACAGTAATCGATGGCCAATCAATTAAGCAATTAGGCATGAATCATAATAGGTAATCAATCAACAATCAATAAGACCAACATGAAAGTGTATCAACATAAACTACTCAATATGTTCCATTGACATCTCAAAATAGAGTTTAACTCATACTAGAATTAAATCTACCATCCACACATTGAATAAACATCATCAGAATACAAATATGAATCAAAGAGAAAATAAGGATAGAAAATACAAATCTGATTCCTCTTGATCAAAGTTTAAATCTTTGATGCTCTCCAAATGTTTCAATCTTCAGATCTAAGCTACTTTAGAATCTAACTACAATTAATCTAATCTAATCTAATGGTATTGACAAGAAGAAAAGAGAGAGTACTAGTTTAAGTACTCTTTAAAGGAGAGAGATATCTGTTACAATATGAAAATAGGTCTAATATAAGTCTCATGATCGTATGCCTCCTTGCCCAACCAACACTCTAATTGGACAATTAAAATAAAGTCAACTGCAGGCTTCTTGATCGGCGCAGCTGCACTATGTGTATGCTTTAATCTAGCATAGCTGCGAAGCAGGGTACCAGGCCAAGCCTTCTGGAGCAACTGCGCAGGGTTTACCCATGAAGCTAGCGCAGCTACGCCGTCCACCAGATGCTGATTCTTGCTTTCTGCAGTTGCAGCTTGCTAATTCTTTCCCCCCAGCTTTGATGCTTGCATGCTTTACTCTTTTCCATTATCATACCATCATCCCATTTCCTTGCTTCTTGTCCCTTTTTAGCATTCTTTCCTCCTTTCTAGCCTATTGTGCACCAAGAGAGTTCCAAAACATGAAAACTATCAAAGAAAGTAAAAATGCATGAAAAGCAAAAATAATACTTGAGTTTAAGCAACAATTAAAGCTAGTTGATATCTAAATAAGTGGTTATAAAAACCACTTATTAAATACCCCCAAACTTAAACCGTTGCTTGCCCTCAAGCAACCAAAACAAAACCAAACAAAAGATGCAATGAAATAACTATAATGAATGCAATCTATACTAATATGAAAGTGAATCCAAATATCAGTCAGTATTGATATTCATATGAGATGTCTCAGAGAAACTACAAGAAAATCAACTAGAAAAGCTACCCAAGAACAAGGTCATGAGGCATATCATTCTGCAAATCCAAATCTGTCAGCACTGATGCAGTGTGTGTGTGAAG
Source organism: Panax stipuleanatus (assembly GCA_020205555.1). Taxonomy (NCBI): domain Eukaryota; kingdom Viridiplantae; phylum Streptophyta; class Magnoliopsida; order Apiales; family Araliaceae; genus Panax; species Panax stipuleanatus. The sequence continues at coordinate 157,444,107 of CM035124.1, read as the reverse complement.
CAACCATTAAACATACTTTTGAACAAATATATCACATACTATGCTTCTTAGGGGAAAACCAGTTTCAACTAAAGAAAAGCAGTAAATCAGATAAATTCTAACCAAGACCATGCATCACTTAAGCTAAGAGTCCAGCGGGGGTTTATTATGCTTTTTATGTACACACGAGGGCGATTTAGCACTTTCCCGTGTACACACTCGACTGTGCAATGCCTAGTCCTCTTAGGCTTTTCAATGATACCCGTGTAGAGAGCTTTCGACCAACGACTCCCAAACAAAAAAGCCTTAAGGCACTGGGTGTAGAGACACCTCTAGGGCTTACTTACTCCAGTATCAAAGGCAATAGATTCGACGTAGCTGAAGTGTTTATGCACAATCTATTTTTTTCTTTTCTTTTTCACTTTTTCTATTTTTATTTTATTTTCCACATATAGCATTCATACCCCATGTTTCCCCCAAACTTAAGCATTTTTACAGTCCTAGTTATTGCCACTTGATCACTGAAACTCTTCTATTAAAACACAGATTTCCCACCAGAAGAAAAGTATGTGAAAATTTAAACTAAGAAAGTCATGGTGGTTACTCTAGAGTGCTATCCGATTATAAAGTGTCAGACAGATAAGGATTTCCATTGCGATATGACAACACAACCCAGCCTAAGTCCCAAATCAGCTTAAAAATCAAGTAATTTCAGTCTCCTCATAGGCCACATAAATAACACACCAACTGATAACTAGATTCATGCAATATGTCCTAACATAATTAAATAAAACAAAACAAATTTTTTTTTTGAAAATGTTAAACTAAATACGCAAAATACGACCTAGCATGCACTATATGAACTAACACAATTATGTAATATTCTATGAACTATACTAAATGCAAAAATAAACCTAATACCCCCAAACTTAAAAATTACAATGTCCTCATTGGAGGTAAAAGGTTAAAGGGAACTCCCCTAGTCGTCCTCCTCCTCGGTTTGCTCTAGAGGTGTGTCTGGAGGAGGATACTGGCTTCCTGTGCCAAAGGTAGGGAACTCTGCATGCAAACCAGACATCCCAAAAGCACGAGATATGGCCTGGGAGAATTCGGATGTATAAGTCCAAAAGTCCAAGTACATAGTGTCCATCCGCCTCCTCAGCTGTCGTATCTCCCTCTTCTGATCAACAAATTCTGCGGGAGTCGGTCCTGCTGCCTGCTGAGCCTGCCCTGGAGCACCTTCCTCTTCTTCTTCTTCTTCTTCTTCTTCTTCTTCCTCATCATCAGAATCTCCCATAATGAATCCCAATCCTCGAGGATGAGACTCTGCACCCTCCCCAAATGCTGTAATTCTGAATGGCAGTATGATCTATATCCCGCATCGGGAGCTATAGAGCCTCATTATCCTATACGACTCCAGCAGCTAAACATAGCCGAGTGATCATCGAGGCGCGTGGGATCTCTCCTGATGTTCTCCCCCTCATGAATCTGAGCATGGACTGATTGAGGATGTGGCCTATGTCAATTACTTTTTTCTTGACAATGCCATAAAGTAGGGTAGCTCTATCAGTAGTGACCTCAGCATGATGAATGAAAGGGAGTATGCTTGCGCAAATGAAACTGTACCAAGCTTTTGCGTATCGACTTAAGGTAGTCTGTGGGAAGCTAACTTTTTTGTCCGTGCCTGCGTAAGTCATCCATTTAGTGCCTGGCTTGCACAGTTCTTTGATCAACTTGTCTAAGTCAGTTCCCATACGCTGGGACTCTACCCAATTTGTTGGACCAGAAGGAACAGTGTCCACTTTAAATTTTTCGTTGATCAGCCTGCTTTGTGTACGGAACCTGCTTCCCCCTCATATATGATATCCCATTATGCGTCTCATGCGCATTGCCATAGAATTCTTTAATGAGGGGTATACAGGCTGACAGTGGCATGGCCACAACTAGTGCCCAGCCATGTTCGACAATCTATTTCTTCATTAGCCCGTCATTGTTGCCCGGTTTCAGCCCCCTTTCCTTCACACAAATTTTTTCCAAAACATCCCCAAAGAATTTCTGAGCTGTCAGGTTGAAAAATCTGACACTGTCTAATGCATCACGGGAACTGCCTTCGCTGTGATCACTGCTAGGAGGAGAGAAGGCGGAGAAGGAGTACGAATCCATTTAGGCATGCTGATTGGATAGACTTGTAGATGACTGATTACTGGTGACTGATAACTTGGATGCCTCTATAATCTCAGTGAACAAATGTACCCCCAAACCCTAAGCAATCTGCCTAACTCTGTCAAGTAGTATGCCCCCAACTTCTGTCAAATGTTTTGCACTCAATCCTCTGTCAGAAGACTCAGAACTTGTATCGAACAGTTGATGAGCACTCAATTAAAGCCTTAAGTCTGCCCTTTTCTTTCACTGTTAACAAGGATTGTGGATGTCTTGCCTTTTGTGTAATTACCCTGCTAAGATAAAACTTTAACCCTTCTTCCCAAATTTGGATCGAGCAATCAGTGCACCTCCACTTTCTGTGTCTTCTGAACTTCAGATTTAGTCTGGGGGTGAGATACGGTGGGATTAGGTTTATGGAGGAATGGAGTTTATAGAGTTAGATTAGGGGAAGGGTTGATCGAGGATGAGAGTGTTTGTGGAGTTTTGTGTCTGAGAATTAAGGGATATAGTATGAGGTCTTGAGAGATGAAGAGAGTTATAGGAGTATCTGGTTTTGAGAATGAAGGCTGCCGATTTTTAGTTTAAGTGGGAAATGAAATAGAAATTGGTCGGTTTCTTTTAAAAACATGCTAAGGTGCCTGACGCAACTGCGCATGGATTGCTCTTTAAAGATGGAGCAGCTGCGCTGCCTTGCGAATTCCAGCTTCTAGGCCTGGGTATTGGCGCTGGCGCTCTAAATAATAGGCATGTGCTGAAGCGGCCGCGCCAATACTGTGACGCCCCAAAATCCACTTTCCTTCAAAACTTCGGATTCGATGCAGTCACGATACTACTAACCAAATACTAACGCGTAACTATTACATCTTTTAATCATTAGTAAAAGAATACAACTTTGCTTATTACAATTTAGAATATAAATTCTATTCATATCAAGATCTCGTCTTTACATCATATTCGATGTTACTAAAATGCGGAATAGTTTAAACTTTTCAATATCCTTTGAATAAATTCTTCTTATTGATTCCATAACTTTGAATCAATTACAATTCTTGAATCAACTATATAATATGATTCACTATATTCGAATTACCGTATAAAGGTTTACAACTCAACTCGATATCCTCTATGTATTAACTAATACATCTTTACAATGCAACAAGTATTAAACATCGTAAGTATATATCAAACACACTCCTAGAACCTAAACGTGGTTCAAGTAATAATCTAAATAGTATTCTTCATTGCGATACTATCTATCTTTATCAATCAAGAAGTACGAAGTCTTTATCGTAAGTCCTTAACCTGCAAAAGTGGTTATTTGCAAGAGTGAGCTCGACAGCTCAGCAATTATAACAGTTTTCATGCAATACATAGCATATAACATCATACTCAGTTATGCATTTATAAACAATTTATATTTACTACACATGTCACTTCTCACATAACAAGCATATCAACAAAGATCAACTTTCAATCTCATATATATCTCATATACAGTTCATAAATAAGTTCACATCATCACATCATAATATAATTCAACTAACAGTTATTGAATTCATATATCAAATAGGAACTGAAAGACTTTCCTGATGCGTAGTTTAACAACTATGACTTAACTGCTTATAGATATCTGCACTTCGTGTAATCCTACACAGTTATATTAATTATAGAGATCACACTCATCAGTTATATGTATCCACACATTCTCAATGTAATAATAAAGGTTACATTGTTGTCTAACTTGGTTCTTAGAACCTTCGTTTCACTTTCTTATCGTATTCTTAGAATAACTATGTACGTATAAGTATACTTTAACCATATGTACTTACTACCATTCTTCATATACACATGCCCGTCTACCACTAATCCATTTACATATAGCTAGTGTAGTCCACACTTTGAGTTAATCATTCTCATATATCATTACTAACACATAAGATCACAACAAATAACAAACATACTCTTTTAAGCATTTTATAGTATTATTGTAAGTTAACCGTCAAATCGGATTCAAGTATCAACATGTGATCTTACATACACGTATACATATTAAAGGATACTTTCATACTCGTTCAACCTTTTCATGTTTAATTTATATGATATAGGTTCTAAGTTAATACCCGTAAAAACTTAAGTCCATTTAAGGCTATAAAGTTATAAAGTCTAACATGATCGCCATTTAAACACATGGGGTATTCATATACTTTGTATTAGGCATACTCATGAAAAATTATATCACATTCATGCAACTAACACCGTTTTACTTTTAAAACATGCTTCGTTTATGCTTCACTTGAATCACAACACCTAATCATGGTATATATACATGTAGGATACATGATCGAGTCTACGAGTACTATCAAACATGTTTACAAATATCAAAATTCAAATCTCAATATACATGTCAAGACTCACGTGCAAAACGTATACTTTCACTAGTAAATCTCACTAATAGGGTCTAATACGTCCATGCTATCTAGATTCATGTGTTAACATATTCGAACACGCATTTCTAAGTCATCTAAATATGCTTGCAAAAATCAGAATGTATATATGGTATTTACATGTCAATAGCCACCTTCAAAACTTACATTTTCGTTAGGAAGGTTCAATAGTGGGGTTCGTATGTCCATGGTACATTATGAAGCATATACACATAAGTCGACATGCTTTTTATGCCTTTCTAAGTCGTACTAACATGCTTGTAAAAAATCAGAATGTCAACATAGTTCACATAAGTCAATTTGTTTACAACACTTATCGTTTTCTTCAACATTATAAACATTTACGAATCATGCATGCAATCATGGTAATACATGTTCATTTTAGGTGTACATATCCCTCTACACAAGTTATTCATGCTAATATACTTGCCAAATAAGATATTACACGATAGCCCAAAAAAATTATGCAGCAGAAAAAAATAAAACCAGAACAGGCTTCTGGCGCAGCTGCGCAGCGCCTGGGTGTAAACCCGGCGCAGCTGCGCCGTGTGAAATTCATGCCAAGAACAAGCCTGCTTCGGCAGGTTCCATCCAAACTCAAAATTTTGACAGCTAATTCGATTCTTAACTGCTATAAAATAGTTCTAACATGTTTATAACTCATAAAACACTTAACAAACTTATTTTAACTCAACAATTAATCCATCCATGCTCAATTTCAAGAATTGGAACTTGACAGTAAACATTAATGAAGAACAAGAAGCAATCTTATACCTTTGCAATTAGCTAATTGAACTTGCTGCTATACTCCCACTCACAATGCTTGCTATACTATCAAAGTATCCTCTCTATACTTAAGCAAAATCTCAGCCCCAACAAATTGAAGGAGAAGAGGCTATATTTATAGAATAACTATTATACAGTCAATGCTTATGCATTCTAATTCAAACCAATGGATTGTAGAATTATATGGAGGTTAACAATTAGTTGGTGAGGAGTTGGTGAACTCCATCATGATTCCTACTCCCCTTGAAATGATCAACTATGTTTTGATGAAATTGAGAAGGAGTATAGTCATGTGGGTTCACGTGGGAAGAAATGAGAAAGTGGGCACTCAATATGGGACAATGCTTCTAAATCTCAGCAGAATCAACTTGCAAATGTAATACCACACTTGGTTTATATATATACCTTCCATAGACATTTAAGTTGTACACCTTCCATTTCATATAACTTAAGTTATAAATTAATGTGTCACAATGTTGTTCCAATAATACTATCATGTAGTAAATTTTAACTTGCACATATATAAATTCATGTACATTTCATCCTACCGGATATAATTATATCGGATACTACTCATTATTATAACGGTTATTAATTATCATAACGGTTATTATTACAGTTATAATATCCTATAGAAATCATTATCAATTAACAATTACTATATGCTAATAGGGTATTCCTTAAGGTCTACCCACACACATAAGCAATAATATTATGTAATTCACATAGTGAAATCAATTTCACTATATAGTTTATATATATAATATAGTCACATTAATGTTGCACTATACTTTATATAACATATGTGTAATGACAATATGTTATATTCTTAATAATCACATCCTTTGCACATATCAACTAGTTGAGCAATTATAACCATATTAATAATCTACTCGTTTATATATTACTATACTCAATGGCAATTAATTAATTAATAAAATATTAATTAATTCATCCCTCATCAATCAATGTAATTATTAATCTCCATAACAATTAATTAACAATTATATGGTTAATTATCACATTAAATAAATATAAATCTTATTATATTTATAACAAATATACTTATTATCATGCTATCACTTGCAATAATAATAATTCAACATACCATCAAATAATTACTATGTACTAGTATATTGTCCATAACAATAGTTAATATTATAAGACAATATATCTCATTCCTCAACAATACAATTTCGATTATATCTATAATCAATTTCCTTATTATTATACTAATCACTAATTATAATAATAGATCAATATATTATTATAATAACAATTAATATAGACTAATTATTTAATTAATAAATCTTTCGTCCTTGAATTAATTAATTCATCAACGAATCTATTATCGTGCCACACAAGGCATATCTCACAAGCTTACATTAAGTTTATTCTCATTCTCGACACTTGTTTATTTTCACCACATTATTCACCCACCACATGTTCAATTTACTTAGGACTATTAAGTCACAAGGTTCACATATATAAATATATCGTGAATAGAAATATTCAAATATTCTATATAACCTTTACGGTAATATAATAACTCAAGCTATTAAAATGCTAAACTGCCTCAATTAATTATACTTATAATAAGTATAACATTTACGCTTATAATAATTAATATATACTCTATTAATTATTTAAATGATAACATCCATGATAAAATAATAACTTAAGTTATTTAATATATTAAAATAACTTAATTAACTCTCTTGAAAATACATTAGAAATTATGTATTTTGCCATAACATAAAATATTATATTTTTTCCTAATAAAGACATTCATTATTAGAAAATAATTTACTTTTTGTCTCAAGATATTATTCTTAATATAATATTTATTACAAATAATTACATGTACGGCACATGTACATAGATAATAAGTTTATTTTTTTATAATAAATTATTTCTATCAATTTATTTATATATAGCAAATATGTTTTTAATATATTTATCATATTAATTAATCATACGTATTACCTCATACAAAAACATATAAGGTAATATTATTATTCAAAACATTTCCTCCTTTTATTAAAATAATTCAATATTAGAAATTATTTTAATATCCTTTATCAGAAATATATAATAACTATTTCTCTTCCCTTTGTATAAATTGCCCCAACACAACTTCTTTAATCTATACATTTAATCCTATCTCATATATTAAATATTCGTTTAAAGATATAATGATTTCCATCTCTCTTTAATAACGTATATATATATATATATGTTAACGTTATTCGTACATTAGACTTTCTCATATATTACCATTCTAAGTAATATATATAAAGTATCACATATTCAACACACATATTAATTCACTCCTTTACTTAAGTAAATTAAACCCTGTACTATATCACCTTAGTTAATTATATTATTCCATAATATAATTCCAAACTATCAATTAACCAATATTTATTCTTATTAGTTAATTCCTTTAACTAACTCATGCTTCACTGTCCAAACCCATTCACGGATAGTTTAAGTACTATCAATAACCTATATTATAAACATACTAGTTATTAGTATACATACACAAGAAAATGGTGATTATATATTAAAGATATTTAATGTCACCAACTTACTATGATAAAATAATTCTATAAATTATTTAATATCTATAGATAATTTTATCCACTCCCTTTATCTCAACTGAATCGTCTCTGCGATAAATAACAATATATTTATTAATCACAACAATCACATATTACGTAGTTCATATTACCCTATGTAACACAATATTACATAACTTGTATCACATAAATATTTTTATTTGAACCCATTTCACACTTAAGAATTTTATTTATTAAATCCTTATTTAATAATTTCTGAAAATTCGGGTTCTTACATCCTCTCCCTCTTATAAGGATTTCGTTCTCGGAATCACCTAAACTTCCTCTACTCTGTGCTATTCTGATTATTACATATTCTCTTAAATAATTTTATTCATTCTTTTTTCAGAAGTGTTATTAGTATAACCTTCTCCATCGCATTCTATCACTTTCTCCTTTCTAAGGAACTTTCCACTTACTACTTTCATCCTTCAAAAGAATAAATCTTCCACGATTTTTTAATAATCGGGAAGTAGTATGAATAACTCAGATTTCAAATTATGTTGAGGGGTCACACAAGACCACGAACTCTTTCACATTTACAACCGTCTCAACACGAGTCTCCACACTGTAAACTAGAGTGTTTATTAATCACAAGGATTGAAAACACCCTCCACTCGTACTCTAGGTGGCTAGCCTATCGTACTACTACGTTGGGCCGCAACGTAGCGTGTTGTTCCAAAAATATATTCCCGTTATAGGGTTGTTCAACTCAGCTTTTCAACATCTAAATCCGCACCAGAGCAATTTGATTTGGCACAAAAACACAAGAATGCTTGAATTCTACAATCACTTTTCAACAGTCGTCTAGCTGAATCAAATAGCTTAGACTTTTATCAACAATTCGGACATCAATCGAAATAATTTTGTCAACTTTTCATAATTCAAAGGAAAACCAAAAATCAGTTTTATGATGTCAAAATGCCGCACCCACTTAATAGTACGTTGAAGATTCCGTCATTTTGTGACTTTGCCATAATACATCATACCATAGTGGGATGACGATCTTAAGATCACTTCCGACACTAGGTTCGATTACATTAATGACTCCATCGTTTACCATCTTACACCATATCAAATGATGTATACGGTCAAAATATATTTTGAAAGATTTTCAAATTATTTTTGTCTTAGCCTGAAACAAGTAGCTTAGACATATGAATAACGGTGTTGTTTTTAAAACTCATTGGTTCAGTCACTTGACCCAATGTTTTTCTCAAGAAAACAGAAGTGCAAACACTATCATGAAGTCAATAAATATTGAAAATCTAGCGTAGCTAGAGGATTTAGGAAAATCCAATTTCTCCATCACTTCAATCTCTTACCACCATTAATGCTCACTATTCCAAAACTCTTATATAATATATCTATGCTCAGTACAATTCACCAACTTACCACACCATGGAAGTTCAGGAACTTAACACAATCATATGGGTTTAGGAACTTATCCTAGTCAGACCAAAGTCTTTCATTCGCTGAGGGGTCCCACCATACGATTATGAGTCACGAACTCGTCATAGGCAAGAGTCTTAAGAACTCGCACCTAATCTTAGTATTATCTAAATTAATCTTAGAAATCTCTATCTATCAAAATAAACATGAGAAAAGAATCACATTTCCGCCATATGTATAATGATACCGCGACACTAACATTCCAACGATTATCAATGTGACGCACTCAGTGCAAGCACAAAACTTCTGCCTATACAAAAGTTTGTATAACTAAGCCATCACATGAGTCCTCAATGGAAGTCGAACACTTAACTCTATCTTACTCTATCACTTCCTCGTTACGAACTTTCTAGGTTTCACCACATACAACTCCTCATGAGTTCATCTAGTACTTTTTATAGTACATTCTCTCATATCATAAAGCTATACACACTTAGTCGTTACAGACTATCTATCATTTTACAGTTCAATCTGAACGTTGTGATCATCGCTTTACCTCAGGGTTCTTTCCCTACTACCAACTAAACTCCATTTGAGTTCATTCTCACTATTTTTGTCATATACATCTTAGAGACATCATATTAACATTTTTATTATCGGAGTTAGGAAACTCTTGATTTTCATTCTCTAGATATTTCAAGATTCGTCTTTGAATCTTCACGTATATATTTTAATCTTTATATTTTCCTCTCTTAGGTTATAGTCTAAGGTACACTTACCTAAGGTTTATAACCTACAGCTTTGATACCAACCTGTGATGCCCCCAAATCCACGTTCCTTCGAAACCTCGGATTCGGTGCAGTCACAATACTACTAACCAAATACTAACGCGAAACTATTACATCTTTTAATCATTAGTAAAAGAATACAACTTTGCTTATTACAATTTAGAATATAAATTCTATTCATATCCAAGATCTCGTCTTTACATCATATTCGATGTTACTAAAATATGAAATAATTTAAACTTTTCAATATCCTTTGAATAAATTCTTCTTATTGATTCCATAACTTTGAATCAATTACAATTCTTGAATCAACTATATAATATGATTCACTATATTCGAATTACCGTATAAAGGTTTACAACTCAACTCGATATCCTCTATGTATTAACTAATACATCTTTACAATGCAACAAGTATTAAACATCGTAAGTATATATCAAGCACACTCCTAGAACCTAAACGTGGTTCAAGTAATAATCTAAACAATATTCTTCATTACGATACTATCTATCTTTATCAATCAAGAAGCACGAAGTCTTTATCGTAAGTTCTTAACCTGCAAAAGTGGTTATTTGCAAGAGTGAGCTCGACAGCTCAGCAATTCTAACAGTTTTCATGCATCACATAGCATATAACATCGTACTCAGTCATGCATTTATAAACAATTTATATTTACTACACATGTCACTTCTCACATAACAAGCATATCATCAAAGATCAACTTTCAATCTCATATATATCTCATATACAGTTCATATATAAGTTCACATCATCACAACATAATATAATTCAACTAACAGTTATTGAATTCATATATCAAATAGGAACTGAAAGACTTGCCTGATGCGTAGTTTAACAACTACGACTTAACTGCTTATAGATATCTGCACTTCGTGTAATCTTACACAGTTATATTAATCATAGAGATCACACTCATCAGTTATATGTATCCACACATTCTCAATGTAATAATAAAGGTTACATTGTTGTCTAACTTGGTTCTTAGAACATTCGTTTCACTTTCTTATCGTATTCTTAGAATAACTATGTACGTATAAGTATACTTTAACCATATGTATTTACTACCATTCTTCATATACACATGCCCGTCTACCACTAATCCATTTACATATAGCTAGTGTAGTCCACACTTTGAGTTAATCATTCTCATATATCATTACTAACACATAAGATCACAACAAATAGCAAACATACTCTTTTTAGCATTTTATAGAATTATTGTAAGTTAACCGTCAAATCGGATTCAAGTATCAACATGTGATCTTACATAGCACGTATACATATTAAAGGATACTTTCATGCTCGTTCAACCTTTTCATATTTAATTTATATGATATAGGTTCTAAGTTAATACCCGTAAAAACTTAAGTCCATTTAAGGCTATAAAGTTATAAAGTCTAACATGATCGCCTTTTAAACACATGGGGTATTCATATACTTTGTATTAGGCATACTCATGAATAATTATATCACATTCATGCAACTAACACCGTTTTATTTTGAAAACATGCTTCGTTTATGCTTCACTTAAATCACAACGCCTAATCATGGTATATATACATGTAGGATACATGATCGAGTCTACGAGTACTATCAAACATGTTTACAAATATCAAAATTCAAATCTCAATATACATGTCAAGACTCACGTGCAAAACGTATACTTTCACTAGTAAATCTCACTAATAGGGTCTAATACGTCCATGCTATCTAGATTCATGTGTTAACATATTCAACACGCATTTCTAAGTCATCTATATATGCTCGCAAAAATTAGAATGTATATATGGTATTTACATGTCAATAACCACCTTCAAAACTTACATTTTCGTTAGAAAGGTTCAATAGTGGGGTTCGTATGTCCATGGCACATTATGAAGCATATACACATAAGTCGACATGCTTTTCATGCCTTTCTAAGTCGTACTAACATGCTTGTGAAAAATCAGAATGTCAACATAGTTCACATATGTCAATTTGTTTACAACACTTTTTGTTTTCTTCAAAATTATAAACATTTACGAATCATGCATGCAATCATGGTAATGCATGTTCATTTTAGGTCTACATATCCCTCTACACAAGTTATTCATGCTAATATACTTGCCAAATAAGATATTACACGATAGCCCAAAAAACTTTTGCAGCAGAAAAAAATAAAACCAGAACAGGCTGCTGGCGCAGCTACGTAGCGCCTGGGTGTAAACCCAGCGCAGCTGCGCCGTGTGAAATTTATGCCAAGAACAAGCCTGCTTCGGCAGGTTCCATCCAAACTCAAAATTTTGATAGCTAATTCAATTCTTAACTGCTATAAAATAGTTCTAACATGTTTATAACTCATAAAACACTTAACAAACTTATTCTAACTCAACAATTAATCCATCCATGCTCGATTTCAAGAATTGGAACTTGACAGTAAACATTAATGAAGAACAAGAAGCAATCTTATACCTTTGCAATTAGCTAATTGAATTTACTGCTATACTCCCACTCACAATGCTGCTATACTATCAAAGTATCCTCTCAATACTTAAGCAAAATCTCAGCCCCAACAAATTGAAGGAGAAGAGGCTATATTTATAGAATAACTATTATACAGTCAATGCTTATGCATTCTAATTCAAACCAACGTATTGTAGAATTATATGGAGGTTAACAATTAGTTGGTGAGGAGTTGGTGAACTCCATCATGATTCCCACTCCCCTTGAAATGATCAACTATGTTTTGATGAAATTGAGAAGGAGTATAGTCATGTGGGTTCACGTGGGAAGAAATGAGAAAGTGGGCACTCAATATGGGACAATGCTTCTAAATCTCAGCAGAATCAACTTGCAAATGTAATACCACACTTGGTTTATATATATACCTTCCATAGACATTTAAGTTGTACACCTTCCATTTCATATAACTTAAGTTATAAATTAATGTGTCACAGTGTAGTCCCAATAATACTATCATGTAGTAAATTTTAACTTGCACATATATAAATTCATGTACATTTCATCCTACCGGATATAATTATATAATTCTATCGGGTATTACTCATTATTATAACGGTTATTAATTATCATAACGGTTATTATTACAGTTATAATATCCTATAGAAATCATTATCAATTAATAATTACTATATGCTAATAGGGTATTCCTTAAGGTCTACCCACACACATAAGCAATAATATTATGTAATTCACATAGTGAAATCAATTTTACTATATAGTTTATATATATAATATAGTCACATTAATGTTGCACTATACTTTATATAACATATGTGTAATTACAATATGTTATATTCTTAATAATCACATCCTTTGCACATATCAACTAATTGAGCAATTATAATCATATTAATAATTTACTCGTTTATATATTATTATACTCAATGGAAATTAATTAATTAATAAAATATTAATTAATTCATCCCTCATCAATCAATGTAATTATTAATCTCCATAACAATTAATTAACATTTATATGGTTAATTATCACATTAAATAATTATAAATCTTATTATATTTATAACAAATATACTTATTATCATGCTATCACTCGCAATAATAATAATTTAACATACCATCAAATAATTACTAGATACTAGCATATTGTCCATTGATAAGTGATTTTATGACCACTTATTCAGATAATAACCAGCTCATTCTTTTGCTTAAACTCAAGTAATCATGTGCGTTTCATATGTTTTTCCTTTGTTTGCAGCGTTTATGTTTAGGAACTCTCCGAGAGCAAATTGAGCGTTAAAGGCATGATAGCATGATAGATGAAGATGTTGCGAGGCTAAAAGTGCAGAAGTGCAAGGAAGCGGAGCGGAAGCCAAGTGCAGCAACAAAGAAATGCACCAGCAGAATTTCATGGCACGCGTGGCCACGCCGTGTTAAGGCAGCCAGCCCGCGCGCCCGCGCCAACCCCCAGACTAGAGTTCCAGTTTTTGTGCTCGCGCGGCCGCGCCAACTCCCAGCTTGATCAAGTTTGACTTTCGACTTAGCAGATCGGGAGAAGGCTTATATCAGGGCTTTTGCCCTCATTTGCTCAGCATCTCCAATAGGGAGCTCTCCCTTAGCTTAGCCCTAGTTTTCCTTTTCCTTTTCCTTTCCATTTTGTATAGATTAGGAGTAGATTAAGGTAAGCTTAGGGTTAATTAGTTAGTGTAGTTTCTAGGGTTAGATTAGTTAAAGGAGATTGAAGCAAGTGTGTACACCAAGATCCAAGCTTGGAGAAACGAACGAAGATTTGCATTTCTCTATCTCTTACTCTCCTCGCTATCATTTGTATTTGAATAATGTATACTAAACTTGTGGATAATATATTTGGGTTGTTTATGCCTTAAATCTATTTTGAGGTTCCAATGGAACCTTTTGAGTAGTCAATGTTGATTTCCCTTCCATAATGGTCTTATTTGATTGCTATGTGCTTGTCTATTGCGATGTATGCTTTAATTGCTTAATTGATTAGCTACCAATTACTGTGATAACCCACATGGGATTGAAAGACGAAGTGTGGGTTTAGATCTAATCATAGTAGCGGGCGATTGTACGTTCACATGGCGTTGGATGTATAATTTGTGCTTAGGATAGACATATACCGAAGCGCCGCTCGTAGTCAATAGAGGACTTGACCTTAAACCCTATTTATTTGTAAACACCATAGACATATAGGGGTTTAGATAATGTGGGTGTTCATGTGCGTTCTATCATCTATGGATTGCACGTGATATGGATTAGGTGCATTGAAAGATGGTCTTCTCTTACCTTCGTGTTCTCGGCTAACAACTGTAATGATTAATTTGACCTAATTGGAAGTGTGTCGACTTAGACGAATCATTAGGGGAAATTGGAATCTCTTATCTTCATTATCTGATTTTAACTCTAGAATTAATTAGTTTAAGTTTAATTTCTTGCCTAGTTAACTTAGTTTAAATTCATTCTCTTTACCACTCGTTTAAATAAGACTGTGATGATTATAGGCTAGTGGTTTGGCGACCTTTTATCTGTTAATTCCTCGTGGGAACGATATCTGTACTTACACTTGATTACTTGTTGACTGTGTATACTTGCCCGAATATATTGATCGGTAAAATGACCAATAAGTTTTTGGCACCGTTGCCGGGGAATTATTTGGATAACTGTTTGCCAATATTAGTTTAAATCAAATTAGTCTTACTTTAAACATTTTATTTTTATTTTTGTTTAATTCTCTTCTCATATTCTCTTTTTTCAGGTACAATAGACTTAAATTTTATCCATGGAATGGTACAAGGCAAGAGCAACCAAGGGAAGCATACACTGATGGCGTCAACCCAATTGCAACACTTTCAGCATAGCTAGAGGTTCTATCGAGGAAGCTGGATACTGTCTCAGCTCAGCAGAATCGAGAGACGACAGTGACCTATGACTACGGTGCTGGGAGCTACGCGAGCCATCAGGAGCCTATCAGTTATGGACAGGAGCAGTATGGGGGTGGTTATTCCTACACTGAACCTTATCCCACTTATCAACAAGATTGGGGGTATCACCCAAACCCTTCATCAGACTACTATCAAGACCAACACTGGGATCCAAATCCCGCATACGCCCCAGAATGCACCTTCCAGACTCCAGTTTACGAGCCTCAATACAATTTTGAGGGTGACACATAAAATGCAAGCTTGGAGGAAGGAGGTGACATATCACTGAAGGACATCTTGACTGAGCAACAGAAGTCAGTCAAGAATATCCAGAACTGGGCAGAGCAAATTAGTAGGGCCTTGATGATAGAGGATGAGCAAGGGCAAAGCCATACTGTGAGCTATCAAGAACAATGCAAGCCAAGTCCAAATTGTGCACCCGAACCCACTTATCAATCCCTATGTTTATAAGGAGAACAGTCAATAATGGACTTCATGTATGCAAGCTCAGAAAACCAAGAGGAGTTGTTTGGGAGCCCAGAAGAATCGAGCCAAAATTTTCAATATCAGATGGCCCCAATCAACCATGCTTCTACCAGTGAGACTCAGTACATGGATTTCGTGGCTGAAACAGAAAAGGAAGGATTGGATAGTATGTGGGGGAACTCATTAGCATCAATACAGGAGATCTTGGTCGAACAAGAGCAGTCAATTAAGGATCTTCAAACTTGGGTAGAGCAAATTAGCACAGCTTTAAGGAATGAGGAGGTGATTGAGCAAGTAAATGAAGCTCAAATGCCTCCAATGACTGAAGTCGTAAGTTATGAACCCCAAGATACATGGTGCTATGAGATGGATGTAGAGACTGATGAAGAGCCCGAAAGTGCAGTTACAACTGGACGAGCCTAAGGCAATGGAACAAGAGGAGAAAATTGGGGATGTGGAAAAGTATGAACCAACAGTGATAATACCCCAAGAGCCTTCTCCACCGATGTTTGAGACTCCAGTCAAGTTTGCACATCCTTGCCCCCTTGGTAGCCACATTACAGATACGGATCTCGATGGCATAAGAGAGTCCGTGAGCTTCAAACCATGGTGGTCAGAAAAGAAGAGAATAGAAGAAGAGTCTGTTGTGTGGTCTATACCTCCATGGCCCGATCATTTCACCTACACGACGGAACCCTTGCCTAGCTCCCCAACCTTCAGGATGGGGAATTCTTTTACTTATCCAATGCTAGGTAGTTTAAATCTGCATCCGCTCCTACTGGGAAGCCGCCAAAGTCACACAGCTATTCTGATGGATGGAGGGGTTCTCCAGTATCGTCGGGGAGTTGGGTAGCAGTGGGCAGACACAGTCGAGCTAGAGGACTATAAATCAAGCGCTCGATGGGAGGCACCCCATCATTTCTCTTGCTCCCTCCTTGTTTAATTCTCCATTTCCTGCCTTCTATCATACTTCCCTCCCCCTCGTTTAATTCTTATTAGTTAATATTTAGTTTAAATTTTTTCATACTGTAGGAATTAGGAGTTCATTGCCTACATTTTTGAACTTAGGCATGAATGCGTATAGTTTTTTGGGATTAAAAAGCTTATAGCATATTTTTGATGCACTTGCATTGTTTATACGCACTTAGAGAATTTTTGGGAATTTAAATGCATATATCTTTCCATGTTTAATTCTCTTGATGTAAATATTAAGTATTAACTTTTGATAGGTTTAATAGGGCTTAATAAGTCTTGTGCATATTTCAGGTTAAAAGCTGCTTGGGAGCAAAGTTCAAATGCCATAGCCTCTGTGCCTAGAAAAATTCTACAAAAAATAGGATCTGGTATACCGCGCGGCCGCGCCAGAATAAGCCTGAGCTGGCGCGCGGCCGCGCCACACATGCATACTGAGCCTGACTTGGGAAAAATTCTGGCAGCTTTTAGGGGCACCGCTTCATGTCAATTATCTACAGCACCCAGCCTCATTCCTTCTCATCCCAAACCCTCAAGTTAATTAATGTAATCCCCCATCTCTTCCATCTCATTCAATCCCCCTCCACTAAAAGCCTTAGTTTTTAAAACCTCCTACCTCCTCAATCCAAAGTACCAATTCCCATCCACCTCAGCCTCTCAACCTGATCAATTGAGACATTGAGTGTGGAATATCTAGCAGAGCAAGATTGATATTGAGTTAGGTTGGTTCGTTGAGTACAGTGCTAAGCGGGGTTTATTTTGTCAGAGCAGAAAGAGAGATAGGGGAAACTTCTGAGAGGGCGCTAATTCATTTCATGCAGCATCAGAAGCCGAATAGGGGAGTTCCTTTCTTTTTACCTTTACCTTCAATGAGGACATTGAACATTTTAGGTTTGGGGGTATTGGTTTTGTTTTTGCATGTAGTTAGTTCATTTCATGTTGTGTCAGTTCATTTAGTGCATGTAGTGTTAAAATTTGTCAAAATTTTAAAACTTTTCTTTTGTTTTTGCATTTTGTGATAGAGCATAATGCATGAATCCAGTTTTCAGTTGGTTAGTTATGTATGTTGCCTGTGAAGAAACTGAATTCACTTGATTTTCGAACTGATTTGAGACTTAAGCTTGATTTGAAGGTCATATATGTAAATCCTTATCTGTCAGATACTGTGTAACCAGTTAGCACAATAGAGTAACCATCATGACATGCTTAATTTAAATGTTTACATACTTATCTTCTGGTGGAAAAACTATGTTTTAATAAAAGAGTTTCAATTCGCATATAATAATAACTAGACTATTAAAAGCTTAAGTTTGGGGGAAACATGGGACATGCATGATTTATGCGGGGAGATGGAGCGTAAGACGCACTCCCTTGCAGAAAAAGAAAAAGAAAAGAAAAAGAAAAAGAAAAAGAAAAGAAAAGAAAATGCATTGAAAAAGAAAAAAAACATATAATAAATACTTCGACTACGCCGAGTTCTGTGGCCTTTGATATTCGAGCAAGTAAGCCCTAGGGGTGTCTCTACACCCAGCGCCCTAAGGCCGTCTGGTCTGGGAGTCATTGGTCAAAAGCTCGCTACATGGATATCATTGAAAAGCCTAAGAGAACTAGGCATTGCACAGTCGAATGTGTACACAGGAAAGTGCGAATACGCCCTCGTGAATAATAAAAGCTTAATGAAAACCCCCTGTTGACTCTTCACTCTAGTAATGCACGGTCTTAGTTAGAACTTATATGATTTACTATTTTTCTTAAGTTAAAGCTTGTTTTTCCCCTAAGAAGCATAGTATGTGAATTACTTGTCTGAATGCATATCGAATGGTTGCTAGGCACACAACGCACAATACATCAGTGCTGACAGTTTTGGATTTGCAAGAATATGCGTTATAATCTTGTCTTGGGTAGCTTTTCTGTTTGATTATCTTGTGGTTTTCTGAGGCATTGCTTAGAAAGTTTGATACTGACTGAAGCTTGGATTCGCATTCATGATAGCGTAGGTTGCATACATTGTAGATACAGCATTGCATATGTGTTTAGTTTTGTTTTGGTTGCTTGAGGGCAAGCAACGTTTAAGTTTGGGGGTATTTGATAAGTGGTTTTATGACCACTTATTCAGATAATAACTAGCTCATTCTGTTGCTTAAACTCAAGTAATCCTGTGCGTTTAATATGTTTTTCCTTTGTTTGCAGCGTTTATGTTTAGGAACTCTCCGAGAGCAAATTGAGCGTTAAAGGCATGATAGCATGATAGATGAAGATGTGGCAAGGCTAAAAGTGCAGAAGTGCAAGGAAGCGGAGCGTAAGCCAAGTGCAGCAACAAAGAAATGCACCAGCAGAATTTCATGGCACGCGCGGCAGTGCCGTGTTAAGGCAGCCAGCCCGCGCGCCCGTGCCAACCCCCAGACCAGAGTCCCAGTTTTTGTGCTCGCGCGGCCGCGCCAAGACCAAAGCCGAATGCCGCGCGGCCGCGCCGACTCCCAGCTTGACCAAGTTTGACTTTTGACTTAGCAGATCGGGAGAAGGCTTATATTAGGGCTTTTGCCCTCATTTGCTCAGCATCTCCAATAGGGAGCTCTCCCTTAGCTTAGCCCTAGTTTTCCTTTTCCTTTTCCTTTCCATTTTGTATAGATTAGGAGTAGATTAAGGTAAGCTTAGGGTTAATTAGTTAGTGTAGTTTCTAGGGTTAGATTAGTTAAAGGAGATTGAAGCAAGTGTGTACACCAAGATCCAAGCTCGGAGAAACGAACGAAGATTTGCATTTCTCTATCTCTTACTCTCCTTGCTATCATTTGTATTTGGATAATGTATACTAAACTTGTGGATAATATATTTGGGTTATCTATGCCTTAAATCTATTTTGAGGTTCCAATGGAACCTTTTGAGTAGTCAATGTTGATTTCCCTTCCATAATGGTCTTATTTGATTGCTATGTGCTTGTCTATTGCGATGTATGCTTTAATTGCTTAATTGATTAGATACCAATTACTGTGATAACCCACATGGGATTGAAAGACGAAGTGTGGGTTTAGATCTAATCATAGTAGCGGGCGATTGTACGTTCACATGGCGTTGGATGTATAATTTGTGCTTAGGATAGACATATACCGAAGCGCCGCTCGTAGTCAATAGAGGACTTGACCTTAAACCCTATTTATTTGTAAACACCGTAGACATATAGGGGTTTAGATAATGTGGGTGTTCATGTGCGTTCTATCATCTATGGATTGCACGTGATATGGATAAGGTTCATCGAAAGATGGCCTTCTCTTACCTTCGTGTTCTCGGCTAACAACTGTAATGATTAATTTGACCTAATTGGAAGTGTGTCGACTTAGACGAATCATTAGGGGAAATTGAAATCTCTTATCTTCATTATCTGATTTTAACTCTAGAATTAATTAGTTTAATTTTAATTTCTTGCCTAGTTAACTTAGTTTAAATTCATTCTCTTTACCACTCGTTTAAATAAGACTGTGATGATTATAGGCTAGTGGTTTGGCGACCTTTTATTTGTTAATTCCTCGTGGGAACGATATCTGTACTTACACTTTATTACTTGTTGACCGTGTATACTTGCACGAATATATTGATCGGTAAAACGACCAACATCCATAACAATAGTTAATATTATAAGACAATATATCTCATTCCTCATTAATACAATTCCGATTATATCTATAATCAATTTCTTTATTATTAAACTATCACTAGTTATAATAATAGATCAACATATTATTATAATAACGATTAATATAGACTAATTGTTTAATTAATAAATCTTCCGTCCTTGAATTAATTAATTCATTAATGAATATATTATCGTGCCACACAAGGCATATCTCACAAGCTTACATTAAGCTTATTCTCATTCTCGACACTTATTTATTTCCACCACATTATTCACCCACCACATGTTCAATTTACTTAGGACTATTAAGTCACAAGTTTCACATATATAAATATATCGTGAATGAAAATATTCAAATATTCTATATAACATTTACGGTAATATAATAACTCAAGCTATTAAAATTCGAAACTGCCTCAATTAATTATATTTATAATAAGTATAACATTTACGCTTATAATAATTAATATATACTCTATTAATTATTTAAATGATAACATCCATGATAAAATAATAACTTAAGTTATTTAATATATTAAAATAACTTAATTAACTCTCTTGAAAATACATTAGAAATTATGTATTTTGCCATAACATAAAATATTATGTTTTCTCCGAATAAAGACATTCATTATTAGAAAATAATTTACTTTTTGTCTCAAGATATTATTCTTAATATAATATCTATTACAAATAATTACATGTACGGCACATGTACATAGATAATAAGTTTATTTTCTTTTATAATAAATTGTTTCTACCAATTTATTTACATATAGTAAATATGTTTTTAATATATTTACCATATTAATTAATCATACCTATTATCTTATACAAAAACATATAAGGTAATATTATTATTCAAAAATTACATTTCCTCCTTTTGTTAAAATAATTCAATAGTAAAAATTATTTTAATATCCTTTATCAGAAATATATAATAACTATTTCTCTTCCCTTTCTATAAATTACCCCAACACAACTTCTTTAATCTATACATTTAATCTTATCTCATATATTAAATATTCGTTTAAAGATATAATGATTTCCATCTTCCTTTAATAACGTGTGTATATATATATATATTAACGTTATTCGTACATTAGACTTTCTCACATATTACCATTCTAAGTAATATATATAAAGTATCACATATTCAACACAAATATTAATTCACTCATTTACTTAAGTAAATTAAACCTTGTACTATATCTCCTTAGTTAATTATATTATTCCATAATATAATTCCAAACTATCAATTAACCAATATTTATTCTTATTAGTTAATTCCCTTAACTAACTCATGCTTCACTGTCCAAACCCATTCACGGATAGTTTAAGTACTATCAATAACCTATATTATAAACATACTAGTTATTAGTATACATACACAAGAAAATGGTGATTATACATTAAAGATATTTAATGTCACCAACTTACTATGATAAAATAATTCTATAAATTATTTAATATCTATAGATAATTTTATCCACTCCCTTTATCTCAACTGAATCATCTCTGCGATAAATAACAATATATATATTAATAATATATTTATTAATCACAACAATCACATATTACGTAGTTCATATTATCCTATGTAACACAATATTACATAACTTGTATCACATAAATGTTTTTATTCGAACCCATTTCACACTTAAGAATTTTATTTATTAAATCCTTATTTAATAATTTCTGAAAATTCGGGTTCTTACAAATACTCAGGAACTCTTTTTCTGCGGTTTCTTATTTGCAATTGACAATATATCTTTGCACCAAATGAAAAGATTTCCTGAGTAAGGCACACAAACTTTATTAACTAATAAACTACCAAAAATTATTAAGAACTATTTACAACTACAAAGAATTAAACATATAGGGGGAAATGATAGAAAGTATTTAATGGAGAATTAAACAAACAGGGAGAGAGAGATTTGATGGGGTGCCTCCAATAGAGCGCTCGGTTTATAGTCCGTTAGCTGGACTTTCTACTCGACATCGCTTTCCGATCCCTCTATGATATTTGAGAAACCCTCCGTCTATTAGAACCACAGTGTGCGTTGGGAGGTTCCCTTTCACGAGAGTATTCAGATTGAAGCCACATAGCCTATTTCTTGTACATGAATTCCCCATTCCCGTTGTATAGCTAGGTGCTTCGTCCGTTGTATTTATGAATAGATTTTGGCATTGGGGCATGAAAAGTACAATGGGCTTTTCTTTAATTCTCTCTTCCTCGAACCACTATGGTTTCAAAAATGTGGAATCTCTCATATCATCAAGATCCTTGCCTATGATGTGACCACCAAGGGGGCATGGGTGTGCAAAATTCACGGGAGTTTCCAACTTTGACTGAGAAGGCACTTGGAGTGTTCTAAAAGTCGGCTCATAGTCATCATTTTCCATATCCCAATTTGTCTTCTTGATGTCCACTTCTTTTAGTTCATCCAGTTGCAAGTGCACTTCGGGCTCTCCATCAGTTTTGGCGTCCATATCATAGCACCAATTACTCTGATGACCTTTGTTCATGGCTTCAAACATTTGAGATACTTGATTTTGAAGATTTTGGACTTTGAGCACAGTATTGGTCTTGATAATCATAATTCCATGAAGAATCTGGGTAATACCCCAAATCTTGATGATAATTGGGATAATCATCATGGTTGAAGAAATCACCCCCATACTGCTGTTGTCCGATTTATATAATGACAAATGCGCGCAAGTATACGCGGTCAACAAGTAATAAAGAGTAAGTAAAGATCGTTCCCATGGAGAATTAATTGACAAAAGACACCAAACCACTAGCACATAATCATTTCAGTCTTATTTAAATGAGTGGTAAAATGTTTTAATTAAAAACTAAATTAACTAGACAAGTAAATTAAACCTATTTAACACCAGAGTAAAACCAGATAATGAAGATTTGAGATCCCAATTTCCCCTAATGATTCATCTAAGCCGACATACTTCCAACTAGGTCAAATTAATCGTCAAAGTTTGTTAACCGAGAACACGAAAGCGAGAGAAGGCCATCTTTCGATGCACCTAATCCATATCACATGCAATCCACAGATGATAGAATGCACATGAACACCCACATTATCTAAACCCCTATATGTCTATGTGATTTATAAATAAATAGGGTTTAAGTCCAAGTCCTCATTTGACTACAAGCGGCGCTTCGGTATATGTCTATCCTAGGCACAAATCGTACGTCCAACGCTATGTGAACATACAATCGCCTGCTACTATGATTAGATCTAAACCCACATTTTGTCTTTTAAGTCAATATAGGTTATCACAGTAATTGGTCACGAATCAATTAGGCAATGAAAGCACGAATCGTAATAGACTATCACATAACAATTAATAAGAACAACATGGAAGCATATCAATATAAACTACTCATCAGGTTCCATTGAAACCTCAAAATATAAGCAAACTCATACTAGAATTAGATATACCATCCACATATTAAATAAACATCATAAGAATACAAATAAGAATCAAAGAGAAAATAAGGACAGGAAATGCAAATCTGATTCCTCTTGATCAAAATATGAATCTTTGATGTTCTCCACATGTTTCAACCATCAAGTCTAATCAAACCCTAGAAAACTAACTACTTGAAACCCTAACTTAATCTACTCCTAATCTATACAAGGAAATGAAAGAGAAGAGAAAATGAGAAAGCTAGGGCTAAGCTAAGCTCCCAAAGGGAGTCTCCTGAAAATGAGCAACAAGCCCTCATATATTAGCCTCCCCCGTTTGCTGAAGCAAAAGTCAAAGTCTGGCAGCATTTTAGACTGGTGCGGCCGCGCGCGTTGTGTCCTTGGTGCAGGCGAGGCCGTGCGGCTCTGGAAGTTTGGCTTTGGCTGCTGTTTTGCTTTTGTACTTGGCTGCCATCTTCATGCCTGCCTTCTTGCATATTTTTAGCCTCAAAGCATCATCACATTCCCATTTAGCCGTTTGACTTCTTTCCATTGTCATGCCATCATTCCATTCTTGCTCCTTTTGGCACCATTTTATCCTTTTAAACTCAATATGCGCCATGAGAGTTCCAAAACATGCAATCTACAAAACAAAGAAAAAATAAATGAAAGGAACAATGATACTTGGGTTTAAGCAACAAAATAAGATAGAAAATATCTGAATAAGTGGTCATGAAAACCACTTATCAAATACCCCCAAACTTAAACGTTGCTTGCCCTTAAGTAACCAAAACAAAATCAAACAAAAGATACAATGCAATATCTACAATGAATGCAACCTATCTATCATGAATGCGAATCCAAGAATCTGTCAGAATTTATATTCTAATGAAATGCCTCAGAAAAAAAATCACAAGATAATCAAACAGGAATCTACCCAAGACAAGACCATAAAGTATATTCTTGCAAATCCAAACCTGTCAGCACTGATGTATTGTGCGTTGTGTGCCTAGCAACCATTAAACATGCTTTAGAATAAATAAATCACATACTATGCTTCTTAGGGAAAAAAAAATAAGTTTTAACTCAAGAAAAATAGTAAATCAGATAAGTTCTAACCAATACCATGCATTACTTGAGCTAAGAGTCAATAGGGGATTTATTATGCTTATTATGTACATAAAATCGACTGTGCAATGCCTAGTCCTCTTAGGCTTTTCAATGATATCCATGTAGCGAGCTTTCGACCAACGACTCCCAGACCAGACTGCCTTAGGGCGCTGGGTGTAGAGACACCCCGAGGGCTTACTTGCTCGAACATCAAAGGCCACAGAACTCGACGTAGCCGACGTGTTTATTCTATTTTTCTCTTTTTCTGAATCTTTTCTTTTCTTTTTCTATTCTCTTTCTTTTTTTTTCATAAGAGAGTGCGTCTTACGCTCCATCTCTCCCAACAGCATGCATACCCCCTGATTCCCCCAAAGTTAAGCTTTTTACAGTCTAGTTATTATTATTAGACTACTGAAACTCTTTTGTTAAAACACAGATTTTCCACCAGAAGATAAGTATGTAAACATTTAAACTAAACACATCATGATGGTTACTCTATCGTGCTAACTGTTTACACAGTATCTGAGAGAAAAGGATTTACATATATGACCTTATAATCAAGCTTATGTCTCAAATCGGTTCGAAAATCAAGTAATTCTAGTTTCCTCAAAGGCCAAATAAATAATAAACCAGCTGAACACTGGATTCATGCAAAATGCTATAACATAGTTAACTAAAACAAAATAAAATTTTGAAAATTTTGACAAATTTTAACAAAACACGATCTACATGCACTAAATGAACTAACACAGTATGCAAAATGAAATGAACTAACTACATGCAAAATAAACCTAATACCCCCAAACATAAAGTATTCAATGTCCTCATTGAAGGGTAAAGGTAAAAAGGAACTCCCCTATTCGGCTTCGTCGTCGCCCTTGTCGTCATCGTTCTCCTCATCAGCTTATTCTGGTGGTGTGTTTGGAGGTGGATAAGCAGCGGCGGATCCATATGTCAGGAACTGCACCTGCACTCCCATCTGGCCGAAAGCTTGGGACAATGCCCGCAAAAATCTGTAGTGAAGGCCTGGAAGTTCGTGCTCATGGCATCCGTCCTGCGCTGTAGTCGCCTCTCCATCCTATCAATATGCTCGTGAATTGTGTGGGAGGACTCGGACTGCGCTGGTGGCGCCGTCTCAGAAGTCTCCTCTGCTTCTCTCTGCTCTGGCAATATAAACCCCGCTCCCTGAGGATGGGATTTGCCTTCTTTCTAGACCTTGAATGACTCAATGGTAGGTTGGTCAATGGTGCTCATGGGCATCTGCATCGGCTCGGCTTCACTCCACATAACTCCATTCATAGCACAGAGCCTGGTGATCACGGATGCATGTGGGATACCAGCTGAATTATCACCACTCAGAAATCTACGAATTGAACTATTGATCACGTATCCCAAGTTAATCTTCTTTCCTTTGATGATCCTATAAAGAAACACAGCTCTGTCCTTAGTCACCTCATTCTGATGCCGTGTCGGCATCAGATTTGCACAAATAAAGCTGTACCATGCCTTGCCATATCTGCTCAAGGCGGCCTGGGGGAAATGCAACTTCTGATCAGTGCCTTGCTTTAATTTCCAAGTCGTTCCTGGCAAGCACAGATAATCACAGATAGCGTCAAGCTCCGATCCCCACTCCCTAGCATAAAGAGAATCGGGCGCATCCAATACAATGTTTGGCAAACCAAACAGCTCATTGATGCTCTCTTTTACAATTGACACTTCACATCCCCGCACGGAGATCTTATTGGACTTTGTGAATTTAGCATTGGCGTAAAATTCTTGTACCACAGATATGGGGGCTGCCATAGGATCCTCACAGAAAAGATTCCAGCCCCTCCCTCTGATCATAGCTTCCATATACCTGTCCAATTTCCTGTCCGGCGATAGTCCTCGCTCCAATACAAATGTCCTGCCCACCAAAGTGTCGTGGAAGAATTTTTGAGCCTTCAGACTGATAAACTTGTGGTCATCATAATCGATGCCACCTCCCTCATGCTCGGAATCACTGCCCATTGATGTGGATTCCCTTTTACTCCGCTTGGCTGCCATTTAAATGAGAATAGAAGATGCAATCCAATACTGCACTCAAAGAACCCAACCAAATCAATAATCTTGCTATGCTCTCGAACTCCCACTCACTGTCTCAAATTGCTGCCTTAATCCGTTGATGTGAATAGAAATTTTAGGGCTTGTAAGAGATTGCTTTAGAAGTTCGTTTTGAGAGGATGGGAGTGATGGGTGGATTGGTGCTTTTGATTTAGGAGATAGGAGGTTTGATTTCAATCGAAACTAGGGCTTGGGTGTGGTGAGAGTTGTGAAAGAGATTGAAGATGGGGTTGTGATGGAAATGGGAGGTTTAATGCTTGAGATGATTGGAGAATGTGAGGGATGAAGGATTTTAATTGAGAGGAGGCCTTGGAGATCGGATGCTATAGAAATGATATGGGAAGTTCAATTGCTGCCGAGTTTCACTTAAGTCAGGCATAGATTGTACGAGGCGCGGCCGCGCGCCCCCTCAAGCTTAACTAGGCGTGGCCGCTCGTGATGCCAGATTTTTGTTATGCTAGTTTGGCATGCATTGACGCTATGGCATTTGAACTTTGCTTCATTCCGAGCAGCTTTTAATCTGAAATATGCATACAAGACTTATCAAGCCCTCTTAAACCACCCAAAATTTAATATGAACTATTTACAATAAAAAGGAGAATGATCATAACGGGAGAATTATAAACTGTTAAGTCCCAAAAATTCCTATATGTGCGTATGCTGCAACATGCTAGTGTATCAAAAAATATGTGTTCCGTATTTTGAAGTCGCAAAAATATATGCATCAATGCCTAAGTCCAAAAATGTAGGCAATGAACTCCTAATTCCAAAAGTATTCAAAAATTTACAACTACGAATTACACTACTAAGAATTAAACATGAGGAAGGGAAATAAAGATAAACAAGTCTAATTAAATAGGTAGGGAGAGAGAGGAATGATGGGCGCTCAGTTTATAGTCCATTAGCTGGACTGTGTCTGTGACACCGCTATGTGATTCCTCGACGATATTTGAGAAACCCTCCATCCATTAGTACTATAGTGTATATTGGGGGGTCCCTTTTCTCTAGAGGCTTCATATTTAAACTACCTAGCATTTGATTTGAATATGAATTCCCCATTTGGAAGTTTGGGGAGCTAGGCTCTTCTTCCGTTGTGTTTGTAAAATGATCGGGGCACTGAGGCACAACTAATACCACAGACTCTTCTTCAATTCTCTCTTCTTCATACCACCATGGTTTTAAGAATGCGAACTCTCTTATATCCTCGAGATCCGTATCTGTGATGTAACTTCCAAGGGGGCAAGGGTGTGCAAACTTCACTAGTTTTTCCAACTTCGACGGAGAAGGCTCTTGGGGTGTTATCACGGTTGGCTCACATTCATAATTCTTCCCATCCCCAAGTGTCTCCTCGATTTCCATTGCCTTAGGCTTGTCCAGTTGCAAGCGCACTTCCGGCACTTCATTAGTTTCAGCATCCATATCATATCACCACTTATTCCGAGGGTCATTACTCACGACTTCAGTCATTGGAGGTACTTAATTCCAAAGATTTTGCATTTTTGTCTCTTGCTCAAACACTTCCTCCTTCCTTAAAGCCATGCTAATTTGCTCCACCCAATTCTGAAGATTCTCAATCGACTTCTCTTGCACAATCAAGATCTCCTTTGTTGATGCTAAGGAATTTCCCCATAAACTTTCCAATCTTGCCTTTTCTGTTTCAGCCTTGGAATCCATGTACTGAGTCTCACTGGTTAGAGTATTGTTGATTAGGGCCATCTGGTTCTGAAAATTCTGGTTCGATATTTCCGGACTCCTAAGCATCTCCTCTTGGTTTGCTAAGCTCCTATACATGAATTCCATAGTTGACTGTTCTTCTTGTAAACACGGAGATTGATATGGGGGTTCTGGTGCGTATATTGGACTTTGCTCGCAGTATTGGTCTTGATAATAGCTCGCTGAAGAGTTTGGGTGATACCTCCAATCTTGTTGAAAAGCGGGATAAGCCTCACGGTTAGAGTAATCACCCCCATACTGCATTTGTCCAAAACTAATGGGATCCTGATGGCTCATGTAGTTTCTAGCACCATAATCATAAGTAATTACTGGCTCTCGACTCTGTTGGGCTGTAACATTGTCCAACTTTCTTGAGAGATGCTCTAGCTATGCTGATAATGTAGCAATTGGGTCGAGGCCATCATTCCCTGTTTCCCTTGGTTGCACTTTCCTTGTGTAACACCATGGATAAAAATTTAGATCCATTGTACCTGAAAAGAGAATATATGAAGAGAATTAAAATAAAAATAAAATGTTTAAATTAAGACTAATTTGATTGAAACTAATGTTGGCAAACAGTTATCCAATTAATTCCCCTGCAACGGCGCGAAAAACTTGTTGTCCAATTTATATAATGATAAATACGCGCAAGTATACGCGGTCAACAAGTAATAAAGAGTAAGTAAAGATCGTTCCCATGGAGAATTAATTGACAAAAGACACCAAACCACTAGCACATAATCATTTCAATCTTATTTAAACGAGCGATAAAATGTTTTAATTAAAAACTAAATTAACTAGACAAGTAAATTAAACCTATTTAACATCAGAGTAAAACCAGATAATGAAGATTTGAGATCCCAATTTCCCCTAATGATTCATCTAAGCCGACATACTTCCAACTAGGTCAAATTAATCGTCAAAGTTTGTTAATCGAGAACACGAAAGCGAGAGAAGGCCATCTTTCGATGCACCTAATCCATATCACATGCAATCCGCAGATGATAGAATGCACATGAACACCCACATTATCTAAACCCCTATATGTCTATGTGATTTATAAATAAATAGGGTTTAAGTCCAAGTTCTCATTTGACTACAAGCTGCGCTTCGGTATATGTCTATCCTAGGCACAAATCGTACGTCCAACGCCATGTGAACATACAATCGCCTGCTCCTATGATTAGATCTAAACCCACATTTCGTCTTTTAAGTCAATATAGGTTATCACAGTAATTGGTCGCGAATCAATTAGGCAATGAAACCACGAATCATAATAGACAATCACATAACAATAAATAAGAACAACATGAAAGCATATCAATATAAACTACTCATCAGGTTCATTGAAACCTCAAAATATAAGCTAACTCATACTAAAAGTAGATATACCATCCATATATTGTCTAAGCATCATAAGAATACAAATAAGAATCAAAGAGAAAATAAGGATAGAAAATGCAAATCTGATTCCTCTTGATCAAAATATGAATCTTTGATGTTCTCCACATGTTTCAACCATTAAGTCTAATCAAACCCTAGAAAACTAACTACTTTAAACCCTAAATTAATCTACTCCTAATCTATACAAGGAAATGAAAGAGAAGAGAAAATGAGAAAGCTAGGGCTAAGCTAAGCTCCCAAAGGGAGTCTCCTAAAAATGGGCAACAAGCCCTCATATATTAGCCTCCCCCGTCTGCTGAAGCAAAAGTCAAAGTCTAGCGCGGCAGCGTGCATTTTGGCCTTGGTGCAAGCATGGCCGCACGGGTCTGGAAGTTTGGCTTTGGCTACTGTTTTGCTTCTGCACTTGGCTGCCATCTTCATGCTTGCCTTCTTGCATATTTTTAGCCTCAAAGCATCATCACATTCCCATTTAGCCGCTTGACTTCTTTTCATTGTCATGCCATCATTCCATTCTTGCTCCTTTTGGCACCATTTTATCCTTTTAAGCTCAATATGTGCCAAAAGAGTTCCAAAACATGAAATCTACAAAACAAAGCAAAAACAAATGAAAAGAACAATGATACTTGGGTTTAAGCAACAAAATAAGATAGAAAATATCTGAATAAGTGGTCATGAAAATAACTTATCAACTGCACAGGTCCAAAACTGATGGTGTACTGATGACTCGGATGGTTACCAGTATAATAATCACACGTAATTACTATTTCTTGACTCCGTTGGGCTGCAACAATGTCCAACTTCCTCGAGAGAGTCTCAAGTTATGCTGATAATGTAGCAATTGGGTCGAGTCCATCATTCCATGTTTCACTTGATTGATCCATCCTCGTGTAAACCATGGATAAGCACTTCTTTAAATCTAGCTTACTTTCTAGTTTTGGTAAATACTTAAAGCGACCTCGAGACCCTAGATTCATATCTAGCTGGAACGAGAAGCTTTGGCTAAGCGCATACAAGGATTTGACTGATGAATCCTTTGTTTTTGCGACGTCTAGTGTACAAATTGCATTTTCTATGAATATCTGTGCTATGCAAGTTTTCTTGTCCATTTTCTGTGAGCCTAGGTATCGTTGGATTTATGATCAAACTGATCAGAATATGATTCCCATGATGGGCAAGCTCCACATTACAAATGTATCCTACCAGTTTTTTTTGTAAAATGTACAGCCGAGGGACCTTAAAACGGTTATCTGGATTTAAGGTCTCAAACATAATGAAATATGGTTTGCTGTGCTAGAGTCACTCCGATGGCTGTCACGACCATGAGAAGACCGACACTTGTACATATATGTTGTGGTCGAGGATGCTTCGCATCCCGACAATCACCATTCCAATCGAGCCAAAGGCTAAATAGAATATAATGGAAGTATCCAGGTGCTTCAATTCCCATGCGAGCGAAAGGGTCTGAAAACCAACCTTTCAAAAACATCATTTTCATATCTTGTCTAAAAAAGAACTTTTGCAAATCAAATCAAACCCTTCGTATATAGGTTCAATGAAGCATTACAATACTTTCAAATCACACGTAAGCTCAATTACTTCCAGCATACACACGCACGTTGCAAATAAAAAGGGAAATATTAAAAAGATGCAGTACCGTGTTTCACGGGAGTTGGGGGGTGCCTAACACCTTCCCCCCACTTAACCAAGCCTCTCGAATTTAAGAATCTCGGTTTCAAGATCAAGTTTTGACAGTGTCCAGTAATTGGGCTTATTTACAAAATCAAACAAAACTCGATTGAGTTGGTACAATCATTTCCAAATCTACCAACTGGCGACTCTGTAACCCGTTCAAATTGTCAACATGATACATGTTAGCCTTTATCTAAAAAGCTCTTCACCCTTCATAAAACAGATAAGATAAATAAGGGTAGAAAGCAACAAAAATTAGGAAGAGAGAAAGATCTGTCCAAAAGACAAGATTTTTTCCCCGACGTCGACAGTCACCAAAGAGGTAATCATTGGTTTCATCAGAAATAATGTCGTCTGTCGATATGGACAATCGGAGGTGATGGTATCAGACAATGCTAAGAATTTAAACAACCAGATGATGAGGGAGTTATGCAATAAATTCCATATCAAGCATCTCAATTCCGTCATCTACCGGCCCAAGATGAATGGTTCTGTTGAAGTGGCCAACAAAAATATTAAGAAGATCATGCAGAAAATGTCCATCACAAAGGATGGCCTGACCTGTTGCCTCTGACTCTGTTAGCATATAGGACATCAATGTGTACTTCTACTGGGGCTACCCCCTACTCATTGGTCTATGGCATGGAAGGAGTATTTCCCATAGAGGTAGAAATGGAGTCCCTTTGAGTGTTAATAGAGGCTCAGATGGAAGAAGATTAGTGGTTGCAAGAAAAGTATCACTAGTTGTCCCTGATAGATTAAAAGAGGGCTACAACCATTTTCCACTAGCAGTTATACCAGCAAAAGATTGCTCGGTCATAAAATAAAAAAGTTCAGCTCCGATAATTCAAAGAGAATGACTTGGTATTGAAGAAAGTTCTGGCCAATCAAGATGAAGCCAAAGGAAAGTTTGCCCTGAATTAGGAAGGCCCTTTCATTGTCAAGGAAGTGTTGACAGGAGGAGCAATCAGATTACAAGAAATGGATGGAAAAGAATTTTCCCAGCTCATCAATTCAAACTATGTGAAAAGGTACTATGTCTGACACACCTGCAAGCCATCATCCTGGTCATGCGATTCAATCAAATCATTTTGGGTTTTTACAAACGCTCGAACTACAAATGACCTGATCTCCCTCAACTCGAGAGTACGTAGGTAGCAATTCCTGGTGCGATCAAACCAAACAAAAAATTAAAAAAAAAACCCTCTGAACCAAAACAAAAAGTTCAAAAATCCAAAAGAAACACTTCTCAAACCATTCAGGAAAAGCCTAAACTACGAATGACCTGATCTCCCTCAACCCAGGAGTACGTAGGCATCCATTCATGGTGCGGTCCGACCTTCAAGAAAAATAAAAAACCCAAAAAAGACAGTCCCAAGACACCAAAACCCTATAAAACCCAAATCCTATCAAGCCTTCCTGGTCAACTGGCCCTTCTGAGGTACTCTCCGACATCTCACTGTCCATCCATCAAGAAAAAGCTCATAATACATTAAGACAGCAAGTCATGAAAGAAGTGGTAATCACTCAGCAATGACAATACATATCCAACAGGGAAGTGAATCAAAATATATTTCTCTGATATATAACATTGTTTGATATATACACTGTGTCCTGTACATAACAAAAATGGCTGATCTAGTATGTGCAGGAAAAATAAAACTAGTCTATGAACTCGTGGACAAACGGGATATCAGTGCCAACATGACTTCCCTCTCAAAGGATGGAGAAATAGCTGTAAGGTCATGCGCTCTGTCTCTATACGAGCAAGAATATCCACAACCATATGCATAGTGCTGCTATGGCCATCTATGAAAGCACCCATGTCTGCAACCAAGCTTTGCGTATATGATCTGAGTGCAGTGCTGTCCGTAATATAAACATCTCGGGTGGCTATAGCCTTATCCTTCTCAATGTAAGCTACATCCGGGGCGACTAAGGCCTCCTCCATCTCCACAAAATCTGCATCTCTGGTAGATCGAGCCTCATCTCTCTCAACAAATGCTGCTCCTGAGTAGCTCAAGCGTCATCTCTAGCAGCAAAAGTTGTATCCCTGCTAGAAAGGGTTATCAACATCAGTGCTCTAGCCTGATCCCTCTCAAAGGTCATCCGAGCTAGTTAATCGACAAGAGCTGGATCTGTCCCAGTCAGACTGCTCGGGGCGTCGCTAACTAAAGATGTTGTCAAACTAGTGAATAAATCATCCTCCGTGGGAGAATCAAGATCCTCCATAGACTCCTCATAGTTAGAATCAATGCTCGGAGCTGACTGGATAATCGTAGATGGTGCAATATCGGCCTCCAACCATGATGAATACTCTGAAGAATGATCCAGATGGCTATTAGAGAAGTCAGCTATCTCCCTATGAGTCCAACACTGGTAAGTCCTGATCAGGTCAGTTGACGACAAAGATGAAGTTGATATCCGCTGATCCATAGCCCTCTCAAAATGGTGGATGCTCTAAAACTGATCAAACTGGCCCATGACTGCTAGCGAATGATATGTGGTCACCCCTCTCAGACCCGCTAGGGGAAAATAATCCATGTCAACTGCATAAGTGATGAAGCTGTAAGAGGAACTAAGCCCTGAGCAACGTAAGATCGAGAAGGGATGCTCAATCGCCGATAAATAGGCCAACCATGATGTTGTATCCGTACACTTCGCCAGCCGGAAGGAGTAAGACATGGCTGTCTTATGAGTAAAATATTACCCATGATGTCTGAAAGTTCCTAGAGGACTTAAATGCGTCATGAACCACAAATACAGCAGAACGACGCTACCCCTGAAAAACCCCTCTGGATGGGTACTGCAAAATGTAGCTGACCTCAAGGTCTCGGCTAATATCATCGGCAGGATAGTGTGACCCTGTCTGAGAGCACGAACCACTATCATCAAGCCAGTAACTAAGTGGTCCATATATAGTGGCATGTACAAATAAGCCGTGATGCACATCAACAGAACGTCCACACGGGCAAACTGCCACTCATCTGTAGGGATGATAAATTCCCTTGAATATCGATCGTAGCTATCTAACCGATCAAAGCGATCAATCAAAAAGTCTATGCACACCACATGTCCTACAGTAATCTCCTCAGCGACTACTCTGCGTCTCAGACCAGTCATTGTCATAAATGGACGTCTCATGTCACTAATAGTTATCCTGGCACAGGGTAGATCTAATGCCAAACCCGTCAGGCACTCATACTCCTCTAATGTAGGAGTTATCTCGTGAAGGTCGAACCAAAAAACTTGGCGCTCGAGTATCCAACAGGATAATATGCCATCCACAAACCCTGTGGAACCTAAAAAGCTAAAAGGGCTAGAGAATGCCCTAGCATCTGATCAACTATCCCTCTGGCTGTGGGTGGTAGACTATTATACCAAGATCTCAGTAAAGATGCTACCAAAGAATGTGGCAAGTGCTCGATACGGCTGATTGTGAATGGCGACTTCTGTATAACCGTATTATGAGACCATCCAGGGGTCAAATCTAAACTCACCTATCTAAATTCATATCAATGGCATAATACATGTATAATGACAATGATAAAATGACAATAGGATGCAATAGATAGGAAATATTATGCATTTCTAGAATATACTATCTACCAAAAGCATCATCTCTATCTGCTCATAAAATACAAAGTAAAAAGTACAAGGAAATGTGGCACAGCCGCCCAAAAACTAACAGAGGCCTATCAAAAGATATAACGAGAAATGGGGCACAAGCCGCCCAATATCTAACAGAGGCCTATCAAAAGATATAGCAAGAAAAACTATCAAAAGAAATCTATAACATCTACATCCAGGCGATCGACCTGTTGCAGCTCCTCCTGAGTAACAGAATCTCGGCCAGTGGGAATGTCTGGTCGATACAAGGGAGGATCAACACTTGCATAGCTGCCAAAAAATGGATCTGCTGAGGGGCCAGCTCTGGAGCTGGAAGAATCAAACTAATCTGCCTCGGAATGATCCTGGCCAAGGTGCCTAATGAAAAACTGAGCCCGCTCCAACCGCTGGGTTAATCCTAAAATCTGCTCCAGATGAGTCGGCTCTCAAAGGAAAGCTATCAAGTCTGTCTTCATCACAGACCCCGGAACCATGTCTGCCATAAACTGGGTAGCACGAGTCTGAGCCCCGATAGTGCGAGGACTCCACCAGCTATGAAATGCCTCCTGGCTAAAAGGACCCTCTGACAGGGTAAAGCCATCTATGCCCACCAGTGGAATGTCTATGAGTGGCTGAGCTAATGCCCAATGATGCCAAGTAAGAGGAATAAAAGGAATGCAAATATCTCTCGTTATGCTCCGGATAGCGTGCTATCCTAAATAGAGCTCCCAACATCTCTCGGTCAAAAGGGGAACCCGACGAGTGGACAGTGCAAACTCCCTACCAGTCGGAAAGCCATCCTCAAACCCGACTGTTAGAAAGTCTGGGGTGTAAGGGACCCACGCGATGGAATCAGCAGTCAACAGCTTTAGCTGCAAGCGGGAGTGGGTAAATCCCTCGGTTATAGGGACCTCCGTCAGAGTGGAGTGATGCCAAAGCCGTCCCTTCGGATAGGTCTCTAGGCCCAAAGTTATGGCAGGACATAGGCAAAGAATCCTCTCATCTACCCAGAACTGGCAATGGAAAGACCAAATGACCTCAATGATAAAATTGTTAAACACGAATGAGGAAAATGGAAAGGTGAAAGAGAAATAACTCACCAGCAGGAAGGGATAAAAACCTAACCAAGCCTCCGTCACGCCCTCAAAGCATAGGCGCATCCCTCGAAGAAAGTAGGCAAAGGTATAGGTGCCCCAATCAAAATTGCTAAGGCGTTCCACGTATCGAGTAGCGTTAACAAAAGCGAAAGACACCGTCGAGGAGTTATCAGCAATGAAATATCCCCTGATGATCACCAAGAACAGTCGTCAAAGAATGCGATCTCTAACCTTCTGGTCATCATGCAGAGGCTCGGTCAAAGCCCCGCTCTGGGCATCTACGTTCAAGGGACCAGAACATATGGTACGACCCTTGATGGCCATCGCAGGAACTCCCAAAAGGGAGCGAACGGCAACAGGTGAAATATTAGCCACCAGAGGCACTGGCTTGCCTGCAACTTTATCCCGGTGATAAACCACCAATCCATCGGTGTCATCATCACCTCACAGTCCAACAGATGAAGAGACTGGGTTTGGTGGACCCAGATCTCAGACAAAGCCCTCAGATAACCCCAGGGGCAATGGCGGGGAGGAATAGAAAAGAAGTCCTCAAACCCTGAGGTGTTCATAATGGCATCATACTCCGGATGTAGAGTATGGTATAAAGAGTGAACATTGAAGCAGTTCCCCTGGGGATGCGTAAACCTAGAAACCTGCATCCAATAGCCAGTCCAGATTAAACCTATGCCCTGAAATGGCAAAATAAAGAAAAACCCAAAATAAAAACAGTAGTCACCTCATTGGCGTGAAGATATATCGATGGATAGCGACTCAAATCACCTAGCAGCTCCGAAATCAACACAGTGATAGTACGTGGAGCATGAGCTGGGGCAGGATCCACAAATGGAACATCCTCGTCGTCCACATTATTAGGCATCTCAGCCCGGATCGGACGAATCACAAACTCTGCCAAATACGAGGCGACCGAGCTGGACGAGGCTGGGGAGCATAAGAAGCTCTCCTCTGCCTTACACTTGAAGTGACTCTGCTAGCACTACCGAGTCTATCTAGCTCCATAACCTAGACAAAATCTCCAAATCACCTCAGAAAGGGTAGGGTAAGCCTTAAACATGTGGCTTATTGAATTAAATCATTAATTTATGTATTTTCAAGTCCTAAAGCATGCATTAGTTAACAAAAATCCCCAATAGAGTTAAAATTGCGTGCTCAGGCTTTTGAATTTTTTTTGCCAGAGTTTCCTTTATAAAATGGACTGTCCGCATGTACATAGGCATGATTAGGTGGCCATTCAGTAGCACACCTACTCAATAATATGAACAGTTCATATTTATGAAAAAAAATCAAAAATTAAACTCCCCATGGCAGCTAAATTACCATGATTATTTTTAGTTGAAAATCCAGGCTCATTTGGCTTCAAAAAGGATAAGTAAACTGATCAAAAAGGGCATCAATTGACTGTCTCAAAAATTAAATTTTTTTACATCAGAACGTTCAGCACAGTAAAATATGTATATTTACTAAGTCTGAAAAATTTTATCAAGTCATATAGGTATGCCTATTCGCTATATTGTGTTTAGAAGCATACTATATGATATTTAACATTCTAACAGTCAAAACTTGAAAAGAAAGGATGTAAACGTTACTAGAGATGTGCATAACGTTTGTACGGTGATGGAATTTAAAAAAGGCAGCCTGAACTCCGTAGATATGAATAAGAAATTTTGGATTTTCTTTAGATTTCAAAGTTAAAAATGAATTTTGAAAGCCTCGGGTGCCCAAGTTATAATTGCAGGGAGTAGCAGCCCCACCTGCGACAGCCTTACCTCTACCTGAGGCTCCCTACGGTGGGTCCCACCCTCTCTAGTTTGGTCTAGTTAGAATGGAAATGAAGTTTACAGAAGT
Source organism: Panax stipuleanatus (assembly GCA_020205555.1). NCBI lineage: Eukaryota > Viridiplantae > Streptophyta > Magnoliopsida > Apiales > Araliaceae > Panax > Panax stipuleanatus. Next base: position 157,405,406 of record CM035124.1, on the reverse strand, counting down.
TGAGAAGTCAAATTAGGGAAAAAAACTGCTAAGCGATTAAGCGGATTGGCCTGAAATCCTGCGTCTAAGTGCCAAGTTCCTGATGAAGGAAGCAACTTCATGTAAGCCATTGGTAGAAGCCCTAATGTGGTATTCAGAATGTCAATGATGAAAAATTATAGAAAACTGCCTCTGTTAGAGCATCGGGAAAGTCCGGCGTTGTGAACAAGCACTGTTTTTAATGTGTCAAAGTGTCCAGATTGGTCCGAGGGTGTGACTTATCAGAAGAATACCCCCACATTGAGATCGATCATGACTGACATTCCAGCAGTTGGGAACAACCCCAACGAAGCATTAGGATCGATCCGGTGATTAATAGCCATTGAAAACTACTTCAGCGAAGGTCGGATTACCTGACGTTCCAGCCGTTGGTGACAATCCCAACGAAGCATCGGGAATGAACCGGTGATGATAGCCGTTGAAAACTACTTCAGCAAAGGTCAGATTACCTGACATTTCAGCCATTAGCGACAACCCCAACGAAGCATCGGGAACGAACCAGTGATGATAACAATTGAAAACTACTTCAGCGAAGGTCAGATTGCCTGACATTCCATTTGTTGGTGACAACCCAAACGAAGCATCGGGAACGATCAGGTGATTAATAGCCATTAAAAACTACTTCAGCGAAGGTCAGATTTCCTTACATTCCAGCCATTGGCGACAACCCCAATGAATCATCGAGAATGAACCGGTGATGGTAGTCGTTGATAACTGCTTCAACGAAGGTCAGATTGCCTGATATTCCAGCCATTGGCGACAACCCCAACGAAGCATCGGGAATGATCCGGTGATTAATAGCCGTTGAAAACTGCTTCAGCGAAGGTCAGATTTCCTGACATTCCAACCGTTGGCGACAAGACCAACAAAGCATCAGGAATGAAACTAGTGATGATAGCCGTTGAAAACTACTTCAGCGAAGGTCAGATTACCTAACATTCCAGCCATTGGCGACTAACCCCAACGAAGCATCAGGAACGAACCAGTGATGATAGCCATTGAAAACTACTTATGCAAAGGTTAGATTGCCTGATATTCCAGCCGTTGATGACAACCCCAACGAAGCATCGGGACGATCCGGTGATCAATAGTCGTTGAAAACTACGTTAGCGAAGGTCAGATTGCAAGTCATTCCAGCCAGTTGGCGACAACTCCAACGAAGCATCGGGAATGAACCTGTGAATGATATCTGTTGAAAACTACTTCAGCGAAGGTCAGATTACCTGACATTCCTGCCTTTGGCGACAACCCCAATGAAGCATCAGGAACCAACCGGTGATGATAGCCGTTGAAAACTACTTAAGCAAAAGTCAGATTACCAGACATTCCAGCCGTTGGCGACAAGCCCAACGATGCATCGGGAATGAACAAGTGATGATAGCCATTGAAAACTACTTCAGCGAAGGTCAGATTGCCTGACATCCCAGCCGTTGGCAACAACCCTAACGAAGCATCAGAAACGACTTGGTGATTAATAGCTTGAAAATTACTTCAGCGAAGGTTAAATTGGTTGACATTCCAGACTTTGGCGACAACCCCAATGAAGCATCGTGAATGAATCGGTGATGTTAGCCGTTGATAACTGCTTCAACGAAGGTCAGATTACATAACATTCCAGCCATTGGCGACAACCCCAACAAAGCATCGGGAATGGGCCGGTGATGATAGCCGTCGAAAACTACTTCTACGAGGTCAGATTACCTGACATTCCTGCCGTTGGCGACAACCCAACGAAGCATCGGGAATGAACCGGTGATAATAGCCATTGAAAACTACTTCAGTCAAGGTCAAATTTCCCGACATTCCAGCCATTGGCGACAACCCCAACGAAGCATCGGGAATGATCTGGTGATTAATAACCATTAAAAAAACTACTTCAGCGAAGGTCAAATTGCCTGACATTCCAGCAGTTGGCGACAACGCCAACGAAGCATCGGGAATGAACTCGTGATGATAGCCATTGAAAATTACTTCAGCGAAGGTCAGATTACTTGGCATTCCAGCCGTTGGCGACAACCCCAACGAAGCATCGGGAATGAACCGGTGATGATAGCCATTGAAAACTACTTCAGCGAAGGTCAGACTGCCTGACATTCCATTCGTTGCTGACAACCCCAACGAAGGATCAGAAACGATCCGGTGATTAATAGCTGTTGAAAACTACTTTAGCGAAGGTCAGATTGCCTGACATTCCAGCCATTGGCGACAACCACAACGAAGCATCAGGAATGAACTGGTGATGATAGTCGTTGATAACTGCTTCAACGAAGGTAAGATTGCCTGACATTCCAGCCGTTGACGACAACCCCAATGAAGCATCGGGATAGATCCGGTGATTAATAGTCGTTGAAAACAACTTCAGTGAAGGTCAGATTGACTGACATTCTAGCCATTGGTGACAACCCCCACGAAGCCTCGGGAATGAATCGGCTGATGATAGTCGTTGAAAATAACTTCAGTGAAGGTCAAATTACCTGGCATTCCAGCCGTTGGCGACAACCCCAACGAAGCATCGGGAACGAACAGGTGATGATAGCCATTGAAAACTACTTCAGCGAAGGTCAGATTTCCTCACATTCCAGCTGTTGACGACAACCCCAACGAAGCGTCGGGAATGATCCGGTTATTAATAATCGTTGAAAACTACTTCAGCGAATGTCAAATTGCCTGACATTCCAGTAGTTGGTGACAACCCCAACGAAGCATCGGTAATGAACCGGTGATGATAGCCGTTGATAACTACTTCATGCGAAGGTCAGATTACCTGACATTCCAGCAGTTGGCGACAACCCCAACGAAGCATCGGGAACGAACCGGTGATGATAGCTGTTGAAAACTACTTCAGCGAAAGTAAGATTACCTAACATTCCAGTCGTTGGCAACAAACCCAACGAAGTATCAGGAACGATCCGGTGATTAATAGCCGTTGAAAACTACTTCAGCGAAGGTTAGATGGCCTGACATTCCAGCCATTGGCGACAACCCCAACGAAGCATCGGGAATGAACCGGTGATGATAGTCGTTGATAACGGCTTCAACAAAGGTTAGATTGCCTGACATTCTAGCCGTTGGTGACAACCCCAACGAATGATCGGGAACGATCCGGTGAATAATAGCCGTTGAAAATTACTTTAGCGAAGGTCAGATTACTTGACATTCCAGCCTTTGGCGATAACACCAACGAAGCATTGTGAATTAATCGGTGATGATAGTCGTTGATTACTACTTCAACGAAGGCCAGATTGCCTGACATTACAGCCGTTGGAAATAACCCCAATGAAGCATCCGGAATGAACGGGTGATGATAGCCATTGAAAACTACTTCAGCGAAGGTCAGATTACCTTACATTCTAGTCGCTAGCGACAACCCTAATGAAGCATCGGGAACGAACCGGTGATGATAGCCGTTGAAAACTACATCAGCGAAGGTTAAATTTCCTGATATTCTAGTCGTTGTCGACAACTCCAACGAAGCATTGGGAACGATCCGATGATTAATAGTCATTTAAAACTATTTCAGTGAAGGTCAGATTGCCTGACGATCCAGCCGTTGGCGACAACCCCAACGAAGCTTCGGGAATGAACCGGTGATGATAGTCGTTGATAACTACTTTAACGAAGGCCAGATTGCCAGACATTCCAGCCGTTGGCGAAAACCCCAACGAAGCATCGGGAATGAACCAGTGATGATAGATGTTGAAAACTACTTCAGCAGAGTTAGATTACTTGACATTCCTGTCGTTGGTGACAATACCAACGAAGCATCGGGAACGAACCGGTGATAATAGCCGTTGAAAGCTACTTCAGCGAAGGTCAGATTGCCTGACATTCTAGTCATTGGCGACAAGCTCAACGAAGCATCGGGAACGAACCGATGATTAATAGCCACTAAAAACTATTTTAGCGAAGGTCAGATTGCCTGACATTCCAGCAGTTGGCGACAACCCCAATGAAACATCGGTATTGAATAGGTGATGATAGTCATTGAAAACTACTTCAGCAAAGGTTCGATTACCTGACATTCCAGCCATTGGCAACAACCCCAACGAAGCATCAGGAATGAAACAGTGATGATAGCCGGTGAAAATTACTTCAACGAAGGTCAGATTTCCTGACATTCTAGTCGTTGGAGACAAACCTAACGAAGCATCGGGAACGATTCGGTGATTAATAGTCGTTGAAAACTACTTCAGCGAAGGTCTGATTGCTAGAAATTCTAGCCATTGGCAACAACCCAACGAAGCATCGGGAATGAATCGGTGAGGATAACTATTGAAAACTACTTCAGCGAAGGTCAGATTACCTAACATTCCAGCCGTTGGCGACAACCCCAACAACGCATCAGGAACGAATCGGTGATGATGGCCATTGAAAACTACTTCAGCAAAGGTCAGATTGCCTGACATTCCAGCCGTTGACGACAACCCCAACGAAGCATCGGGAATGATCCGGTGATTAATAGCCGTTGAAAACTACTTTAACGAAGGTTAGATTGCCTGACATTCCTAGCCGTTGGCAACAACCCCAATGAAGCATCGGGAATGAACTGATGATGATAGCTGTTTAAAACTACTTCAGCAAAGGTCAGATTACCTGACATTCCATCTGTTGGCGACAATCCCAACGAAGCATCGGGAACGAACCGGTGATGATAGCCGTTGAAAATTACTTTAGCGAAGTTAGATTGCCTGACATTCCAGCCATTGGCGATAACCCCAACGAAGCATCGGGAAAGAACCGGTGATGATAGCCTTTGAAAACTACTTCAGCGAAGGTCAGATTACCTGACATTCCAGCCGTTGGCGATGTAACGATTAAGATTTTATATAATAATTTTAAATATTTATTGAGTTAAATAAATATTTTGTGTGATTTATTTATTGAGTTTTATAAATAAATTATGTGATTTTGTGGAGTGATTTAATTAAGTGTTATATATTAATTAAATGAATATTTAATATTTAATTTAATTAATGTATATTAATTTTTAGTATAATTCTAATTTAATTGAGATAATTAAATTAGATGAATTATGTTTTAAGTGTTACATGAATTATAATTAGCGAGTAATTTTAATTATGTGGGAAATTAGATGTTAAAAGATTTAATTAATTAGATGTTAAAAGATTTAATTAATTAAAGTGTAACATTAAAGTATGTGTTAAAAGAATTTATTAAAATAAAGAAAAGAGTTTTTAAGTGGTTTTAACCAAACAAGGCCCTTACTTTTGTTTTAAAAGGTTTTGCCAAGTAGGACCACTAGTTTTAAACCTAAATTACCCAAACAAGACTTTAGTTAGTAAAATTAGTTTCTAAATTAATCTGTTGCCAAACAAAGCCTTGTGGCTTTTGAATTTTGTAACTGCTAATTTAATTATATTATTAAGTGCAATTAGTATACGTATATTATTATATCAGTTATATATGTATATACTACGTTAAGAAAAACTACGTTAGTTTTCTAAGCCTAAGTCTAAAACTAAGAACAAAGAAAGAAAAGAGAACAGAGAAAGGTTAGAGAAGAAGAGAAGGGAAGAAGAGAAAGCAAGGAAGAACTTAGGAGAAATCACCTTCATATTTTCTTCAATCATCAAAGCAAAGGGTAATATCAATTTCCTTATTATTTTGTTTATATATTTTATGATCTTCATAATTATAAGTTCTCTGTGTTTATAATTTAGCAGGAAAGTTATATAAATATGATGTATATATATACATATCTTGTGTTTATAATGGTTATTATATGAATTGTATGTCATAATCAAGGATTTTCATAATTCAATTCGTTGTATAAAGCATATTTTTATGGAAAATATGTGTTCATACGAAGTTCATGTATTTGGTTGAGTTTTAGAATAAAAGTTATGATTTAATTGGTTGTTAGTATGCCTAATTAGAATTTATTATGATGTTATCTTCAATTATGAAAATATTGGATGTGTTGTGAATTGAATTGGTTTCAAAACAAAAGTGCCGTGTTCAATTTCATGAAGAACACTTATCTATGGCTTTTCTTAAAAAAAATAATCATGAAATTGGTTGTTTGATGATGTGTTATAATGTTTATGTATGTTAGAATCATATTAGAAGCTTTAAGTTTGTGTTTTCTATGAATTGATATGAATTGCATGAAATAGAATTAGAATTTGGTGTGGAGAAATAAGCCAAATTGGCTTTTTCTCTGCACAGTTCGCGAACTTGTCTGCTGTTCGCTGGAAGGGGCCCGCCCCGGCGGGCCTTGCAAAAGGAAAACCCCTACCCCGGCGGGGGGTTGGCAGGAAAAAAGAAAACTTTTTTTTTTTTTTTGTATTTTGTAAAGCTAATTTTATGTAATAACTTTTATAGCATGATTAAACCTATATTAAAATGCTAAATGAATATTAATAAATCATATTAATAAATTATAATTTGTGATTATAACTTTGAATAATTATAATTAGAGTAAAGATTTAATTTAAATTATAATTTTGTTAAATTATAATGATTATAGTTGATTAATTTTAATCAAGTGAATGATAATTTTAAATTATAATTTATGTAACACGTGATTAATTATATATTATAATTTTGTGTATTATAATTCAATATTTGCATGATTAATTGTAAATTATAATTTGTGTAATTGTAATTTTGTAAATGCATGATGTAGTTAATTAATTATATTTGTTTATAATTTAATTAAATAAGATGTGATTATAATTTGAGTAATTATAATTAGATTAAATGTTTAAATTATAATTCATTTAATTATAATATGAAATATATAATTATTAATTGATTTTATTATGTGAACATGCTTATGTGGTATAATTAACTATGTGATGGTTAATTATTAAATTATTTAATTAAACTAGAATGGGTTAACCTAGAGGGGTTAACTAATTATGTGAATTAGTTACATGTTAACTAATTTAGGTTATTGTGATTAAATATATATGTGTACGAATTGTTAGAACGTGATTTTATTAGTAGCTTGCGCTTGAGGCAAGTTTTCTATACCCTGATCTTGTATTAATTTTTATGCAAGTCTTTTATCCCTAAACTCGTTAAATTTTGTACAAGTTCTTTAAGTTCATATATTCATTGTTTGAGATTATCCTTTTTATTCTGCAATGGAGAAGTATTTAATTTAAGTTCATGATTTAATGTGATCTTGACTTATTGTTCAAGCAAGGTTTATATATTCTTTTTAAATGCTTTAAGTTTAATTCTAAAGCATATGTTAATTCGTAATTCTTTTATTTATGAATTATTCTTGATTGTTGCAAGTCAATTCAACTATGCCTTAGTTGATGAACGTTGAATTCTAAATTACCCTTTGAAGCTTATCCAAACCTAAACGTCCTTTGGTGCGGACTTGTATTCAAATACTGAGATAAACAACCCTATTTACTAGGGGAGGTTACCACGCAGAAGCGTTAAATGTAGTGCACGTACATGGTACAAAGGGCTGATTCCCCTAAGTACGACTTGAGGTCCATAGTCTTAATGACTGTTAATGGTTTTAAATAGAAATGTTTATAACCTAGGACAAAAGTTCAAGGTGTTACGACCCTCAGATGAATTCTATATTCGAATTTCTAATGTTGATAGAGAATTATTATCCAATTCTTTATCGTTGTGAAAGTAAAAGTTATTCAAACCTTTTCAAAGATATTCTTGTATGTCTTATATATTGTTGTATTCTAGTGAGCTATTGTTTGCTCACTCTTGCGTTAAATAACCATTGCAACTAAGATTGATAGTGTTGATGCCCCGTCAACGAGTAAAGGCAAAGGGAAGCTAAACAAGTGAAGACTTGTTTAAATTATTGAATGATTGCAATAAGACATTTTAAGTTATGTTTTTATTCCGCATTAAATGTTATATCAAGGTTAGAGTAAACCCTGGGATTTGTTTTGAAAAGTTGTAATCCTTTTTATAAGGAAGATTTTATTATTTATAAAGGTTGTAATTTATTTTGTAATTATTTATTATTGGGTAGATGTATGTTATATTTACAATGTGAACACCAAATTATGTGGAAGTGAAGTACCCGGATTTGGGGGTGTCACAGGCGACAACCCCAACGAAGCATCGAGAACGAACCAGTGATGATAGCCGTTGGAAACTACTTTAGCGAAGGTCAGATTGCCAGACATTCTAGCCATTGGCGACAACCCCAACGAAGCATCAGGAACGATCCGGTGATTAATAGCCTATGAAAATTACTTCAACGAAGGTCAGATTGCCTGACATTCCAACTATTGGCTACAACCCCAACGAAGCAATGTGAATGAACCGGTGATGATAGCCGTTGATAACTGCTTCAACAAAGGTTTGATTGCCTGACATTCCAGCCATTGGCGACAACCCCAACGAAGCATCGGGAATGAACCGGTGATAATTGCTGTTGAAAACTACTTCAGCGAAGGTCAAATAACCTGACATTCTTGCCATTGGCGGCAACCCCAACGAAGCATCGGGAACGAACCAGTGATAATAGCCATTGAAAACTACTTCAGCGAAGGTCAGATTGCCTGACATTCCAACCGTTGGTGACAACTTCAACGAATCATCGAGAACGATCCGGTGATTAATAGACGTTAAAAACTACTTCAGCGAAAGGTCAGATTGTCTGGCATTCCAGCAGTTGGCGACAACCCCAACGAAGCATCGGGAATGAAATGGTGATAATAGCCGTTGAAAACTACTTCATCGAAGGTCAGATTATATGACATTCTTGCCGTTGGCGAAAACCCCAACAAAGCATCGGGAACGAACCAGTGATGATAGCCGTTGAAAACTACTTCAGCGAAGGTCAGATTGCCTGACATTCCAGCCATTGGCGACAACCCCAACGAAGCATCAGGAACGATCCGGTTATTAATAGCCGTTAAAAATTACATCAGCGAAGGTCAGATTGCCTGACATTTCAGCCTTTGGTGACAACCCCAACGAAGCCTCGTGAATGAACCGGTGATGATAGCCGTTGGTAACTGCTTCAACAAAAAGTCAGATTAGCTGACATTCCAGCCGTTGGCGAAAACCCCAACTGAAGCATCGTGAACAAACGGGTGATGATAGCAATTGAAAACTACTTTAGCGAAGGAAAGATTGCCTGACATTCTAGCCGTTAATGACAACCCCAACGAAGCATCAGGAATGATCCGGTGATTAATAGCCGTTGAAAACTACTTTAGTGAAGGTCAGATTGCATGACATTCCAGTCGTTGGCGAAAACCCCAACGTAGCATTGGGAATGAACTAATGATGATACCTATTGAAAACTACTTCAGCGAAGGTCAGATTACCTGACATTCTAGTCGTTGGCGACAACCCAAATGAAGCATAGGGAATGAACCGGTGATGATAGCCATTGAAAATTACTTCAGCGAAGGTCAGATTGCTTGGCATTCCAGCCGTTGGCGACAACCCCAACGAAGCATCAGGAAAGAACCAGTGATGATAACCGTTCAAAACTACTTCAACGAAGGTCATATTGCCTGACATTCCAGCCTAGGTCGAAAACCCTAATGAAGCATTGGGAATGAACCAGTAATGAAAGCCGTTAAAAAATACTTCAGCGAAGGTCAGATTGTCTGACAATCCAGCCATTGGCGACAACCCCAACGAAGCATCGGGAACGATCCGGTGATCATAGCCGTTGAAAATTACTTTAGCGAAGGTCATATTGCCTGACATTCCATCCTTTGGCGACAACCCCAACGAAGCATCGTGCATGAACCGATGATGATAGCTGTTGATAACTAATTCAACGAAGGTCAGATTGCCTGACATTCCAGCCGTTGGCGACAACCTCAACGAAGCATCGGGAACAATATGGTGCTTAATAGCGGTAAAAAACTACTTCAGCAAAGGTCAGATTGTCTAACATTCCAGCAGTTGGCGACAACCCCAACGAAGCATCGAGAATGAACCAGTGATGATAGCCGTTAAAAACTACTTCAAAGAAGGTCAGATTGCCTGACATTCCAGCCTTTGGCGAATTCCCCAACAAAGCATCAAGAATGTACCGATAATGATAGTCTTTGATAACTACTTCAACAAAGGTCAGATTACCTGACATTCCAGTCATTGGCGACAACCTCAACGAAGCATCAGGAATGATCCGGTGATTAATAGCCGTTAAAAACTACTTCAGCGAAGGTCAGATTGTCTGTCATTCCAGCAGTTGGCGACAACCCCAACGAAGCATCGGGAATGAACCGGTGATGATAGCCGTTGAAAACTACTTTAGTGAAGGTCAGATTACTTGACATTTTAGTCGTTGGCGACAACCCCAACGAAGCATTGACAATGAACTAGTGATGATAGCCGTTGAAAACTACTTTAGCGAAGGTCAGATTGTCTGACATTCGATTCATTGGCGACAACCCCAACGAAGCATCTGGAACACTCCGGTGATTAATAACCATTGAAAATAACTTCAGCGAAGGTCAGATTGCCTGACATTTCAGCCATTCGCAACAACCTCAACGAAACATTGGGAATGAAGCGGTGATGATAGGCGTTGATAATTGCTTCAACGAATGTCAGATTGCCTTACATTCCAGCCGTTGGCGAACAACCACAACGAAGGATCGTGAACGATCTTGTTATTAATAGCCGTTGAAAATTGTGTCAGCGAAGGTCAGTTTGCCTAACATTCTAGCACTGGCGACAACCCCAATGAAGCATCGAGAATGAACCGGTCATGATAGCCGTTGAAAACTAAATCAGGGAAGGTCAGATTACCTGACATTCCAGCTGTTGTCAATAACCCCAATGAAGCATCGGGAATGAACCGGTGATGATAGCCATTGAAAACTACTTCAGCGAAGGTCAGATTACCTTACATTCTAGTCGCTGGTGACAACCCCAATAAAGCATCGGGAACGAACCGGTGATTATAGTCATTGAAAACTACATCATCGAAGGTCAGATTTTCTGATATTCTAGTCGTTGTCGACAACCCCAACGAAGCATAGGGAATGACCCGATGATTAATAGTCATTTAAAACTATTTTAGTGAAGGTCAGATTGCCTGACGATCCAGCCATTGGCGACAACCCCAACGAAGCTGCGGGAATGAACCGGTGATGATAGTCGTTGATAACTGCTTTAACGAAGGCCAGATTGCCAGACATTCCAGCTGTTGGCGACAACCCCAACGAAGCATCGGGAATGAACCGGTGATGATAGATGTTGAAAACTACTTCAGCGGAGTCAGATTACTTGACATTCCTGTCGTTGGCGACAATACCAACGAAGCATCGGGAACGAACCGGTGATAATAGTCGTTGAAAGCTACTTCAGCGAAGGTCAGATTTCCTGACATTCAAGTCATTGGCGACAAGCTCAACGAAGCATCGGGAACGAAACTGGTGATTAATAGCCATTAAAAACTATTTCAGCGAAGGTCAGATTGCCTGACATTCCAGTAGTTGGCGACAACCCCAACGAAACATCGGTAATGAATCGGTGATGAATGCCGTTGAAAACTACTTCAGCGAAGGTTCTATTACCTGACAATCCAGCCATTGGCAACAACCCCAGCTAAAGCTTCGGGAAAGAAACAGTGATGATAGTCGTTGAAAACTACTTCAGCGAAGGTCTGATTGCTAGAAATTCCAGCCATTGGCAACAACCCAATGAAGCATCGGGAATGAACCGGTGATGATAGATGTTGAAAACTACTTCAGCGAAGGTCATATTACCTAACATTCCAGCCGTTGGAGACAACCCCAACAACGCATCAGGAACTGAACCGGTGATGATAGCCATTGAAAACTACTTCAGCGAAGGTCAGATTGTCTGACATTCCAGCCGTTGACGACAACCCCAACGAAGCATCAGGAACGATCCGGTGATTAATAACCGTTGAAAACTACTTTAACGAAGGTTAGATTGCTTGACATTCCAGCCGTTGGCAATAACCCCAATGAAGCATCAGGAATGAACTGATGATGATAGCAGTTTAAAACTACTTCAGCAAGGGTTAGATTACCTGACATTCCATCTGTTGGCGACAATCCCAACGAAGTATCGGGAACGAACCTGTGATGATAACTGTTGAAAACTACTTCAGCGAAGGTCAGATTACCTAACATTCCAGTCGTTGGTGACAACCCCAACAATGCATCAGGAACGAATTGGTGATGATGTCCATTGAAAACTACTTCAGCGAAGGTTAGATTGCCTGACATACCAGCCGTTGACGACAAACCCAACGAAGCATCGGGAACGATCCGGTGATTAATAGCCATTGAAAACTACTTTAACAAAGGATTTAATTGCCTGAAATTCCAGCCGTTGGCGACAACCCCAACGAAGCATCGGGAATGAACCGGTGATAATTGCTGTTGAAAACTACTTCAGCGAAGGTCAAATAACCTGACATTCTTGTCGTTGACGACAACCCCAACGAAGCATCGGGAACGAATCAGTGATATTTGCCATTGAAAACTACTTCAGTGAAGGTCAGATTGCCTGACATTCCAACCGTTGGTGACAACTTCAACGAATCATCGAGAACGATCTGGTGATTAATAGACGTTAAAAACTACTTCAGCGAAGGTCAAATTGTCTGACATTCCAGTAGTTGGCGACAACCCCAACGAAGCATCGGGAATGAAATGGTGATGATAGCCGTTGAAAACTACTTCATCGAAGGTCAGATTACATGACATTCTTGCCGTTGGGACAACCCCAACAAAGCATCGGGAACGAACCAGTGATGATAGCCGTTGAAAACTACTTCAGCAAAGGTTAGATTGCCTGACATTCTAGCCGTTGGCGACAACCCCAACGAAGCATCAGGAAAGAACCGGTGATGATAACTGTTCAAAACTACTTCAGCGAAGGTCAGATTGCCTGACATTCCAGCCTAGGTCGACAACCCTAAAGAAGCATCGGGAACGAACAAGTGATAAAAGTCGCTGAAAAATACTTCAGCGAAGGTCAGATTGTCTAACATTCCAGCCATTGGCGACAACCCCAACGAAGCATCATGGAATGATCCGGTGATCATAGCCGTTGAAAATTACTTTAGCGAAGGTCATATTGCCTGACATTCCATCCTTTGGCGACAACCCCAATGAAGCATCGTGCATGAAACGATGATGATAACTGTTGATAACTAAGTCAACGAAGGTCAGATTGCCTGACATTCCAGCCATTGGCGACAACCTCAACGAAGCATCGGGAACAATACGGTGATTAATTGTTGTAAAAAACTACTTCAGCAAAGGCCAGATTGTCTAACATTCCAGCAGTTGGTGACAACCCCAACGAAGCATCGGGAATGAACCAGTGATGATAGCCGTTAAAAACTACTTTAAAGAAGGTCAGATTGCCTGACATTCCAGCCTTTGGTGACATCCCCAATAAAGCATTAAGAATGAACCGATAATGATAGTCGTTGATAACTGCTTCAACAAAGGTCAGATTACCTGACATTCCAGCCGTTGGCGACAACCTCAATGAAGCATCAGGAATGATCCGGTGATTAATAGCCGTTAAAAACTACTTCAGCGAAGGTCAGATTGTCTGTCATTCCAGCAGTTGGTGACAACCCCAACGAAGCATCGAGAATGAACCGGTGATGATAGCCATTGAAAACTACTTTAGTGAAGGTCAGATTACTTGACATTTCGGTCATTGGTGACAACCCCAACGAAGCATTGACAATGAACCAGTGATGATAGCCGTTGAAAACTACTTTAGCGAAGGTTAGATTGTCTGACATTCGATTCATTGGCGACAACCCCAACGAAGCATATGGAACACTCCGGTGATTAATAACCGTTGAAAATAACTTTAGCGAAGGTCAGATTGCCTGACATTTCAGCCATTCGCAACAACCTCAACGAAACATTGGGAATGAAGCGGTGATGATAGTCGTTGATAAATGCTTCAACGAATGTCAGATTGCCTTACATTCCAGCCGTTGGTGACAACCACAACGAAGCATCGTGAACGATCTTGTGATTAATAGCCGTTGAAAACTATGTCAGCGAAGGTCAGTTATCCTGACATTCTAGCGCTGGCGACAACCCCAATGAAGCATCGAGAATGAACCGGTGATGATAGCCGTTGAAAACTACATCAGCAAAGGTCAGATTACCTGACATTCCAGCCGTTGGCAATAACCCCAATGAAGCATTGGGAATGAACCGGGATGATAGCCATTGAAAACTACTTCAGCGAAGGTCAGATTACCTTACATTCTAGTCATTGGCGACAACCCCAATGAAGCATCGGGAACGAACCGGTGATTATAGCCTTTGAAAACTACATCAGCGAAGGTTAGATTTCCTGATATTCTAGTCGTTGCCGACAACCCCAATGAAGCATAGGGAACGATTCGATGATTAATAGTCATTTAAAACTATTTTAGTGAAGGTCAGATTTCCTGACGATCCAGCCGTTGGCGACAACCCCAATGAAGCTTCGGGAATGAACCGGTGATGATAGTCATTGATAACTTCTTTAACGAAGGCTAGATTGCCAGACATTCCAGCCGTTGGCGACAACCCCAACGAAGCATCGGGAATGAACCGGTGATGATAGATGTTGAAAACTACTTCAGCGGAGTCAGATTACTTGACATTCCTGTCGTTGGCGACAATACCAACGAAGCACCGGGAACGAACCAGTGATAATAGCCGTTGAAAGCTACTTTAGCGAAGGTCAGATTGACTGACATGCCAGTCGTTGGCGACAAGCTCAACGAAGCATCGGGAACGAACCGGTGATTAATAGCCATTAAAAACTATTTCAGCGAAGGTCAGATTGCCTGACATTCCAGCAGTTGGCGACAACCCCAACGAAATATCGGTAATGAATCGGTGATGATAGCCATTGAAAACTACTTCAGCGAAGGTTCGATTACCTGACATTCCAGCCATTGGCAACAACCCCAACGAAGCATCGGGAATGAAACAGTGATGATAGCCGTTGAAAATTACTTCAGCTAAGGTCAGATTTCCTGACATTCTAGTCGTTGGCGACAACCCCAACGAAGCATCGGGAACGTTTCGGTGATTAATAGTCGTTGAAAACTACTTCAGTGAAGGTCTGATTGCTAGAAATTCCAGCCATTGGCAACAACCCAACGAAGCATCGGGAATGAACCGGTGATGATAGCTGTTGAAAACTACTTCAGCGAAGGTCAGATTACCAAACATTCCAACCGTTGGCGACAACCCCAACAACGAATCAGGAACGAACCGGTGATGATAGCCATTGAAAACTACTTCAGCTAAGGTCAGATTGCCTGACATTCCAGCCATTGACGACAACCCCAACGAAGCATCGGGAACGATCCGGTGATTAATAGCCGTTGAAAACTACTTTAACAAAGGTTAGATTGTCTGACATTCCAGCCGTTGGCAACAACCTCAATGAAGCATCGGGAATGAACTGATGATGATAGCCGTTTAAAACTACTTCAGCAAAGGTCAGATTACCTGACATTCCATCTGTTGGCGACAATCCCAACGAAGCATCGGGAACGAACCGGTGATGATAGCCATTGAAAATTACTGTAGCGAAGTTAGATTGCCTGACATTCCAGCCATTGGCGATAACCCCAACGAAGCATCGGGAAAGAACCGGTGATGATAGCCTTTGAAAACTACTTCAGCGAAGGTCAGATTACCTGACATTCCAGCCGTTGGCGATGTAACGATTAAGATTTTATATAATAATTTTAAATATTTATTGAGTTAAATAAATATTTTGTGTGATTTATTTATTGAGTTGAATAAATAAATTATGTAATTTTGTGGAGTGATTTAATTAAGTGTTATATATTAATTAAATGAATATTTAATATTTAATTTAATTAATGTATATTAATTTTTAGTACAATTCTAATTTAATTGAGATAATTAAATTAGATGAATTATGTGTTAAGTGTTACATGAATTATAATTAGCGAGTAATTTTAATTATGTGGGAAATTGTTTTGTGATTAATTGATGTTAGATTTTAATTGATTAAATTAGATGTTAAAAGATTTAATTAATTAAAGTGTAACATTAAAGTATGTGTTAAAAGAATTTATTAAAATAAAAAAGAGAGTTTTTAAGTGGTTTTAACCAAACAAGGCCCTTACTTTTGTTTTAAAATATTTTGCCAAACAGGGCCCTTGCACAAGTTTTAAACCTAAATTACCCAAACAAGACTTTAGTTAGTAAAATTAGTTTCTAAATTAATCTGTTGCCAAACAAAGCCTTGTGGCTTTTGAATTTTGTAACTACTAATTTAATTATATTATTAAGTGCAATTAGTATACGTATATTATTATATCAGTTATATATGTATATACTACGTTAAGAAAAACTACGTTAGTTTTCTAAGCCTAAGTCTAAAACTAAGAACAAAGAAAGAAAAGAGAACAGAGAAAGGTTAGAGAAGAAGAGAAGGGAAGAAGAGAAAGCAAGGAAGAACTTAGGAGAAATCACCTTCATATTTTCTTCAATCATCAAAGCAAAGGGTAATCTCAATTCCCTTATTATTTTGTTTATATATTTTATGATCTTCATGATTATGAGTTCTCTGTGTTTATAATTTAGCAAGAAAGTTATATAAATATGATGTATATATATACATATCTTGTGTTTATAATGGTTATTATATGAATTGCATGTCATAATCAAGGATTTTCATAATTCAATTCGTTGTATAAAGCATATTTTTATGGAAAATATGTGTTCATACGAAGTTCATGTGTTTGGTTGAGTTTTAGAATAAAAGTTATGATTTAATTGGTTGTTAGTATGCCTAATTAGAATTTATTATAATGTTATCTTCAATTATGAAAATATTGGATGTGTTGTGAATTGAATTGGTTTCAAAACAAAAGTGTCGTATTCAATTTCATGAAGAACACTTATCTATGCCTTTTCTTCAAAAAAAAATCATGAAATTGGTTGTTTGATGATGTGTTATAATGTTTATGTATGTTAGAATCATATTAGAAGCTTTAAATTTGTGTTTTCTATGAATTGATATGAATTGCATGAACTGGAATTAGAATTTGGTGTGGAGAAATAAGCCAAATTGGCTTTTTCTCTGCACAGTTCGCGAACTTGTCTGCGTTCGCTGGAAGGGGCCCGCCCCGGCGGCTTATCAATAGGAAAACCCCCGCCCCGGCGGGGGGTTGGCAGGGAAATAGAAAACTTGTTTTCTTTTGTATTTTGTAAAGCTAATTTTATGTAATAACTTTTATAGCATGATTAAACCTATATTAAAATGCTAAATGAATATTAATAAATCATATTAATAAAATATAATTTGTGATTATAACTTTGAATAATTATAATAGACGTAAAGATTTAATTTAAATTATAATTTTGTTAAATTATAATGATTATAGTTGATTAATTTTAATCAAGTGAATGATAATTTTAAATTATAATTTATGTAACACATGATTAATTATATATTATAATCTTGTGTATTATAATTCAATATTTGCATGATTAATTGTAAATTATAATTTGTGTAATTGTAATTTAGTAAATGCATGATGTAGTTAATTAATTATATTTGTTTATAATTTAATTAAATAAGATGTAATTATAATTTGAGTAATTATAATTAGATTAAATGTTTAAATTATAATTCATTTAATTATAATTAATATGAAATACATAATTATTAATTGATTTAATTATGTGAACATGCTTATGTGGTATAATTAACTATGTGATGGTTAATTATTAAATTATTTAATTAAACTAGAATGGGTTAACCTAGAGGGGTTAACTAATTATGTCAATTAGTTACATATTAACTAATTTAGGTTATTGTGATTAAATATATATGTGTAGGAATTGTTAGAACGTGATTTTATTAGTAGCTTGCGCTTGAGGCAAGTTTTCTAAACCCTGATCTTGTATTAATTTTTATGCAAATCTTTTATCCCTAAACTCGTTAAATTTTATACAAGTTCTTTAAGTTCATATATTCATTGTTTGAGATTGTCCTTTTTATTCTGCAATGGACAAGTATTTAATTTAAGTTCATGATTTAATGTGATCTTGACTTATTGTTCAAGAAAGGTCTATATATTCTTTTTAAATACTTTAAGTTTAATTTTAAAGCATATGTTAATTCGTAATTCTTTTATTTATGAATTATTCTTGATTGTTGTAAGTCAATTCAACTATTCCTTAGTTGATGAACGTTGAATTTTAAATTACCCTTTTAAGCTTATACAAACAAACTTCCTTTGGTGCGGACTTGTATTCAAATACTGAGATGAACAACCCTATTTACTAGGGGAGGTTACCACGCAGAAGCGTTAAATGTAGTGCACGTACATGGTACAAAGGACTGATCCACCTAAGTACGACTTGAGGTCCATAGCCTTAATGACTGTTAAAGGTTTTAAATAGAAATGTTTATAACCTAGGACAAAAGTTCAAGGTGTTACGACCCTCAGATGAATTCTATATTCGAATTTCTAATGTTGATAGAGAATTATTATCCAATTCTTTATCGTTGTGAAAGTAAAAGTTATTCAAACCTTTTCAAAGATATTCTTGTATGTCTTATATATTGTTGTATTCTAGTGAGCTATTGTTTGCTCACTCTTGCATTAAATAACCATTGCAGCTTAGATTGAAAGTGTTGATGCCCCGTCAACGAGTAAAGGCAAAGGGAAGCTAAACAAGTGAAGACTTGTTTAAATTATTGAATGATTGTAATAAGACATTTTAAGTTATGTTTTTATTCCGCATTAAATGTTATGTCAAGGTTAGAGTAAACCCTGGGATTTGTTTTGAAAAGTTGTAATCCTTTTTATAAGGAAGATTTTATTATTTATAAAGGTTGTAATTTATTTTGTAATTATTTATTATTGGGTAGATGTATGCTATATTTAGAAAGTGAACACCAAATCATGTGGAAGTGAAGTACCCGGATTTGGGGGTGTCAAAGGCGACAACCCCAACGAAGTATTGAGAACGAACAAGTGATGATAGCCGTTGAAAACTACTTTAGCGAAAGTCAGATTGCCAGACATTCTAGCCATTGGCGACATCCCCAACGAAGCATCAGGAACGATCCGATGATTAATAGCCTATGAAAATTACTTCAGCGAAGGTCAGATTGCCTGACATTCCAGCTATTGGCTACAACCCCAACGAAGCAACGTGAATGAACCAGTGATGATAGCCGTTGATAACTGCTTCAGCAAAGGTTTGATTGCCTGACATTCCAGCCAGTGGCGACAACCCCAACGAAGCATCGGGAATGAACCGGTGATAATTGCTGTTGAAAACTACTTCAGCGAAGGTCAAATAACTTGACATTCTTGCCGTTGGCGAATACCCTAACGAAGCATCGGGAATGAACCAGTGATAATAGCCATTGAAAACTAATTCAACAAAGGTTAGATTGCCTCACATTCCAACCGTTGGTGACAACTTCAACGAAGCATCGAGAACGATCCGGTGATTAAAAGACGTTAAAAACTGCTTCAGTGATGGTCATATTGTCTGACATTCCAACAGTTGGCGACAACCCCAAGGAAGCATCGGGAATGAAACGGTAATGATAGCCATTGAAAACTACTTCAGCGAAGGTCAGATTACATGACATTCTTGCCGTTGGCGACAACCCCAACAAAGCATCGGGAACGAACCAGTGATGATAGCCGTTGAAAACTACTTCAGCGAAGGTCAGATTGCCTGACATTCCAGCCATTGGCGACAACCTCAACGAAGCATTAGGAATGATCCGATGATTAATAGCCGTTAAAAACTACTTCAGCGAAAGTCAGATTGTCTGTCATTCCAGCAGTTGGCGACAACCCCAACGAAGCATCGGGAATGAACCGGTGATGATAGCCGTTGAAAACTACTTTAGTGAAGGTCAGATTACTTGACATTTCGGTCATTGGCGACAACCCCAACGAGGCATTGACAATGAACCAGTGATGATAGCCGTTGAAAACTACTGTAGCGAAGGTCAGATTTTATGACATTCGATTCATTGGCGACAACCCCAATGAAGCATCTGGAACACTCCGGTGATTAATAACCGTTGAAAATAACTTCAGCGAAGGTCAGATTGCCTGACATTTCAGCCATTCACAACAACCTCAACAAAATATTGGGAATGAACCGGTGATGATAGTCGTTGATAACTGCTTAAATGAATGTCAGATTGCCTTACATTCCAGTCGTTGGCGACAACTACAACGAAGCATCGTGAACGATCTTGTGATTAATAGACGTTGAAAACTACTTCAGCGAAGGTCAATTTGCCTGACATTCTAGCGCTGGCGACAACCCCAATGAAGCATCGAGAATGAACCGGTGATGATAGCCGTTGAAAACTACTTCAGCGAAGGTCAGATTACCTGACATTTCAGTCGTTGGCGACAACCCCAATGGAGCATCGGGAAAAAACTGGTGATGTTAGCCATTGTAAACTAGTTTAGTGAAGGTCAGATTGTATGACATTCCAGCCATTGACGACAACCCAAACGAAGCATCGGGAATGATCCGGTGATTAATAGTCGTCGAAAACTACTTCAGCGAAGGTTAGATTGTCTGATATTCCAGCCTGATATTCCAGCCTGATATTCCATCCTTTGGCGACAACCCCAACGAAGCATCGGGAATGAACTGGTCATGATAGCTGTTGAAAACTACTTCAGCGAAGGTTAGATTACTTGACATTCCTGCCATTGGCGACAACCCCAACGAAGCATCGGGAACGAACCAGTGATGATTGCCATTGAAAACTACTTCAGCGAAGGTCAGATTTCCTGACATTCCAGCCGTTGGCTGCAACCCCAACGAAGCATCGTGAATGATTCGGTGATTAATAGCAGTTGAAAATTACTTCAGCGAAGGTCAGATTGCCTGATATTCAAGCCTTTGGCGACAACCACAATGAAGCATCGTGAATGAACTGATGATGATAGACGTTGATAATTGCTTCAACGAAGGTCAGATTTCCCGACATTCTAGCTGTTGGTGAAAACCCCAACGAAGCATCGGGAATGAACCGATGATGATAGTCGTTGAAAACTACTTTAGCAAAGGTCAAATTACCTGACATTTCTACCATTGGAGACAAGCCCAATGAAGCATTGGCAACGAACCGGTGATAATAGCCATTGAAAACTACTTCAATGAAGGTCAGATTGCCTAACATTCCAGCCGTTGGCAACAACCTCAACTAAGCATCGGGAATGATTCGGTGATTAATAGCCGTTAAAAATTACTTCAGCGAAGGTCAGATTGCCTGACATTCCAGTAGTGGGCGACAACCCCAACGAAGCATCGGGAATGAACCGATGATGATAGCAGTTGAAAACTACTTCAGTGAAGGTCAAATTATCTGACATTCCAGCCGTTGGCGACAACCCCAATGAAGCATCGGGAAAGATTCGTTGATTAATAGCTGTTGAAAACTACTTCAGTGAAGGTCAGATTGCATGACATTCCAGCTGTTGGCGACAACCCCAACGAAGCATCGGGGAATGAACCGATGATGATCGCCATTGAAAACTACTTCAGCGAAGGTCAGATTACCTGACATTCCAGCCGTTGGCGACAACCCCAACGAAGCATCGGGAAAGAACCTGTAACGACCGAGAAATTTCACTTAGTTTAAAATTAAAGTTTTGAATATTATTTGTATTGTGTGTTTAAATGTCGTTTTATGACCTAGGATGGTGATAATATTGTAGTATTTTTGTTGCGTGCAAGAATAAATAATTAAGAATTTTGAAGACGAAAATAAAAAAATTTCGAGAAAGTTTGTGTAAAAACACTATTCACGTGAAGAACGATACGAGTTAGGTTTTGACCCTATGATTTAAGCCTAGGTTATTTTGAAAGATCCGTACATCGTATTGAATTTCTATTTTAAGATCTACCGGTAATACGTCGTGAAAAGTTTTATTGTCCATTAAAAATTTTCTCCGAAAAACGTCGCGCTTGACACCTCGTGTTTAAAAATTCTTCCATTTTTGGACTTTTCGGTATATTCATTTTGACAAGTTGCTTTGTTGTGCTTACAATGACAAGCTGTTGTGTCGAGCTTGGTTGCAAGCTGATGTGACGAGCTTGGTAGATATTTTTGGAGGCAAGCTGCTATATCGAGCTTGGTTACAAGCTGCTGTGTCGAGCTTGATAGATATTTATGGTGGCAAGTTGTTGTGTCAAGCTTGGTGGCAAGCTTTTGTGACGAGCTTGGTTACAAGCTACTGTGTCGAGCTTGGTAGATATTTTTGGAGGCAAGCTACTGTGTCGAGCTTGGTTGCAAGCTGGTGTGTTGAGCTTGGTAGATATTTTTGGAGGCAAGCTGCTGTGTCGAGCTTGGTAGATATTTTGTGGCTTAAAGACCAAAATACCCTAACCTAGGAAATCCTATAAATAGGCCATTCCTGCTTCACTTAAATTGGCCAATTCATAAAGTTATAATCTCATATTGCAAAGAAATAGTTAAAGCTTGCAACTACAAGAGGTAACATCTCTAGTCGTTGTTATGTTCGATTTTATTTCATTTTATAATCTATAAAGCTCAAGAGTAAAAGTCGTGGCCATGTTCGGATTTTCCAACTTCGTGTTCTTCATAAGTTCTTGAGCAAGACATTATTATGTTCCATTTTATATAATTGTATAGTAGAAATGTCAAGAACACAGGTCGTTACCATGTTCGGAATTTCCAACTCCGTGTTTCTACATGTGTTCTTGAGCAAATCTAATATTATTTAAGTTTATGTTATTTCATTTATAAAATATTATAATCACATATGCAAGCCGTTATATTGCCCAAATTATTTTAATTATGAAACCAAAAAGCTCAAGAACATAAGTCGTTACCATGTTCGATTTTTCGTTCTTCGCGTTCTTCGCCTTCTTCGTATGTTCTTGAGCAAAAGTCATAAATTTTACATAAGTAGGTTTATGATTTTTTTATTTTTATGTTATGATATTTTATTAAGTGTTAGAACATGTTATCCTAGAAAAGTAATGCTCGTGGTATCATGTTTTACCAAATAAAACTTAGAATTGTGAACAAAATCACAGTTCTGACATTTCTGTCCATTTTCTAAAATTTTAAAATGGGAATTTGTTTTTGAAATTCGAGGCTCTTGGATTTAAGGGCTTAAAAGAGCTATAGTGTTAAGAAGCTTATATCACCTATGAACATAGTTAAATGAAGTTATTATATGACATATAAACATATATAATACGATGAATCTATCCGCTTATGCACTATATGATTGTGTAGGGTTATTTTAACAAGGTTACGCTTATAGTTTAGTATACTAAACGTCAAGGCAAGTATCTGAACCTTATTTCTTTATTGCAAGTTTTTCGCACTACCTGTAAACTTTTTATTTTCATTGCAAGTTTTTCCTGCACTATGTGCAAACTTTCTATTTCCATTGCAAGTATTCTATCAGTAAACTTATTACCTTACGCAAGTTTTCTATATTTAATCTTATGACATTACTTGAATACCTTTCGATATCTTATACCGAACCAGGTTATTACCCATTTATTGAAAAATTTACTGCTATTGCTTCAGCATAACTTAAGAAATGAATCACTTATTCATATAATATTGAATTATTGTTTATCAAGCATAAACTGTTAGTCAAACCAAACTATTTTGGTAAGACATCGTACACTGAGTTGAATTTACCCTTAATGTGTGGGTATTACCCTAAATTGGGTTTTCTAAATGTGTGTCTATGAATAGACGATAGAAGTAGGATGTTATGCATACTCCTAGGATGTTGAATGGGCTGATCCCCTATCTCATATCCGAACTATACATATTTCTAAGTCTTTGTGACAGATAGAAATAATTGATATAACAAAAATTCCAAAAATGGGCGAACAAGTTTCTAAGTATGTGTGACTGACAAAAATGGTTGAGTGAAATAAAAATTCCAGAAATGGTCGTCAACCCTCAGTGAAGTGAAATTATTGAACTATCATTTTCTTCAAATCAAATATTTTGTTTATAAATATAAACTTTATGAGCATGTCATAGCTCATTCTTGCAAATTATTCCCTTTGCAGTTTTAGATTATAATTCCGGAACGTCTGGGATGCATAATGGAAAGAAGTTATACTTAGATTAGTTTTATATTACTATCTTTATTAATGTAAGTCTTATAAGGCTTTTTGATGTAATAAGAACGCAATGTTGAGAACTATGTAACCAAACATATTATATGAAATATATATTATCATATTTTGTTTCCGCAATCGTGTACATTTACATTCTTTGATGATTTAGCAAATATTATTTAACTAGTACAGTATCCATATGAACTATACATCTGAATGAGGACTTTGAGAGTTCTGTAAGCATTGAGGTCGCTCCTCGGTTTCAAGAACAATTTTATCATTAATGCTGTGAATGTCAGATAGATAGGAACTATTGATATGAAAGAAATATACATAAGATATAAACCTATTAATCTAAGTGAGGGTATCCAAACACAGATATTGTTATAACGGGAACTATTATCTGTTATGGGATACTGTGAATATTGGAGAGATAGGAATTATATATTATGGAATATTTGTTGACATAAGCACCAAATCAGCTACAGGAAGTGTAGAGAATTTGGGGGCGTCACAAAATGGTATCAGAGCATTAGGCTATAGCTCTACGGTAGAGGTATCTTAGGATATAGTCTTTGAGTCCTTAAAAATATTTAATTACACATAAAATAACCTAAAATGCTCATTATCTTTTTTGTGTAAAGCTTATATCATATATATATATATATATATATATATATATATTAAATATCTGAACTAATGATTCTTAATTCTATATGATCTTTGGGAATAATTACCATGTCTGGTTAAACAGAACAACCTATGAATTCTAAGTCTTTATGACTGTCATAATCTAGAAAATGTGGGGTTGAATAGATAAACCTCAATATATATGTGGAAAATCTTTGAACTATATGTTCATTCAATTCAAACACAATGTGAGTATAACTTGTTAAATGTTTAAAATTACTGAGCCTTTTCTAGCACATCCTTGCAAATATAATTTCCTTTGCAGAAAGGAAATGTGTATAGAGAAGTGAACATTGTTGACCTAATTTAAAATATTAGGAATTTATTGTGAGAAATGATGAATTTAAAAAATTCATATTGAAGAGTAAGTTAGAGATAATTTCGAGAATGAAATTCTTATAAGGATGAGAGAATGTAATATCCTGAATATTTATAGAACATATAAATATGATATTGAATGACTAAAGTTGTTTGTAAAGTTAATTTCGAGGACTAAATTCTTTTAAGGTTGAATGTGATGACCCGAACTTTTTAGAACTTATCAGTTCAACTATATGTGAATATATAAAAATTAAATTACATGTTAAATGTGGCAAGGAATGTTCAATAACGCTCGTTTATGTGTTTATCCTTGTTGTTTAAAGTTACATCATCTATATACTAAACAAGTAAAATTTCTTTTGTACGATGTCAAAAGATAAGAAGTTGTGAAAGATGTTGTGTTGGAAAGGCACCAGTTTTGAGGATACTATATAAGATAATATAAATATAAAGTTGAAGAATAGTTATTCACATCTTTTTAATTGTAATGTGTATCGTGATTCTGAGGACAGAATCTTTATAAGAGGGGAAGAATGTAACGACCAAAAATTTTCACTTAGTTTAAAATTTAAGTTTTGAATATTATTTGTATTGTGTGTTTAAATGTTGTTTTATGACCTAGGATGGTGATAATATTGTAGTATTTTTGTTGCGTGCAAGAATAAATAATTAAGAATTTTAAAGACAAAAATAAAAAAAAATCGACAAAGTTTGCGTAAAAACACTATTCACGTGAAGAACGATATGAGTTAGGTTTTGACCCTAGGAGTTAGGTTTAGACCCTAGGTTATTTTGAAAGATCTGTACGTCTTATTGACTTTCAGTTTCAAGATCTACCGTTAATACGTCGTGAAAAGTTTTATTGTCCAATAAAAATTTTCTCCGAAAAACGTCGTGCTTGACACCTCGTGCTTAAAAATTTTCTTTCGTTTTTGGACTTTTCAGTATATTAATTTTGACAAGTCGCTTTGTCGTGCTTACAATGACAAGCTGCTGTGTCGAGCTTGGTTGCAAGCTGCTGTGTCGAGCTTGGTAGATATTTTTGGAGGTAAGCTATTGTGTCGAGCTTGGTTACAAGCTACTGTGTCGAGCTTGGTAGATATTTTTGGTGGCAAACTGCTGTGTTGAGCTTGGTGGCAAGCTGATGTGTCGAGATTGGTTACAAGCTGTTGTGTCGAGCTTGGTAGATATTTTTGGAGGCAAGCTGCTCTGTCGAGCTTGGTTGCAAGCTGCTGTGTCAAGCTTGGTAGATATTTTTGGTGATAAGCTGCTGTGTCGAGCTTGGTTACAAGCTACTGTGTCGAGCTTGGTAGATATTTTGTGGCTTAAAGACCAAAATACCCTAACCTAGGAAATCCTATAAATAGGCCATTCCTTCTTCACTTAAATTCGCCAATTCACAATGTTATAATCTCATGTTGCAAAGAAATAGTTAAAGCTTGCAACTACAAGAGGTAACATCTCTAGTCGTTGTTATGTTCGATTTTATTTCATTTTATAGTCTATAAAGCTCAAGAACATAAGTCGTGGCCATGTTCGGATTTTCCAACTTTGTGTTCTTCATAAGTTCTTGAGCAAGACATTATTATGTTCAATTTTATGTAATTGTATATTAGAAATGTCAAGAACACAAGTCGTTACCAAGTTCGGATTTTCCAA
The DNA here is from genome assembly GCA_020205555.1 of Panax stipuleanatus. NCBI lineage: Eukaryota > Viridiplantae > Streptophyta > Magnoliopsida > Apiales > Araliaceae > Panax > Panax stipuleanatus. The sequence goes on along the minus strand of CM035124.1, from coordinate 157,378,596 downwards.
CTCCGTGATTCTTCATGTGTTCTTGAGTAAATCTAGTATTATTTAAGTTTATGTTATTTCATTTATAAAATGTTATAATCACATATGCAAGCTGTTATAATGCCCAAATTATTTTTATTATGAAAACCAAAATCTCAAGAACATAAGTCGTTACCATGTTTGATTTTTCGTTCTTCGCGTTCTTCGTGTGTTCTTGAGCAAAAGTCATAAATTTTACATAAGTAGGTTTATGATTTTATGATTTTTATGTTATGATATTTTATTAAGTATTAGAACATGTTATCCTAGAAAATTAATGCTCGTGGTATCATGTTTTACCAAATAAAACGAAGAATTGTGAACAAAATCACAGTTCTGACATTTCTGTCCATTTTCTAAAATTTTAAAATGGGAATTTGTTTTTGAAATGAATAAGAAAGTTGTAGATACGAAAGTTAAGAGTGCGTAGGAGCAAGAATCACCCAAAAATATTTTAAAACAAAGAAGTTATGGCAGTTTCCGTAAAGGACGTCAAAGCTAAAAATTTCTTCGAGGCTCTCGGATTTAAGGGCTTAAAAGAGCTAGGCTGTTAAGAAGCTTATATTACCTATGAACATAGTTAAGTTAAGTTATTATATGACATATAAACTTATATAATACGATGAATCTATCCGCTTATGCACTATATGATTGTGTAGGGTTATTTTAACAAGGTTACGCTTATAGTTTAGTATACTAAACATCAAGGCAAGTATCTGAACCTTATTTCTTTATTGCAAGTTTTTTGCACTATCTGTAAACTTTTTATTTTCATTGCAAGTTTTTCCTGCACTATGTGCAAACTTTCTGTTTTCATTGCAAGTATTCTATCTGTAAACTTATTACCTTACGTAAGTTTTCTATACTTAATCTTATGACATTACTTGAATACCTTTCGATATCTTATACCGAACCAGGTTATTACCCATTTATTGAAAAACTTATTGCTATTGCTTCAGCATAACTTAAGAAATGAATCACTTATTCATATAATATTGAATTGTTGTTTATCAAGCATAAACTGTTAGTCAAACCAAATTGTTTTGGTAAGACATCCTATACTGAGTTGAATTTACCCTTAATGTGTGGGTATTGCCCTAAATTAGGTTTTCTAAATGTGTGTCTATAAATAGACAATAGAAGTAGGATGTTATGCATACTCCTAGGATGTTGAATGGGCTGATCCCCTATCTCATATCCGAACTATACAAATTTCTAATTCTTTGTGACAGACAGAAATAGTTGATATAACAAAAATTCCAAAAATGGTCGAACAAGTTTCTAAGTATGTGTGACTGACAGAAATGGTTGAGTGAAATAAAAATTTCAGAAATGGTCGTCAACCCTCAGTGAAGTGAAATTGTTGTACTATCATTTTCTTCAAATCAAACATTTTGTTTATAAATATAAACTTGCTGAGCATGTCATAGCTCATTCTTGCAAATTATTCCCTTTGCAGTTTTAGATGATAATTCCGGAACGTCTGGGATGCATAATGGAAAGAAGCTATGCTTAGATTAGTTTTATATTACTGTCTTTATTAATGTAAGTCTTATAAGGCTTTTTGTTGTAATAACAACACAATGTTGAGAACCATGTAACCAAACATATTATATGAAATATATATTATCATCTTTTGTTTCTGCAATCGTGTACATTTACATTCTTAGATTATTTAGCAAATATTATTGAACTAGTACAGTATCCATATGAACAATACATCTGATTGAGGGTATTGAATGACTTTGGGAGTTCTGTAAGCATTGAGGTCGCTCCTCAGTTCCAAAGAACAATCTTATCATTAATACTGTGAATGTCAGATAGATAGGAACTATTGATATGAAAGAAATATACATAAGATATAAACCTTTTCATCCAAGTGAGGGTATCTGAACAAAAAGACTGTTCTGACGAGAACTATTATCTGTTATGGGATACTGTGACTATTGGAGAGATAGGAATTATATATTATGGAATATTTATCGACGTAATCACAAAATCAGCTACAGGAAGTGTAGAGAATTTGGGGACGTCACATAACCGGTGATGATAGCCGTTGAAAACTACTTCCGCGAAGGTCAGATTACCTGACATTCCAGCCGTTGGCGACAACCCCAAAGAAGCATCGGGAACGATCCGGTAATGATAGTCGTTGAAAATTACTTCAGCGAAGGTCAGATTGCCTGACATTCCAGCCTTTGGCGACAACCGCAACAAAGCATCGTGCATGAACCGATGATGACAGCCATTGATAACTGCTTCAATAAAGGTCAGATTGCCTGACATTCCAGCCATTGGTGACAACCTCAACGAAGCATCGGGAACGATCCGGTGATTAATAGCAGTTAAAAACTACTTCAGTAAAGGTCAGATTGCCTGACATTCTAGCTTTTGGTGACAACCCCAACGAAGCATCGTGAATGAACCGATGATGATAGCCGTTGATAAATACTTCAATGAAGGTCAGATTGCCTGACAATCTAGCCGCTGGCGACTGTAGGGTTTTCGGCACATAAACGCAGCGGAAATTAAAAATTTTCGAAACCCTAAAACAGGATCCATGCGAAAACATATTAATTCAGAGGTTAAGATATGTTTTACCGATTATTCAAGCCTGAAAGGAGACGATGGAGATTCTGGAACTGCTTCGAATCCTCAATGCAATCCAATGGAACTGCGCCTCTATGGTATCCACACGAACGTCCCGCGAATCGTCACATGATCTGCAGCAAGGAAAGCTGCGGTACTAGCCGCTAAGGATCTGGATTTTTCGAAATTTTTCTCTCTAGTCTCTCTCTAAGAGCGGCTAGGGTTTTGATATCGATAATCCCCTAAACGGCTGATATATCATATATATAGCAGTTAAAGGAATTAACCAAAACCTAATCCAATTAGAAATATAAAATCCGAATTTATATATATATATATATATATATATATTATATCTTAATTAAGTCTTACTTAATTAATATACATATATATATATATACAAATTATCCTATTAATTTAAATTCATAATTTAAATACTATCAATCATATTGATATATTTAAATCCATACAATTTAAATTAATTCCCTTTTAATTACGTTCTAAGTGTGTGACCCTATAGGTTATTATTATGTTGGCAATAATTTTAAAATCATATTATAAAATTATAAACAGTGAGCGGCATCTAGTAATGCATCACTGCTACCCAAATAATAAGAAGATCGGTGATTCGATACAACCTTTTCGTGACCAATGTTTCAATGTAATTTAATCCTTTTAACCTTGACATCCTAGATTAAACTCGAGGCATGGAATGTGTCATCCTCTTCATAATTTAATCTGAGTTTTCTTGATCGATGAGTAGACTATATGAAACAAATCACTATTTGAGCATGGCCATGCATTTCATAGTCCTACTCAATCAAGAGGCCTATGGATATCACCCCTAATATATAGGAGGGTTAAATTCCATCTAGATCGCTCATATTTGTGACGCCCCCAAATCCACGTTCCTTCGAAACCTCGGATTCAGTGCAGTCACGATACTACTAACGCCAAACTATTATATCTTTTATTCATTAGTAAAAGAATACAACTTTATTTATTACAATTTAGAATATAAATTCTATTCATATCCAAGATCTCGTCTTTACATCATATTCGATGTTACTAAAATGCGGAATAATTTAAACTTTTCAATCCTCCTTGATTAAAATCTTTTATTGATTTCATAACTTGAATCAATTGCAACCCTTGAATCAATTATAAAATATGATTCATTCTTATCTGAGTTATCGTATAAACATTTACAACTCAACTCGATATCCTCTATGTATTATCTAATACATCTTTATAGTACGACAAGCATTAAACCTCGTAAACAAATATCAAGTACAACTACTAGAACCTAGACATGGTTCGAGTAATAATCTAATCAGTATTCTTCGTTGTGATACTATCTATCTTTATCAATCAAGAAGCACGAAATCTTTACCGTGAATCCTTAACCTGCAAAAGTGGTTATTTGCAAGAGTGAGCTCGACAGCTCAGCAATTCTAACAGTTTTCATGCATCACATAGCATACAACATTATACTCAGTTCATGCATTTATAAACAATTTATATTTACTACGCATGTTACTTTTCACATAACAAGTATATCATCAAAGATCAACTTTCAATCTCATTTATATCTCATATACAGTTCATATATAAGTTCACATTATCACAGTATAATATAATTCAACTAACAGTTATTGAATTCATATATCAAATAGGAACTGAAAGACTTGCCTGATTCGTAGTTTAACAACTACGACTTAGCTGCTTAAAGCTATCTGCACTTCGTGTATTCCTACACAGTTATATAATCATGGATTTACATCCATCAGTCATATATTTCATATGCTCCTAATAGAATAACAATTCGTATATCGTTTTCTAATCTTGATTTCGTTTCACTCTATCTTAGGATAACCACGATGTTACAACATCATACCTTCATACTTATTATATAAAAACCATTCTATTTCGGTACTTAGGGTCCTTAAGGGAAATAACTTAGGACCAGACAGTTAACAAACTGTTCTTGGCAGCTCTGCAACACGGCGCGGCCGCGCGGCAATTAAGCTTGGGAGTGGCGCGGCCGCGCGACTCCCTGCCAGAACCAGAACTTAGATTTCATAAACTTAGTTTGGTCCTAACATATCATGCATTCTGATATATATTATACACACACATTAAGTAGGCATGCTCGTGCTTATACTACACATGTATACTTAATCACATAGTCTATGCTTTTGAAATTCATTTTCTTGAATATGCGTGCATAGGTGAAATCCATGTTTCATCACATTATGCTTATGTCAACATGTCTATAGGCATAATGAATCCTAATATACATGCTCGTGTGATCATAATGTAACTCACTCCGTGTTTGATGCTATCATCTTACACATTCTAAACATTTCATAAAAATCGCTTTAAGTCAACAAAGGTAACTAAGTATATGCAAAGTACCTTGTAGTCATGATTCTCATATATTAGAACACATATATAAGTCATCTATACATGCTCAATGATCAGAACGTGGACATCCTATATATACGTCCAAAAACTCTAAGTTTATCTTTTGAAATCATTTTAAATTTAAACAATGTGTTCTAGTGTATGCTCAATACCTTCGACTCACATATCATGCATATCTAAACCATATAATCATGCTTAAAAAGTCAGAATATAAACATGACTTATATACGCCAAAATTCATTTATAAAACCTTAAGTTTTCATTTAAACCTCCACTACAACAAGGTATAATTGTTTACTATTAGCCAAGGTAATTAATCAACAACTACCTTCATACCCATTGATGCACATAACCAAGACACTTACACATGTCTCAAAAGTCCGACTCAAAGAACATAAAATTCGTCAAGTCTCATTTTCAAAACTTTACGTTTTCTTTTAGGAAATTATGTTAAACCAACTAATACAACTCACTATGTGCATGACAATCTTAGTACACATGTCAGACCCCTTTATGCAATTATTAAAGTATAACTAGTATGCTTAAACAACTAGAAAACACAAAATCACCAACAGTTTCTGCAGAGGGCGCGGCCGCGCCCCATTTGTACTAGGGAGACGCGCGGCCGCGCGTCCCCGTTTCCAGACCAGAAACTTTACTGCTAAAACAGAGCTTCAGCTAATCCTTTTCTTACTTCATGTAACAAGCTTGAAAGCCATCATATTGTATCTATAACATATATTTAGACTCTACTTAACATGTTAACATCATCTTACATATCAATTGTTCACTAATTCATGAAACCTCTACTAATTTATCAAATTCAAGACTAAAAATTCAAAGTTAGAGTTATACCTCTTGGAGCCTTGAATTACTAAGCTTGCTTCCCAAATCAGTTTTCTCACATAACTCTTCATCACCATATTCTCTATATCAACTTAGCAATTATTTAGCAACTTCAATTTGTGAATATGAAGCTTCAATTTATAGAGAGTTTATGGGCCAAATTTTGTTCTTGCACATTGAATCAAACCAATGGGTTGATCAAAGACATGAAGGTTAACAAGAGGTTAGTAAGGAGTTGGTGAAATCCATCATCAATCCCACACCCCTCACAATCATCACACTCATTGCTAGCTAAGAAGTTGAGAGATGAAGGAGATAGGCTAGCCTTAGCCATTCACGTGAATGAGAAAAGGAAGAGAAAGTGGGCACTTAATATGGGACAATGCCACTAAATCTCAGCAACTTGCTTACAATTACCTCATACTAATGTTATATAGTCCACCACTTACCAAGGCTATATCACATTTCATTTTATAAACACATAGGTTATAATATATACATATATACACATTCATACATATAGCTTAGGTTATGAATGAATTGTAAATAAAATCTCTAATTACAATGTATCATATATCATCCATATATATCTCATCTTACCGGATATAATTCTATCGGGTATTATCACATTACATTGTTTCCTTTGTTATTAAATTTTATTAATTTAATAATTATTTATAATATATCCATGATATATTATTTTATTGTATACTCATATTTTAAATATACACTACTACATATAATCATGTACCTCATGTACATAGGTTAAGTTAATATTCTAATTGGACTAAATATAATATGGTTGGGTACTATCATCCCACCATTTTCCATAAAATTATTATCACAAATATACTCAAATATTATAATGATAATTAATATCAACCATTCATTTTCTTCTAATACTTCCCATTAAATCCCCTTGATTTAACTTCATTATTTATGCCACACAAGGCATAATTATGTGAACTTAGTACTTAATAGTCCACAAGTTTATAATAATATAATCTCCTAAGATAATATTATACTCAATGTTACATCTTATAATATGTTCATAAAGTAATACCATTACGTTACTAATTTGTATGTTCTTTATTATACTCAATCTATTACCCTCCTATGGGTAATAACCAATGGTCAAAGAGGAGTTGGTGGCTAACTCCACCAACTACTACTATTCATGGTCCTTCCTCATCATTACACCTTATAACATGCTCATGGTGTAATTACATTTCTTATTATATGCTTTCTTAGCAACAATGTAGTAATTGAATTAACAAACTCTACACACTAATGTATTGCATCTATTCATTATCAAGCTATTATTCTCCTATGGTTATTACCCAAAGGGCAAAAGGGAAGTTGGTGGCTAACTCCCACCAACTACCACTATTCATGTACCCTAACCACTTGATTGACCATTATTGTTCTCACATGGACTAACTTGCAAGCTTATATCTAATAACTTAATGTTATTACCATATGATATGATAGGGTCACACATACACCCAATCATATAATCCATGTATATTTGACAATACCGAATATATTTTAATTGAGTAGTGTCACACCCCATTATTGTAACTTTATTATTACACTTAATCATATAGTTTCCTATATTATATAGTTCTCTTGAAGTGTCACACTTCATTCCATATTATATAGATGTAGCTACTATATAACTTATAATTACACATCATTGCACATAGAAATTTATTCACATAATAATAATAATTAATTCCATTAATTATTCATTCATTAATTTATTTAATGAATGTTTATTCCACCACTTTGCCACACTAGGCATATCTCACAAGCTTACCTTAAGCTTATTATCACTCCCATCACACTTTAATATTCTTTTAATATAAGGTTTGTGAGACACATGCACTTTAATGCTAAATTATTTAGCTACCTTGAACAATTATATGTATAACCTCTACACTAGAATAATTAATATTTACTCTATTAATTATTATAAAATCTACGATAAAATAATAACTTAAGTTATTTAATATATTGAAATAACTTAGTTTTCTTTCATTAATAAATTTTCTTGAAAATACCTTAGGAATTATGTATTTTGCCATAACATAAAATATTATGTTTTCTCCAAATAAAGATATTCATTGTTAGAAAATAACTTACTTATTGTCTCAAGATATTATTCTTAATATAATATCTACTAAAATAATTACATGTATGGCGCATGTACATACATTATATATAGAAAATAGGTAATAAGTTTATTTTCTATTATAATAATTTATTTTCATCAATTTAATTACATATAGCAAATACGTTTTTAATATATTTACCATATTAATTAATCACACTTATTACATCATACCAAAAACATATAGGGTAATATTATTATTTAAAAATAATATTTGCTCCTTTATTAAAATAATTCAATATTAGAATTTATTTTAATATCCTTTATAATAATTATTTCTCTTTATTTTCTATAAATTGTTCCCAAAACAATTTCTTCAAATATTCATTTAAAGATATAATGATTTCCATTTCTCTTTAATAACGTATATATATCTATTAACGTTATTTGTACATTAGACTTTCACACATATTACCATTCTAAGTAATATATAGAAGGTACTAATTATAATCATATATTCGACATATATATTAATTCACTCCTTTACTTAAGTAAATCAAACCTTGTACCATATTACCTTAGTTAATTAAGGTTCAATATTCACATTATATTATTCCATAATATAACTCTCAACTTAAATTAACCAATATTTATTCTTATTAGTTAATTCCTTAACTAACTCATGCTTCACTATCCAAACCTATTCACGGATAGCTTAAGTGCTATTAATAACCTATATTATAAACATACTAGTTATTAATACACATACTCAAGAATATGGTGATTATACATTAAGGATATTTAATGTCACCAACTTACTATGATAAAATAATTCTATAAATTATTTAATATCGATAGGAATTTATCCACTTCCTTTACCTCAATTGAATCGTCTCTACGATAAGTAACAAATATATATTAATAATATATTCATTAATCACAAAAACACATATTACATAGTCCATATTACCCTATGTAATATAATACCACATACCTCATATCACATATATATCTTTTTATTCGAACCCATCTCACCGTTTAAGAATTTTATTTATTAAATCCTTATTTAATAATTTCTGAAAATCCGGGTTCTTACAATATTCCTCACACGATTCATGATATACCCAATAATCACCTTTATCGTCCACCTATTAAAGGTGGCCTTTGATGATATCAAAGTACATAAATTCTCGTGTAGTAATATAGTGATTTCAGGTCGGAGGATCATTACATCATTGTCACTATGAGAATTGCTTATGACACTTTGTATAATGCTCCACGTAGAATTCTCATGGTGGGTCTGCCCAGTACATTGTTCTCTAACATGTACCTATGCATTGACTCAATATCTCATATATTTATGACCAATGAGATTTGGCCATCAGTCAATCCACATACTAGTCTCAATGTATCATTGTTGTCCCATTAACAATGACACTTGACTAGGGACATTTAAGAGTAATGATACTAATTGTAACTATATGATCTCATGTTCAAGTCACATACTTGAAGCCATATAATTTGTATCACTATTCTAAGGACTTTTATTATGTTAACATTTATATAACGCAGTAAATAAAACCATAATAAAATAATTCATTTATTCAATCAAATATAGTATCAAAAAATGTTTAAACAATTACATCAAAGAATTAGCCTCTAGGGCATAAACTCTAACAGCGACAACCCCAATAAAGCATCGGGAATGAACTGGTGATGATAGCCGTTGAAAACTACTTCAACAAAGGTCAGATTACCTAACATTCCAACTGTTGGCGAGAACCCCAACGAAGCATCGGGAACGAACCGGTGATGATAGTAATTGAAAACTACTTCAGCGAAGGTCAGATTGGCTGACATTCCAGTCGTTGGCGACAACCCCAACGAAGCAACGGGAACGATCCGGTGATTAATAGCCTTTGAAAACTACTTCAGCGAAGGTCAGATTGCCTGACATTCCAGCCATTGGCGACAAGCCCAACGAATCATCGAGAATGAACCGGTGATGATAGTCGTTGATAACGGCTTCAATGAATGTCAGATTGCCTGACAATCCAGCCAGTGGTGACAACCCAATGAAGCATTGGGAATGAACCGGTGATGATAGCGGTTAAAATATACTTCAGCGAGGTCAAATTACTTGACATTTCTGCCGTTGGCGACAACCCCAACGAAGCATCTGGAACGAACCGGTGATAATAGACATTGAAAACTACTTCAGTGAAGGTCAGATTGCCAGACATTCTAGTCGTTGGCGACAACCCCAATGAAGATCGGGAATGAACCGGTGATGATAGTTGTTGATAACTACTTCAACATAAATCATATTTCCTGACATTCCAGCCGTTGGCGACAACCCCAACGAAGCATCTTGAATGATCCGGTGATTAATAGCCGTTAAAAAGTACTTCAGCGAAGGTCAGATTACCTGACATTCTAGCCGTTGGCAACAACCCCAACGAAGCATCGGGAATGAACTGGTGATGATAGACGTTGAAAACTACTTCAGCGAACGTCAGATTACCTAACATTCAAGCCGTTGGCGACAACCCTAACGAAGCATCGGGAACGAACCAGTGATGATAGCCATTGAAAACAACTTCAACGAAGGTCAGATTGCCTGACATTCTAGCCGTTGACGACAAACCCAACGAAGCATCAGGAACGATCCGGTGATTAATAGCCGTCGAAAATTACTATAATGAAGGTCAGATTGCCTGACACTCCAGCCGTTGGAAACAACCCCAATGAAGCATCGGGAATGAACTGGTGATGATAGCAGTTGAAAACTACTTCCACAAAGGTCAGATTACCTAACATTCCATCTGTTGGCGACGATCCCAATGAAGCATCGGGAACGAACCGGTGATGATAGCCGTTGAAAAGTACTTCAGCGAAGCTCAGATTGCCTGACATTCTAGCCATTGACGACAACCCCAACGAAGCATTGGGAACGATCTGGTGATTAATAGCCGTCGAAAACTACTTCAACGGAGGTTAGATTATCTAACATTCCAACCGTTGGCGATAACCCCAACAAAGAATTAAGAATGAACCGATAATGATAGCCGTTGAAAACTACTTCAGCGAAGGTCAGATTACTTGACATTCCTGCCATTTGTGACAACCCCAACGAAGCATCGGGAATGAACGTGTGATAATAGCAATTGAAAACTACTTCAGCAAAGGTCAGATTACCTGACATTTCTACCGTTAGAGACAACCCCAACGAAGCATCGGGAACGAACCGGTGATAATAGACATTGAAAACTACTTCAGCGAAGGTCAAATTTCCTGACATTCCAGCCATTGGCGGCAACCTCAATGAAGCATCAGGAATAATCCGTTGATTAAAAGCCGTTAAAAACCACTTTAGCGAAGGTTAGATTGCCAGACATTCCAGTAGTTGGCGACAACCCCAAAGAAGCATCGGGAACGAATCAGTGATGATAGCCATTGAAAACTACTTCAGTGAAGGTCAGATTGACTGACATTTTAGTCGTTGGCGACAACTAATAGTCTTTGAAAACTAATTCAGCGAAGGTTGGATTGCCTGACATTCCAGCCTTTGGTGACAACCCCAACGAAGCATCGTGAATGAACAGGTGATGATAGCCGTTGATAACTGCTTCAACGAAAGTCAGATAGCCTGACATTCCAGCCGTTAGCGACAACCCCAACGAAGCATCAAAAATGAACCGGTGATGATAGCCTTTGAAAACTACTTCAGCGTAAGTCAGATTACCTGATATTTCAGCCATTGGCGAAAACCCCAACGAAGCATCGGGAACGAACCGGTGATGATAGCCGTTAAAACCTACTACAGCGAAGGTCAGATTTCTTGATATTCCAGTCGTTGGCGACAACCCCAACGAAGCATCGGTAACTATCCGGGGATTAATAGCCGTTGAAAAATACTTTAGCGAATGTCAGATTGCCTGACATTCCAGCCATTGGCGATAACCCCAACGAAGCATCAGGAATGAACCGGTGATGATAGTCACTGATAACAGCTTTAACAAATGTCAGATTGCCTGACATTCTAGCCGTTGGAAACAACCCTAACGAAGCATCGGGAACGATCCGGGGATTAATAGCAGTTGAAAACTAATTAAGCGAAGGTCAGATTGCCTCATATTCCAGCCGTTGGTGACAACCCCAACGAAGCATCGGGAATGAACCGATGATGATAGCCGTTGAAAACTACTTCAGCGAAGGTCAGATTACCTGATATTCCAGCTGTTGGCGACAACCCCAATGAAACATTGGGAATGAACCTGTGATGATAGCCATTGAAAAATACTTCTGCGAAAGTCAGATTACCCGACATTCCAGCCGTTGATGACAACCCCAGCGAAGCATCGGGAATGATTCGGTGATTAATAGCCATTAAAAACTACCTCAGCGAAGGTCAGATTGCCAGACATTCCAGCCGTTGGCGACAACCCCAACGAAGCATCAGGAACGATTCAGTTTTTAATAGCCGTTCAAAACTACTTCAGTGAAGGTCAGATTGAATGACATTCTGGCCGTTGGCGACAACCCTAACGAAGCATCGGGAATGAACCAGTGATAATAGCCATTGAAAACTACTTCAGCGAAGGTCAGATTACCTTACATTCCAGCCGTTGGCGACAACCCTAATAAAGCATTGGGAGCGAACCGGTGATGATAGCCGTTGAAAACTACTTCAGCGAACGTCAGATTTCTTGACATTCAAGCCGTTGGCGAAAACCACAATGAAGCATCGGGAAAGAACCGATGATGATAGCAGTTGAAAACTACTTCAGCAAAGGTCAGATTACCTGACATTCCGGCCGTTGGCGACAACCCCAATTAAGCATCGGGAATGAACTAGTGATGATAGCCATTGAAAACCACTTCAGCGAAGGTTAGATTTCCTCATATTCCAGCCATTGGAGATAACACCAATGAAGCATCGGGAATGAACCGGTGATGATAGTCGTTGATAACTACGTCAACGAAGGTCAGATTGACTGACATTCTAGCCGTTGGCGACAACCCCAATGAAGCATCGGGAACGATCCGGAGATTAATAGCTGTTGAAAATTACATCAGCAAAGGTTAGATTGCCTGACATTCCAGCCTTTGGCGATAACCCCAACAAAGCATCGTGAATGAACCGGTGACGATAGCTGTTGATAACTGCTTCAACGAAAGTCAGATTGCTTGACATTCCAGTCGTTAGCGACAACCCCAATGAAGCATCGGGAACGAACCGATGATGATAACCATTGAAAACTACTTCAGTGAAGGTCAGATTGCTTGACACTCCAGTCATTTGTGATAACCCCAATGAAGCATCGAGAACTATCCGGTGATTAATAGCCGTTGAAAACTACTTCAGCGAATGTCTGATTGCCTGACATTCTAGCCATTGCCGATAACCCCAACGAAGCATCGGGAATGAATCGGTGATGATAGTCGTTGATAACAGCTTCAACGAAGGTCGGATTGCCTGACATTCCAGCCGTTGGTGATAACCCCAACGTAGCATCGGGAACGATCCGGGGATTAATTGCAGTTGAAAACTACTTCAGCGAAGATCAGATTGCCTGACATTCCAGCAGTTGGTGACAACCCCAACGAAGCATCGGGAATGAACCGATGATGATAGCCATTGAAAACTACTTCAGCGAAGGTCAGATTACCTGACATTCCAGCCGTTGGCGACAACCCCAATGAAACTTCGAAAACGAACCTGTGATGATAGCCATTGAAAACTACTTCAGCGAAGGTCAGATTTCCTGACATTCCAGTCGTTGATGACAACCGCAACGAAGCATCGAGAATAATTTGATGATTAATAACCATTAAAAACTACTCCAGCGAAGGTCAGATTGCTAGACATTCCAGCCATTGGCGACAACCCCAACAAAGCATCGGGAACGATCCAATTTTTAATAGTCGTTCAAAACTACTTCTGTGAAGGTCAGATTGCATGACATTCCAGCCGTTGGCGACATCCCCAATGAAGAATCGGGAATGAACCGGTGATGATAGCCGTTGAAAACTACTTCAGCGAAGGTCAGATTACCTTACATTCTAGATGTTGGCGACAACCCCAACGAAGCATCGGGAACGAACCGGTGATGATAGCCGTTGAAAACTACTTCAGCGAAGGTCAGATTTACTGATATTCTGGCCATTGGCGACAACCACAACAAAGCATCGGGAAAGAACCGATGATGATAGCAGTTGAAAACTACTTCAGTGAAGGTCAGCTTACCTGCCATTCCTGCCATTGGCGACAACTGATAGTAGTGTGCATACAAGCCAATCATGTATGATGATAAAGCACATACTTTGTAAACAATCTTATTTATTTATTAATAAAATATTTATTTATTAAAGGCATTTAATTATCTACATGGTGCTGTTTTTATAATATGTAAATAACCCATAATTTTAAGCAATGCTTTTAGAATCATGATGTTGATCATGCTAATGAGATCTACATTCTTAGAAAGCTTTAAAACTAAAATAGTTTCCAATCGTGGGATTACAAAAAATGGGATTAGTAAATCCGGATAGATTGGTACATATGTTGCTTGCTCATTGGATGAGGATGACTGATCTCATGGTCATTTGTGTGGAGACACTAAAGCAAGTATGTAGGTGCTTATTGGAGAATAAGTTCACTGAACGTGACTCGCTATGGAATACCTAATGGAGTTTTACTCGCCTGTCAATAGGAATTCCTAATGTGATAGTAGTACATGTGATCCTTGGACTTGAGATCATCATAGTATCTTGTATGTAACAAATTATACTTTGACTAATTCCTTAAGGCCTTTTAAGGCATATATAGGGTATACTTGGGTGTAATGAGTTACATATAGAGATAATGAATGATCAATAAAGAATCTACCACCTCTAGTAAAAGAGGAGATATGCCCTATGTGATTCGTTAAATGACAACCCAGGAATCCTTGGCCAAGGTAGAATGAAATTAGAAAGAGGTTTCTAATTTGCATTATTTGGAGTTGTGCATTTTTTAATCGAAATACATATGATTAAATAAATTAAGACTTGACAGTAAATCCATGTCTTATATTAAATTGGGACATTGTATGGTGGAAGGATTGAATTGTACGGTAACTATTAACTCACAGGTTCTTTTATGATTAATGTTGAAATCTATATTATCTGGAAAGTCGTTGATCGCTAGGGAGGCTTATCCCTATTGTAGAAGAAATGTTATTTATTTAAATAGATTATTAGTTTAATTTGTTTATTTAAATAAGATTAGAATTGTTCTAATTGATTTATTCACAACCGGTTTAATATGGAGAACCTAAACGGTCACACTATAAAAGGAAGAAGAATTATTTAAGAAGAAAATGGCATGATAGTAATAATGCATTAAGTATAATTAATTTAATCTATGATGATAGAATAAATTAAATAGCTTAATGTTTATTATTTAATATTTTAGAAATATTAAATATAAATTAATAAGAGGAGTCTTATTAATATTATTAATATTATTATTATTTTAATTCTAAAGGAGTTTAGGAATTAATATAATATCAGTATTTTCTCTCAATCCTAATAAAGATTAGGATATAAATTAATTAAATAAAACCCTATTCTAATTGGATTAGGAGGGTTAACCTAATATCTATATAAGAGAGTCTTATATCAGAAATAAGGGACGTGAAATTTTCCAAGAGTTGGGAGTACACATATTCTATAGAGATAGAAACAAGGGTTAAGCCAATAACCCATCTTCTTGAGTTCTTCATCTTCCTTGGTGGGTCACCGTTAGAGGCCAAACATTTGGGTGGCTGACATTGATCAAGGGAAGGAGCCACTACAGAGGAATCAAAGGAATCAAAGGAGTAGAACTTGTACCTGAGGAAGCTTAGATCTTCAAAGGTATAATTCCATGTTCTCTCTTTTCTGTTATTGATAACAAGCACAAAGCATGATCATGGTTATGAGTTTGTATAAATTTTGAAAACCTAGTTTTTACGCTTCCGCCCTATTTATGTGATTTGATTTCATGATTGCGTTACGTACAAACCCAACAGTGGTATCAGAGCCTAACTTTGTGCTAATTATCAATTTTATAATTCCATGTATGAATTGATGTGAGAATTAGATCGTTTTTCTGGACAAAAATTATTTTCTGCAAGTTTCTGCGGCGAACGGCGCAGCTGCGCAGCCTCCCAGTTCATTACTGGCGCAGCTGCGCCGATCTGCAAAAACTGCTGCTTCCGTCTACCTGCGCAGCTGCGCAGATTCCCAGTTCATTACTGGCGCAGCTGCGCCGGTACCTGGACAGACCCTGAAAATTGATTTTAATTAATTAAGTAAACTGTTTATTTAATTGATAAAGTTTTAAAATAAAGAAGTTTATTTTATCTGAAATATGATTTCAGAATGCTAAAATTAAAGGAGTTCAATTTGGATTTATTTTTGATTAAAATAAAAGAGTTTATTTTGTTTCAAAAATAAAATTTAGCAAAACTTTTGTCCATTAAATAACATCGATCCATATATGGAATAACATTGTTATTCATGAGATGAATGGATATTTATTGATGCATATGTTGATGTGTATGATAATAAATGGGGTTGATTATGGACTATGACCAATGTGATTGGATTTTATTTTGGATGAATGCTTGAATGTATGGGTTTTATAAAATGGGGTCTGCGTACCTCATCTTCTCTAGTTTTATTCTCGATGTAAATTCTATCTCCTTTCTATGTACTTCCCCTTGACTGCTGATCAAGGTTTCTATTTAATTTTAAAATAGTTAATGTAATAGAGATAGTTAGAATTATTTTGAAGAAATTGGAGACCAAGAGCAAGGAGCGCGTGAAGACCCGTTTGTATGGAGCCCGGGTTTAAATGTAATAGTTACATTTAAAATTTAAATTCTTGCACTCCTAGGTTTGACCTTTTGGTTCACTTGGTGGCTCTAGTGAACCAAACTAGAATAAAAGTCCATAATCAATCCGGGTAGAATATAGTATTCTATATCGCATGCTAAATATTATATATATTATATTTTATACAAACATGCTTCGCATGTTTAATAAAATGACGCGTATTTTATATATATATATGTGCATGCGCGCTTAAAAGATGAGACAAATAATAACAAACCCCTCAAAGAAATAATATTAAGTCTGAAGCGTTCAAATGATATTTGGAATATCGAACGTCGCCTTCTAGCATGATTAGTTAATAGAGTATTAAATTTTTAATATGAGTTTGTTGTGCTATCTACAAGGCGAGTATTGAATATTTAAGATGTTAATTAATCACATTTGATGCTTATCAAGAAAATTGAACGATCTAGTCTTGTTGTGCTATCCACAAGGACGAAAATTTTTCTTTTTGAATTTATGGAAGTGCTAGGCTGGACTTAACTTAAATCATTTTAGTTCGGATGTGCACACACATGACCATTATGATTTAAGAGGCAAAATAAAAGGAGTTACATGGTGATATAATTGACAAGAGTTGTCTACCTATTTATTTGTATATCGCTTGTTGTGCTATCCACAAGGTTATATACATTTGAAATGGGATCCTTAATCTCACTAGCAAATCTTTAATTAGATGTTGCCGAACTATATGAGTGAGGGTAATATAGTTTGATGAAAATAGTGGGAGATACCAATTTAAAATAAAGACCTAAATTTATTTTGGTATGCAAAGTTAATAAAATGAATGTTTGCTAAAATGTTGTCTTTTCACATGCAGAATTTTAAAAATGTCAAAATCACTAATCTCACTACGAAGCATACTTGATGCAAATAAGCTTATCGGCCCGAATTATGAGGACTGGCTAAGAAATCTGAGAATTGTTCTCACTACTGAAAAGATTTCTTATATCCTAAATTCCACTATCCCTGTATCTGTTTCAGAAACAGCCTCTGAGGAAGAGATTGCCACTTTCAATAAGTGGCAAGATGATGCATCTGTGGCTCAATGCATCATGCTCGCATCCATGAATAACGAGCTTCAGCGTCAGCACAAAAAAATGGATGCTCCTGCTATGCTGCTTCACCTCAAGGAGTTGTATGGTGAACAGAGTAGGACTGCTAGATATGAGATATCTAAGGAGCTCTTTCGATCTCGGATGACCGAGGGCACTACCGTCGAGACTCATGTTCTGAAGGTAATCAATTTGATTGAACGCCTTGGACAGCTTGGGTTCGTCATGGATGGGGAGTTGAGTTAAGACTTGGTCTTGCAGTCACTCCCTGAGACCTTCTCGCAGTTTGTGGTTAATTTTCACATGAATAAGCTAGATGTCAGCTTACCTGAGCTGATTAACATGCTGAAAACTGCAGAAGGTCACTTCTCATCCAAGAAGAACCATGTCTTGATGGTGGATTCTTCCAATAAAAGGAAGAGGCCCAAGGTGTCTTCTGAAAAGAAGAAATCTAAGAAGGCTAAGGGAAAAGGGAAAGAAAAGGAGCAAAAGAAAATTGAACCAGCTAAAGGAATGTGCTTTCATTGCAATGAGCCGGGACATTGGAAAAGGAACTGCAAGAAGTTTCTAGCAGAGAAGAAGCTTGGAGAAGCTTCGACTTCCAATCAAGGTTTGTTTATGATTGAAATTAATTTTTCTGAAAGTCATAATTCTACTTGGGTATTGGATACCGGCTGTGGTTCTCACATATGTAATACTGTACAGGGACTGGTCAAAAGTAGAAAGCTGAACAAAGATGAGGTGATCCTACGAGTGGGAAATGGAAGCAAAAGTTGCTGCATTAGCTGTAGGAACTTATTGTTTAGCAATGCCTTCGGGCAAATCTATTTATCTTAATAATTGTTATTATGTTTCGAATATTATTAAAAATATTATTTCAATTTCTGTATTGGATATGGAAGGTTTTGACGTTATTATAAAGAACAATGGTTGTTCTATTTATAAAGACGATGTTTTATATGGTATTGGAAATTTGCGAAATGGACTTTATACACTTGACTTGCAAGAAAATATATTTCAAATTGAACAAATTAAGAAAAGGAAAAGAGATGATATTAATTATACCTATATGTGGCACTTGTAGACTCGGTCATATCAATGAAACAAGATTATCCAAGTTGCATAAAGATGGGCTCCTCGAGCTATCTGATTATGAATCATATCCAACTTGTGAATCTTGTCTCATGGGTAAAATGACTAAATCTCCTTTTAGTGGAAAAGGGGAGAGAGTTACAGAGTTGTTGGCATTGATTCACACAGACGTTTGTGGACCTATGACAACAAGTGCACGGGGTGGGTATTCTTATTTTATTACTTTCACTGATGATCACTCAAGATTTGGATATGTGTATTTAATGAAATACAAATCAGAATCATTTGAAAAGTTCAAAGAGTTCAGAAGTGAAGTAGAGAAACAAACGGGCAAGAGTATTAAGATACTTCGATCAGATCGAGGTGGAGAATACTTAAGCAGTGAGTTTCTCAATTGTCTCAGAGAAAATGGTATAATCTCACAATGGACTCCTCCAGGTACACCACAGTTAAATGGAGTATCTGAAAGGAGAAATCGAACACTGTTGGACATGGTTCGATCTATGATGAGTTTTACCGACCTTCCAATTTCCTTCTGGGGATATGCCCTAGAAACGGCTGCATACCTACTTAACAAGGTACCTACCAAATCTGCCCCAAAGACTTCATATGAGATGTGGAAAGGGAGGAAACCAAATCTTAAGCATGTTAAGACTTGGGGTTGTCCAGCTTATGTCAAAAAGTTTGAAAATGATTAGCTACAGACTAAATCCGATAAGTGTAGATTTGTGGGATACCCTAAAGAAACCGTAGGGTATTATTTCTATCATCCAACTGATCAAAAGGTGTTTGTTGCGAAACATGCTACTTTCTTGGAGAAAGAGTTTATCCATGAAGGGGTCAGTGGGAGTAAGATATATCTTGAAGAAGTTCAAGAACCACAAGTTACCACGGACCAAAGTCAGGTACCTAACCAAGTAGAAGAACCTACTGTACCACACCATGTTCGTAAATCTGGAAGAGTACCGAAGATACCTGAGAGGTATGGATTCGTTATAGACGATGACGATGAGGTACACATCATGAATGATGATGATCCATTGAATTACGAACAGGCTATGAGTAATAAAGACTCAGGGAAATGGCTTGAAGCCATGAAATCCGAAATGGACTCCATGTATGAAAACAAAGTATGGTCTTTAGTTTCACCACCTGAAGGTATTAAACCTATTGGGTGTAAATGGGTTTTTAAGAAAAAGACTGGAGCAGACAGAAAGGTAGAGACCTATAAGGCCCGACTGGTTGCAAAAGGTTTGAAACAAAGACAAGGAGTTGACTATGATGAAACCTTCTCACCAGTAACCATGCTCAAGTCTATTCAGATTTTGCTTGCGATTGCAGCTTACAACGACTATGAGATCTG
The DNA here is from genome assembly GCA_020205555.1 of Panax stipuleanatus. Taxonomy (NCBI): domain Eukaryota; kingdom Viridiplantae; phylum Streptophyta; class Magnoliopsida; order Apiales; family Araliaceae; genus Panax; species Panax stipuleanatus. The sequence goes on along the minus strand of CM035124.1, from coordinate 157,358,168 downwards.
GCAGATGGACGTGAAAACGGCCTTCCTCAATGGGAAACTTGAGGAGGATGTGTATATGACACAGCCAGAGGGATTTATTTCAAAAGTTGGAACAAATCAAGTCTGTAAGCTACAACGATCCATTTATGGGTTGAAACAAGCTTCTCGTAGATGGAACATTCGTTTTGATGAGACAATCAAAGAGTTTGATTTTATCAAAAACGAGGATGAACCATGTGTATACAAGAAGGTTAGTGGGAGCGCAGTATCATTCCTTGTATTATATGTTGATGATATATTACTGATAGGGAATGACATTCCTATGTTACAATCCATTAAAATCTGGTTATCTAAAAACTTCTCCATGAAGGACTTGGGTGAAGCATCCTATATTTTGGGGATAAAGATCTATAGAGATAGATCTAAAAGGATGCTCGGCTTATCCCAAAGAACGTACATTGATACGATACTAAAGAGGTTTAGCATGGAAGATTCCAAAAGAGGTCTCATGCCGATGAGCCATGGAATAAATCTCTCTAAGAAACAGGCCCCAAAGACACCTGAGGAGAGAGACCGTATGAGTAAGATCCCTTATGCTTCTGCAATAAGATCTATCATGTACGGTATGATATGTACTAGACCGAATTTTGCTCACGCACTTAGTGTAACAAGCAGATACCAGTCGAATCCAGGAGAAGAGCACTGGAAGGCAGTGAAAAATATCCTAAAGTACTTCAGAAGGACTAAAGATATTTTTCTTGTCTACGGTGGGTCTGAATTAAAACTGGAGGGATTCACGGACTCAAGTTTTCAAACAGATCAAGATGACAGTAAATCTGTTTCAGGGTATGTGTTTACCTTGAACGGAGGTGCAGTGAGTTGGAAGAGTTCCAAGCAGCAAACGGTTGCTGATTCAGTGACAGAGGCAGAGTATATAGCTGCAAGTGAAGCTGCAAAGGAAGCTGTTTGGATGAAGAAGTTCATAACTGAACTTGGTGTGGTTCCTAGCATTGGAGAAGCAGTTTCCGTATACTGTGACAACACCGGAGCGGTTGCACAGGCTAAGGAACCCAGGTCTCATCAGAAATCTAAACACGTGTTGCGGCGATTTCACTTGATCAGGGAGATCATTGAAAGAGGAGACGTCAGCTTGGAGCGTGTAGACTCTCAAGACAACATTGCAGATCCATTTACTAAAGCTTTAACACAACAGCAGTTTGATCGTCACTTAGAGAAGATGGGTATGAGATACCATGGCGATTGGCTTTAGTGCAAGTGGGAGATTGATAGTAGTGTGCATACAAGCCAATCATTTATGATGATAAAGCACATACTTTGTAAATAATCTTATTTATTTATTAATAAAATATTTATTTATTAAAGGCATTTAATTATCTACATGGTGCTGTTTTTATAATATGTAAATAACCCATAGTTTTAAGCAATGCTTTTAGAATCATGATGTTGATCATGCTAATGAGATCTAAATTCTTAGAAAGCTTTAAAACTAAAATAGTTCCCAATCGTGGGATTACTAAAAATGGGATTAGTAAATCCGGATAGATTGGTACATATGTTGCTTGCTCATTGGATGAGGATGGCTGATCTCATGGTCATTTGTGTGGAGACACTAAAGCAAGTATGTAGGTGCTTATTGGAGAATAAGTTCACTGAACGTGACTCGCTATGGAATACCTAATGGAGTTTTACTCGCCTGTCAATAGGAATTCCTAATGTGATAGTAGTACATGTGATCCTTGGACTTGAGATCATCATAGTATCTTGTATGTAACAAATTATACTTTGACTAATTCTTTAAGGCCTTTTAAGGCATATATAGGGTATGCTTGGGTGTAATGAGTTATATATGGAGATAATGAATGATCAATAAAGAATCTACCACCTCTAATAAAAGAGGAGATATGTCCTATGTGATTCGTTAAATGACAACCCAGGAATCCTTGGCCAAGGTAGAATGAAATTAGAAAGAGGTTTCTAATTTGCATTATTTGGAGTTATGCATTTTCTAATCGAAATACATATTATTAAATAAATTAAGACTTGACAGTAAATCCATGCCTTATATTTAATTGGGACATTGTATGGTGGAAGGATTGAATTGTACGGTAACTGTTAACTCACAGATTTTTTTATGATTAATGTTGAAATCTATATTATCTGGAAAGTCGTTGATCGCTAGCGAGGCTTATCCCTATTGTAGAAAAAAATTTATTTATTTAAATAGATTATTAGTTTAATTTGTTTATTTAAATAAGATTAGAATTGTTCTAATTGATTTATTCACAATTGGTTTAATATGGAGAACCTAAAGGGTCACACCATAAAAGGAAGAAGAATTATTTAAGAAGAAAATGACATGATAGTAATAATGTATTAAGTATAATTAATTTAATCTATGATGATAGAATAAATGAAATAGCTTAATATTTATTATTTAATATTTTAGAAATATTAAATATAAATTAATAAGAGGAGTCTTATTAATATTATTATTATTATTTTAATTCTAAAGGAGTTTAGGAATTAATATAATATCAGTACTCTCTCTCAATCCTAATAAAGATTAGGATATAAATTAATTAAATAAAACCCTATTCTAATTGGATTAGGAGGGTTAACCTAATATCTATATAAGAGAGTCTTATATCAGAAATAAGGGACGTGAAATTTTCCAAGAGTTGGGAGTACACATATTCTATAGAGATAGAAACAAGGGTTAAGCCAATAACCCATCTTCTTGAGTTCTTCATCTTACTTGGTGGATCACCGTTAGAGGCCAAACATTTGGGTGGCTGACATTGATCAAGGGAAGGAGCCACTACAGAGGAATCAAAGGAATCAAAGGAGTAGAACTTGTACCTGAGGAAGCTTAGATCTTCAAAGGTATAATTCCATGTTCTCTCTTTTCTATTATTGATAACAAGCACAAAGCATGATCATGGTTATGGGTTTGTATAAATTTTAAAAACCTAGTTTTTACGCTTCCGCCCTATTTATGTGATTTGATAGCATGATTACGTTACGTACAAACCCAACAACAACCCCAACTAAGCATCGGGAATGAATCAGTGATGATAGCCGTTGAAAACTACTTCAGCGAAGGTTAGATTGCCTCACATTCCATGTGACGCCCCCAAATTCGGGTCTCCAGAACCTGGGACCTGGTACGTTACGATACATCATTTTTATAACTATTGTGGAAGATATAAACATAAATTGTTTATACAATAACTTATTACAAAATAATCCCCATGGTCTGTAACCTTAACTTAATACCTGCCTTCAATATCCTATACGACATACCATGTCATTTGCATTCAATACTATTACAAGTTTAACCTGCATCTAAATCCAATTCAGGAGTTTATCTTTGTCTTTGCCTGTATCCGAAGTTTCGTCTAAATCTGAAATGTTTATCATGATATAGCAAAGGTGAGCAACAAGTTTGCCCAGCAAGTTTAAGTTCAAATGAAAATATATCATGATTGAAAAGAATAATAAGCTGACAAACTTTCAACAATATAAGAATTGTGAAAGAACATGAATCAATAATGCTGAATAGCCAACAATGAACTTGAATAAATTCAACTGAACAATATAGTAATGAAGGTGATCATCCTTTTATACTTGATGAATATATACAATATACACAATGTGCGAATCAATAATCCGTATAGATGTGAATAATTAACAATAATTATTCACGAACATACTTTGAAATATAACTCAAAGTTGAGTTAAAGAAAACTTGCATGTACCTGTCGATTACTGCTACGCAATATAATTTAATCGCTTAATTGAAAAGTCCTATCAGTTATAAGATTGATCTTTCAATTAGTATAACATACTTATCTCATAATACTATTACTTTAAAAGTAAATCATCTAACACTTAACCAAATAGTCAAATATTAGATAACCTTAACACCATACCTATTTACAAGTTTAAATAGTCTAAACCTAGCAAACATCGAGTCTTTAATAGTATTCAATATAGTATACTGAGTGGTTTCCCACAAACAACTAACAAATTAGTTTTCGTCTCGTCTACACTGTTTTCATAGTGAGTTAGATCGGTTACTAATTCGTAGATACCTTCCCCATATGATGAAGTCGTTTAGCCCAGCTAATATACATCAACCATTAAAGGGTACGATTGCACTACCTTAGACTTAACACTTACTAATTCATTTATAAGTTCTTATTAAAACTTGGTAAACTGTTTACTATTTCAGTAAACTGAAATCAAACTATATTCCCTTCCTAACCTTATCAGTTTCCATTTCAGCAAGCTGAAACCAAACTGTCTTCCTAACATTTTCAGTTTTCATTTCAGCATCCTGAATTGTTCATTTCAACAAGCTGAAACACCCTATTTACGAAAATACCAAAACAACTTATTATTTATATATCCTTTGGCCAATCATATATACATATATTCCATACACAAAAAGTATTTTTCTGGAATTTTTTAACTCCCTTAAGTATTTTTCAAATATCCATTTTAGTTAATTCTTTAACAAATTAGCTAACTTACGCTTAACTCCAGAAATTTCCAACTCTTGGCGGGATCTTACACATGTTAACGTGAGCTTATAGTTTAAATTTCGTGGCCATCGAAGTTATACAACTCCGATTATAGCAATTTTTGTCGAAAAAATGAAAATATTGAAATAGTCATAACTTGCTCAATTTAAGTTGAAATGAGCTCAGTTTCGAACACAAGCTAGTTTATAACATATATTTTAATGTCCCACAAGGCCTGATTTTATTTCATAACTTAAGTGGCCGAAACAACCCCTTAAATTTCCAGACAGCCTACTCTTTAGCCTTTTTCAGATTTTGCGTCATTTACTCAAATCAGTCCACACGAAAATCTATAACTCCTTTTTAAGAGATTACACTTGGAAAAGTTAGAAGACTTATATATCTATCTCTAAAAATTGACCACACTCAAAAATTTGAAATAGGATGAGAGATATTGCCGTTTCCATTTCATACTTCGTTTTTACAAAAATATGATTTTCAATACTTAGTGATTTTTATGAAATCTTCCATATCTCACATAATAATAAACATAACCCATCATCAATCAACATAAAACTTATTAAGACCTCATATACTCATGGATCTAACATGATCCATGATCTATTTCACCCATCTTTCACAAAATCACAACAAAACACAAATAAAGCTAAGAAAAATTAAATTTTCTAACTTTTGAAAAACCTATTTTCCATATCTTAGTTTAGATCCAACTTTTGATCCATAAAAGTGTTAGATCTAAACTTGAAACACTATTAAACACAAATATCCAAGATTTTTGAACCTCAAATCATAACTTCACAAAAATAAAAACTTAAATCAAATCAAAGAGAAATTAAACTACATAAGTATAGATTTCTTATACCTTAGCTTTTATTTTCTTCTTCTTCTTCTTCTTGCATGGAGAATATTTCTCCTACCTCTCTCCCTTCATGGCCGCCCCTCATCCTTCTCTCTCCCTCCTTACCCGTTTCTTTCCCTATCGCTTTCTTGGTTTTCTTTTATTCTTTCTATTTCTCTTTCTAGTAAGACTAACTGATATATTTTGTTTACTAAATAAATAGATATATTATATCTATATCTTCATATCTTTTCCAATCTTTATCCTTTCTCTCTCTCTTCATTATGTAAGGGTAACTTGCAAGTATAATAAATGTGCTGGCCCATTAATTATTTGACAACTCAAAAGAAACTTACCAACTAAAGTGGCTTGAATCATTAAGTACATCTCCCCTTCTCCTATCCTTGCATAGCCGGCCACTTGGCAATTCTTTAGCCATCCCATTTGTTTTATTATTTGCTTCACTTAATGACTATAATGCCCACCACACATGGGCCAAGCTTTGGGCTTTAATAAAAATTCCTACTGGGCTTGCACTTTGCTTAGTATACTTACTAATGAAATTAACTTAGGCTCCAAATTAATTCTTTGGTCTTGGTAATAAAATAATTGGCCATGAACATATATTAGGTCCAATACTTTCTCTCTCCCATTGAGCTAAGCTTGGGCATTTAATTTATTTTGGGCTTGCACTATTTTCTTATTATTGCTTACTAAATAAATGAGCTTGAGCTTCCACCCATAAATAAATTAGGCCATTATAATACTTGTCTTATAAATATTATATTGGGCTAGTTTAGTATTTCAATTGCTATTAAACCAATTTCTCTACAAGTCCAATGCTTAATAAAATAATTGGGCTACACAAATAATTCTTGGGCCATAAAATTAACTTAATTCCATACTCTTAATTTTTATCTATTCCCCATCATTTAATTAGGGTTCCACCACACAGTTTTATAAATAAATCATTTACTTATATATCTTTAATTTCATAACCCAATTAGACTTACTATAATTAAATTATAAAATTAATTATTTAAAATGTACAAAGTAAATCTCTTAGAGTATTTAATTACCCTACCTAATATATATATATATATATATATATATATATTAGGTTATATTTCTTTATTCTTATTCAAATAGTAAACCTTATAGGTTATTCTTTAAAATTTTAAATTATTCCTCAAATTCATATCTAGGTTTTATCATTTAACTTTTATTTAAATTATTTAAGATCTTGTAAATTTTTTGGTTGTCACATTCACCCATTCTTCTAAGAATTTCGTCTTCGAAATTACAGCTTACTATTCCCTACTCCTTTCATTCACCAAAATTAGGTATTCAACTTAACCTTTATCTTATTCCATTCTCATTTAATGAGTACATCCAGCTTCCTTATTTGAGGAACTATTCTATTATCACATTCTACCCAGACTTATTTTCAAAGAGTTAAAAACTTTTCAAATTATACTGAGGGATCATATATACCATGAACACATAGTTTTAATGATATTTATATCGCAAAATAGTAACTACTAAGTATGTTTACAATTACGAAGAAGGTAAACTACTTCTGCAAGTAAGTTAGGTGATCAGCCTATCGTACCCTACGTCATGCATAATGTATCAATTATGTCTAGCGAATATTTACGCTATTAGATTGGATTATTTTATCCAATCAACATAGTTCACCTCAGTCTTATCATAGGATTCCGCACCAAAATAATTTGATTCGGAATAAATTCTCAAAGAATACTTTGAATTTTCATAAACATTTGGCTAGCTGAATCAAATAGCTTAGACGTATACCAATAATTCGAATATTAATCGAAACATGTGTCTGTCCAAATTCAGTTGGCAATAATTTACCTTTAAAATTCTGAAAATCATTTTATGACGTGATGATACCGCACTGTATTTACAGTCCGTTTGAGGATTCCGTCATTGTGTGACTTTGTAATACTACATCATTCCATAGTGGGCTAACGATCTTTAGATCGCATCCAACAAAGTAATTCTGCATTGATAACTCCATCATTTTTATCATCTTTGCACCAGGTTCAATGATGCATTAATGATATATAAGATACATTTTGATAGTTTAAATAATCTTTGTCTAGCCGAAACAATTAGCATATACTCTTCTTTAAACTGTTCAAAACTATTGAAAATCTTTTTTGGAATTATCATGTCGCAACAGGTAACGATGTGATAATGGCTCGAAGTCCATCTCCACACCCTTGTCACCATGTTTTGAAGATAACCAAAAATTCATTTCATTTCGAAAAAGGCACATCAGTGCTGAATTTAGCTTGATGTCAAAAATTTCGAAGTCTAGCATAGCTAGAAGATTTAGAATACCTATGCCTCCACCATCAACTTCAATTCTTCTAATGATCAATTACTTAATAATTCTATCTATTCTATCATACTTAAAGCTTACTATACTAAAAATCCTCAATTTTCCATCCACAACTTTTATATACCCCAGTATAGTTCTCAAACATACCACACATTATGAGTTCAGGAACTTACCACAATCATATGGGTTTATGAACTTATCCTAGTTAAACAAAAGTCTTCCATTCGCTGAGGGGTTCCACCATACGATTATGAGTCACGAACTTACCATACGTATGAGTTTAAAGAACTCGTACCTAATCTTATATTCTCTACCTATCCATTATACATATGAGAAAGGAATCACCTTCTCAACATACATATAGCGAATATCGCGACACCAACATTTCAATGATTCTTAAAGTGATAAACTAAGTAGTCATTAGACTAAGCACAAAACCCCCGCCCATACAAAGGTTTGTACAACTCAGCTATCACATGAGTCCTCAATTGAAATCCCACATAATCCTAGCTCCCTCAATACTCGATACGAATTTCATTTAATCCGTATCTACAATTCACAACTCTTTCCTGAGTTTTAATAGTACAATTTCGTAGCACCACTGTCATACAGCAATCCTGCTATAAAGTTTTCAATCATTTGATTGATCATCTGTCCTCTTATGTCCTTATCAAATCACGTTGTGATATCATATTATAATCGTATTATTTTACGATTCTTTTCTATCTTATGATCGTTTTATTTTACGATCTTCTTTCCCCTTTATACTTTTAGTCTTTTAGACCCTATCTATTCATTACTACTGTTCAACTTTATCATCAGAGTTAGGTAACTCTAGATCTTTATTATTTGTCAGGATTCTTCTTTGAATCTTATTGACTTATTAATACCTTGCCCAAATTCATCGCTTAGAATGTAAACTCTATTTGAGTTTATTCCTATTCCTCATCCCTACAGTTATAGCCTAAGGTAACCCTACCTAAGGTTTATAACCTATAGCTTTGATACCAACTGTGACGCCCCCAAATCCGGGTCCCCAGAACCTTGAACCTAGTATGTTACGATACATCATTTCTGTAACTATTGCGGAAGATATAAACATAAATTATTTATTCAATAACTTATTACAACATAATCCCCAAGGTCTGTAACCTTAACTTAATACCTGCCTTCAATATCCTATACGACATACCATGTCATTTGCATTCAATACTATTACAAGTTTAACCTGCATCCAAATCCAATTCAGGAGTTTGTCTTTGTCTTTGCCTGTATCCGAAGTTTCGTCAAAATCTGAAATGTTTATCATGATATAACAAGGGTGAGCAACAAGTTTGCCCAGCAAGTTTAAGTTCCAATGAAAATAAATCATGATCGAAAAGAATAATAAGTTGACAAACTTTCAACAATATAAGAATTGTGAAAGAACATGAATCAATAATGCTGAATAGCCAACAATGAACTTGAATAAATTCAACTGAACAATATGGTAATGAAGGTGATCAGCCTTTTATACCTGATGAATATATACAATATACACAACATGCAAATTAATAATCAGTATAGATGTGAATAATTAACAATAATTTATCATGAACATGCTTTGAAATATAACTCATAGTTGAGTTAAAGAAAATTTGCATGTACCGTCGATTACTGCTACACAATATAGTTTAATCACTTTGTTGAAAAGACCTAACAATTATAAGATTGATCTTTCAATTAGTATAACATACTTATCTCATAATACTATTACTTTAAAAGTAAATCATCTAACACTTAACCAAATAGTCAAATATTAGATAACCTTAACACCATACCTATTTACAAGTCTAAACCTAGCAAACATCGAGTCTTTAATAGTATTCAATATAGTATATTGGGTGGTTTTCCACAAACAACTAACAAATTAGTTTTCGTCTCGTCTACACTATTTTCACAGTGAGTTAGATCGGTTACTAATTTGTAGATACCTTCACCATATGAAGGAGTCGTTTAGCCCAACTACAATACATCAACCATTAAAGGGTACGATTGCACTACTTTAGACTTAACACTTACTAGTTCATTTATAAGTTCTTATTAAAACTTGGTAAACTGTTTACTATTTTAGTAAACTGAAATCAAACTATCTTCCCTTCCTAACCTTATCTGTTTCCATTTCAGCAAGCTGAAACCAAACTGTCTTCCTAACATTTTCAGTTTTCATTTCAGCAAGCTGAAACACCCTATTTATGAAAATACCAAAACAACTTATTATTTATCTATCCTTTGGCCAATCATATATACATATATTCCATACACAAAAAGTATTTTTCTGGAATTTTTTAACTCCCTTAAGTATTTTTCAAAAATTCATTTCTAGTTAATTCCTTAACAAATTAGCTACCTTACGCTTAACTCCAGAAATTCCCAAATCTTGGCAGGATCTTACACATGTTAACATGAGCTTACAATTTAAATTTCGTGGCCATCGGAGTTATACAACTCTGGTTATAGCGATTTCTGTCAAAAAAATGCAAATATTGAAATAGTCATAACTTGCTCAATTTAAGTCAAAATGAGCTCATTTTCGGACAAAAGCTAGGTCATAACATATAGTTTAATGTTCCAAAAGACCTGATTTTATTTCATAACTTAAGTGGCTGAAATAGCCCCTTAAATTTCCAGACAGCCTACTCCTTAGCCTTTTTCAGATTTTGCTTCATTTACTCAAATCAGTCCACACAATAATCTATAACTCCTTTTTAAGAGATTCCACTTGGAAACGTTAGAAGACTTATATATCTATCTTCAGAAATTGACCACACTCAAAAATTCAAAATAGGATGAGAGATATGGTCGTTTCCATTTCATACTTCGTTTTTACAAAAAATCTAATTTTCAATACTTAGTGATTTTTATAAAATCTTCCATATCTCACATAATAATTAACATAACCCATCATCAATCATCATAGAACTTATTAAGACCTCATATAATAATGGATCTAACATGATCCATGATCTATTTCACCCATCTTTCACAAAATCACAACAAAACACAAATAAAGCTAAGAAAAGTTAAATTTTCTAACTTTTGAAAAACCTTAATTCCCATATCTTAGTTTAGATCCAACTTTTGATCCATAAAAGTGTAAGATCTAAACTTGAAACACTATCAAACACAAATATCCAAGATTTTTGAACCTCAAATCATAACTTCACAAAAATAAAAACTTAAATCAAATCAAAGAGAAATTAAACTACATAAGTATAGATTTCTTATACCTTAACTTTTATTTTCTTCTTCTTCTTCCATGGAGAATATTTCTCCTACCTCTCTCCCTTCATGGCCGCCCCTCCTCCTTCTCTCTCCCTCCTTACCCGTTTCTTTCCCTATCTCTTTCTTGGTTTTCTTTTATTCTTTCTATTTCTTTTTCTACTAAGACTAAATGATATATTTTGTTTACTAAATAAATAGATATATTATATCTATATCTTCATATCTTTTCCTATCTTTATCCTTTCTCTCTCTCTCTCTTCATTATGTAAGGGTAACTTGCAAGTATAATAAATGTGTTGGCTCATTAATTATTTGACAACTCAAAAGCAACTTACCAACTAAAGTGGCTTGAATCATTAAGTACATCTCCCCTTCTCCTATCCTTGCATAGCCGGCCACTTGGCAATTCTTTATCCATCCCATTTGTTTTATTATTTTCTTCACTTAATGACTATAATGCCCACCACACATGGGCCAAGCTTTGTGCTTTAATAAAAATTCCTATTAGGCTTGCACTTTGCTTAGTATACTTACTAATTAAATTAACTTATGCTCCAAATTAATTCGTTGGTCTTGCTAATAACATAATTGGCAATGAACATATATTAGGTCCAATACTTTCTCTCGCCCATTGGGCTAAGCTTGGGCATTTAATTTATTTTGGGCTTGCACTATTTTCTTATTATTTCTTACTAAATAAATAAGCTTGGTCTTCAACCCATAAATAAATTAGGCCATTATAATACTTGTCTTATAAATATTATATTGGGCTAGTTTAGTAATTCATTTGCTATTAAACCAATTTCTCTACAAGTCTAATGCTTAATAAAATAATTGGGCTACACAAATAATTCTTGAGCCATAAAATTAACTTAATTCCATAATCTTAATTTTTATCTATTCCCCATCATTTAATTAGGGTTCCACCACAAACTTTTATAAATAAATCATTTACTCATATATCTTTAATTTCATAACCCAATTAGACTTGCTATAAATAAATTATAAAATTAATTATTTAAAATGTACAAAGTAAATCTCTTAGAGTATTTAATTACCCTACCTAATATATATATATATATATATATATATATATATATATATATTAGGTTATATTTCTTTATTCTTATTCAAATAGTAAACCTTATATGTTATTCTTTAAAATTTTAAATTATTCCTCAAATTCACATCTAGGTTTTATTATTTAACTTTTATTTAAATCATTTAAGATCTTGTAAATTTTTGGTTTGTCACATTACATCCATTGGTGACAACCCTAACGAAGCATCGGGAATGAACCGATGATGATAGTCGTTGATAACTGCGTCATTGAAGGTCAGATTGCCTGACATTCTAGCCATTGGCGACAACCCCAACGAAGCATCGGGAACGATCCGGTGATTAATAGTTGTTGAAAATTACATCAGCAAATGTCAGATTGCCTGACATTCCAGCCTTTGGAAACAGCCCCAACGAAGCATCGTGAATGAACGGGTGATGATAGCCGTTGATAACTGCTTCAACGAAAGTCAGATTGCCTGACATTCTAATCGTTAGCGACAACCCCAACGAAGCATCAAGAATGAACTGGTGATGATAGCCGTTGAAAACTATTTCAGCGAAAGTCAGATTACCTGACATTCCAGTCGTTGGCGACAACCCCAACGAAGCATCGGGAACGAACCGGTGATGATAGCCATTGAAAACTACTTCAGCGAAGGTCAGATTGCCTGACATTCCAGTCATTAGCGACAACCCCAATGAAGCATCTGGAACTATCCGATGATTAATAGTCATTGAAAACTACTTCAGCGAATGTCAGATTGCCTGACATTCCAGCCATTGACGATAACCCCAACGAAGCATCGAGAATGAATCGGTGACGATAGTCATTGATAACAGCTTCAACGAAGGTCAGATTGCCTGACATTACAGCCATTAGCGACAACCCCAATGAAGCATCGGGAACGATCCGGGGATTAATAGAAGTTAAAAACTACTTCAGCGAAGGTCAGATTACCTGACATTCCAGCCGTTTGTGACAACCACAACGAAGCATCGGGAATGAACCGATGATGATAGCCATTGAAAATAACTTCAGCGAAGGTCAGATTACCTGACATTCCAGTCGTTGGGGACAACCCCAACAAAACATCAGAAACGAACGTGTGATGATAGCCATTAAAAACTACTTCAGCGAAGGTCAGATTGCCTGACATTCCAGCCGTTGATGACAACCCCAACGAAGCATCGAGAATGATTCGGTGATTAATAGCCATTAAAAACTACTTCAGCGAAGGTCAGATTGCCAGACATTCCAGCCATTGGCGATAACCCCAACGAAGCATCGGGAACGATCCGATTTTTAATAGCCGTTCAAAACTATTTCAGTGAAGGTCAGATTGCATGATATTCTAGCCGTTGGCGACAACCTCAACGAAGCATCGGGAATGAACCGGTGATGATAGCCGTTGAAAACTACTTCAGCGAAGGTCAGTTACCTTACATTCTAGCCGTTGGCGACAATCCCAACGAAGCATCGAGAATGAACCGGCGATGATAGCCGTTAAAAACTACTTCAGCGAAGGTTAGATTTCCTTATATTCCAGCCGTTGGTGACAACCACAACGAAGCATCGGGAAAGAACCGATGATGATAGAAGTTGAAAACTACTTCATCGAAGGTCAGATTACCTGACATTCCAGCCGTTGGCGAAAACCCCAACTAAGCATCTAGAACGAATAAGTGATGATAGCCGCTAAAAACTACTTCAGCGAAGGTTGCCTCACATTCCAACCATTGACGATAACCCCAACGAAGCATCGGGAATGAACCGGTGATGATAGTTGTTGATAACTGCAACAACGGAGGTCAGATTGCCTGACATTCTAGATGTTGGCGACAACCCCAACGAAGCATCGGGAACGATCCGGTGATTAATAGCTGTTGAAAATTACATCAGCAAAGGTCAGATTGCCTGAAATTCCAGCCTTTGGCAACAACCCCAACGAAGCATCGTGAATGAACCTATGATGATAGCCATTGATAACTGCTTCAACGAAAGTCAAATTGCCAGACATTCCAGCCGTTAGCGATAAACCCAACGAAGCATCAAGAATGAACAGGTGATGATAGCCGTTGAAAACTACTTAAGCGAATGTTAGATTACCTAACATTCCAGCCGTTGGTGACAACCCCAACGAAGCATCGGGAATGAACCGGTGATGATAACCGTTAAAAACGACTTCAGCGAAGGTCAGCTTGCCTGACATTCCCGTCGTTGGCGACAACCCCAATGAAGCATCGGGAACTATCTAGTGATTAATAGCCGTTAAAAACTACTTCAGTGAATGTCAGATTGCCTGATATTCCAGCCATTGGCAAAAACCCCAACGAAGCATCGTGAATGAATCGGTGATGATAGTCGTTGATAACAGCATCAACGAAGGACAGATTGCCTAACATTCCAGTCGTTGGCGACAACCACAACGAAGCATCGGGAATAATCTGGGGATTAATAGCAGTTGAAAACTACTTCAGCGAAGGTCAGATTGCCTGACATTCTAACCGTTGGCGACAACCCCAACGAAACATCGAAAATGAACCTGTGATGAAAGTCGTTGAAAACTACTGCAGCGAAGGTCAGATTGTCGAAAATTCCAGCCGTTGATGACAACCCCAACGAAACATCGGGAATGATTTGGTGATTAATAGCCAATAAAAACTACTTCAGCGAAGGTCATATTGCCAGACATTCCAGCCGTTGGCAACAACCCCAAGGAAGCATCGGGAACGATCCAATTTTTAATAGCCATTCAAAACTACTTCAGTGAAGGTCAGATTGTATGACATTCCAGCCGTTGAGGACAACCCCAACGAAGCATCGGGAATGAACCGGTGATGATAGCCATTGGAAACTACTTCCGCGAAGGTCAGATTACCTTACATTCTAGCCGTTGGCGACAACCCCAACGAAGCATCGGGAATGAACCGGTGATGATATTCATTGAAAACTACTTCAGCGAAGGTCAAATTTCCTGACATTCCAGCCGTTGGCGACAACCACAATGAAGCATCGGGAAAGAACCGATGATGATAGCAGTTGAAAACTGTGACAGCCCACAAATTCGGGTCTCAAATACCCAAATTCGGTCTTCACGATCCAATACAAACATCCACCTCTAAACAATATACAATAACTAAATACAGAAAGAAATTAACATATGTCGTTCATTCAAAAGGTGTTACTAGTCCCAAGATTCGATAACCTTAGTACAACCTTACAAACATACCCTAGAATAACCATTAAGGTTCAACTTACATAAACAGTAATTAAACTAAGCATAAAACAAAGTAAGCTACTTTAAGTCTATTACTTCATCTTTTCTTTATCCTTGTCATTCCCTGAAGTCTCGTGTTTAACTGTAATAAAAGTCATGATTTAGCAAGGGTAAGCAACTGGTTTGCTCAACAAGTTGAAATATTGCAATAAAGGATATATCATGATTAAAGGAATATATACAAGAGGAATTCAACAATATGAATATTGGAAGCAAGGAGAATAATGGCTTTTAGAATAACTGATAGATGAATAGACTTTACACTATAAACTTCCAACGGAATCAATAGCTGATTGACCCTTTGGTTACTGGCTACAGAATATGTACTTAAGGGGATCAGTCTCGCGTACGCCATGTATATGCATAACATTCAACTCTGTTGTTTGTATCTTATTTTAGATACATGGGGTACTCCCCTACCATATAGGGGTGTTCTCTTCAGTCTAAGAATCCCTACCATCAATTGGCCTGGATAGCTTTTATAAAAATTTCATGCAATTGTCTGACCGAACAAAGGTTCAGACTCTATCTGAAGCAGTTCATGAATTATAGAACTTTAAAATGAGGTACAAGTCCAAGACTATACGAACTCAAGTGCACCATGTGCGAGTATCAATCAAATTGATGTGAAATAATTATACAAAAATTTAAACCACCTAAAGCATACTTGGAAATAAGGTCCAAGCGTAAATAAATAACTTGCAACACAATAATAACCTGCTCAATACAATATGAGAAGGATAGGAAACTTGCACAATAAAGAGTGTAAGTCAGAGAACTTGCATTCAATATAACAATCAAATGAAGTTAGGAAACTTGCACATTATACGAGTTTGTGTAAGTTAGGGAACTTGCCTGTTTGCTCAGCTACAAATAATCTAGCTTTAATTAAATTGCGTTGAAATGACCTAACATCAACAAGTTGGTCTCTCAATTAGTATTGTGTAGACTGGCATGAGTTCACACTTACAAGAATCTAATCATCAGATAGGTCTATCGCATAATTCATGTAAGTTAATTTACTATGACTGGGTCCATAAACATCTAATCCTGTCTTAGATTAATAACTTTAGAATATTTATTCTCTATGCATCAACATAGGCTTGAACACATAGCACTTCAATTTAATCATGCAATACAGTTTAAGACATACATATTGCAAGGTTCTTTCCATAATTAAAAGTTGTATGGTTTAATGCCGGTAACTCTTATACCTTAAGCTAATCAAGTCCATGTTACAAGGGGTCAGCTATTAAAGCCATAATACCACATAACGAGACTAAACAATACTAAGTATGCATGCTCGTGCGTATACCACATATGTATATTGTGACGCCCCCAAATTCCAGGACCGCCACTTGGTCTCTCGAATTCAGTTCATCACGTGCTCATGGTAATACATCACAATAAAAATAACTAAATATCACACAATCACAGCGAAAAATCTATTCTAGAATAATTTACAATGATTTATTATAATTATTCCCCCAAGTCTCGCAACCTACAGTACTTAATAGATTACATAATAATATCAATTAACGACCTATTACATAACCTAACTTAAGCTTAAACATAATCAAAATCAGTCTTACTACATCATCTTAATACAACATTAAAATATTTAAAAACGTAAAAGAGACAAGCTAGTTGGTAGCCTTGCCCTTGCCCTTATCAACGCCGAAGGTTCGCCCTGCTCTGCCTTAACTGAAATATTTTAGGAAAAGCAAGAATGAGCACAAATTGCCCAGGAAGTAATATACAATAAGGGTAAGTGATAAAATCCTTAATTTTCGAAAGGGTATAACAAAGTTTGATAGTTCAAGGATAACAAGAATACCAACAGTTTTCAATAATAGTCGCTAAGGACAGAATAATATCAATGTGATTCAATAACAAATCAATTCAAGATTTCAAGATAACTGAATACTGAGCAGTCGCTAAGGACTATGAACTTCTACTAGAATTAACAGTAATAAACTGAAAATCCAACAAAAACAGGTACAACAGGTGATCAGCCTAAAGCACCATCGTTATGCATAACAATCAATCATACTCAAGTGCGCGCGTCGGTTCTCCGACAATTATATATTCCCTTCAAAGAAGGTTGTTCTTCTCAGTCAAATACAAGATCCCGCACCAATCAATTAGTTTGGGTCGCTTTTTAATAATATAAGTCTAGCCGAATCAAATGGCATAGACACTTTCACAATATTCAAGAACAATACTAAGTTCAACATGAATAATAGCTTTAATGAAATAAGAGTTCAAGTATGCTAATTCAATTCAAACGATTAAGTAGGAAACTAGTTCGCAATATACAAAGATAGAATACTTGTATCCAAAGAGATAAGGTTTAGATACTTGCTTACGATATCCGTTGAATAAAATAATGCAAGGGTTTAAGATACTTGCCTTATACGTAGTTTACTCACGTAAAGCTAGCCAACACTTTCGAATTCCTATCGTAATACAATTACGTATATATATGGTATTCATTAGTCATATAATTTAACTTCACATTTTATCTTCGAATATACGATCAACACATAAGCTAAGTTTTAACCTAGCTACACAGTTATATAGAATATAATTTCTATCCTTAACTTCCTCTTTTCTCAAGTTGATCATATTCATACATCATTACTATCATGTGAGACTACCACAATTAGCAAACATACTCGCATATTATTAATATCACATAAGACTACAAGCAATACTAAAATATATTTCATTTTAGCAAGTTATGGCATTCTCATAAGTTAACCGTCGGGTTCAAGTAACACATAACATATGATATCACAAAGTATGTACACATATTTAAAGGATACTTTCATGCTTGTTCAATCTTTCAAATTCCAATCATATATGATTTAGTTTTTAATTCACGATCCCTAACCACTTAGGGTTATGCAATGCCATGAATTTAAATAAGTTGTCATGCTTATCATTTAGAGATATAAAGTAGTCATATATTTTATTGATACGCATGTTCATATGTTTCTATGTCATGGATGTGTGATTCTAGCACTGTTACTAGTTCGTGACTTAATCGAACTCATGCTTGATTAACTTGCATTACATATAACAAGTACGTACATGTATGATGCCTTCAAAGCATATTCAATCATGTTGAAAATATCAGAATGTAGAGTCCTAATATAACATGTCAAAGTCCACATTTAAAGCTTATATTGTCATTAGTAAGGTTCACATGTCCACATTTTATTATGGAACCTATAAACGCGAGTTAGCATGCTTTTCAGTTTTCATACATCCTTAAATCATACAAATATGCTTGCAAGGTCAGAATGTTAACATGGCAAGTATACATATCGAGTTCATTTTCAAATTCAAAGTTTGTTTATAAAACTCTAAGTTTATCGCAAACTATAAGTATGTGTGTAACTCTTAGTAAAACATGCTTACATTGTCTCAATATATCCATATAGGCATGCCAAGCTCATTAATAGACTTGTTCAAGTCACATTAGTTATTTATACCATAACAGATTTCTAGCAGAAAGCAGGAACTAGATCTAGTAGCCAGCGCAGCTGCGCAGGGCCTTGGCCAGCAAAACATAAGTCCAGCACTGGCGCAGCTGCGCAACACCCTAGTATAACCAGGGCGCAGCTGCGCCATTACCTGTACAGAGCTGGAAGCTCCTGCTTTGAAAAACATCAACCCAATTCATAAAATTTCCTCACGAAAATAATCACATTGTATTTCAATATGCTTATAAGTCTATTATAACAACTAAACAAGCTTTCTATAATCCATTTGGCATGTTTTGCATCCATAATCAAGAATTGGAATTTTGACAGAAATCAAAAATGAAGACCATGGAGAGATGATTATACCTCTGTTATGTGAATTAAGCTAGCTAAGATGAACTCTCTCAACTTCTTAGAATGTTATCACTGATATATAACTTAGCTCCCAATTCAATACTTAGCAAAATCTCAGCAAAGAAGAATGGAGGAGAAGAGTTCGTATTTATAGAAAAAACCAATACACAGACAATGCAATTATATCCCAAATCAAACTAACGGATTATAGGAATGCATGAAGGTTATCAAAGGGTAGGTAATTAGTGGTTGGATTCCATCATTATAACCACTCCCCATTGCATGATGATTATCTAAGTTGCTGATTTTGAGATGGTAGGGAGTAGCATAGCCTTGAGTATTTCACGTGAAGGAGAATGAGACTAGCATTTAGGGATAAGGCAATATGAAACTCAGCATTTGCAACATGAAGTGTATTAAGACTAAGGCCATATATACATATATCATACACTTAGGCTATTATATATATATATTCATACTATATATCATAATTAACATTATGATGTAAGTCACATGCTTAATATTTCAAGGTAGTAGATGTGATATGGCAATGTAACATACATATCATCCATGTACATTTATTAATGCCGGATATAATCACATCACATTATTTCCTACAAGTGATTTCAATATATTCATGATGTATCATTTTAATGTATACTTACATACATATTGTCACATAGGCATTAATCATGTAGCTCACATAGTTTAATTAATCTTAATACATAGTCCATATATAGTATAGCCACATAAATGTTGCACCACACTATATAATATAATTGTATTCCATATACTTTATATATTCAAGTATTGTACATTTGCATATATCAATTAATATAATCTTATTATATTAATAACTCACTTATTTGTCAAATAAATAAATTATTTATCTCATTGATTAATTAACGATAGTATTAATTATTTCATTCCTCATTGATTATTAATTTTCATAATAATTGATTAACACTTATATGATAAAATATCACATTAAATGAATATAAATTTTATTATATTATAGACACGTTGCTCATTATTATTATCATTTTTCGTGCAATAATAATAATCACATATTATGAATTAATCACCATTAATATTCCATAACCATTAATTAATATTGTACGATAATTAATATAGATTAATTGTTCGCTTAAATTAATATAATCATTAATATTACGTCATTGTGCCACACAAGGCTTTCACGAGTTTATCGCAAACTCCACATATTCTCAATTATTATAATTATTCAATTTAATATATAATTGAATTAATTATTCTCATAACACAAAATCATTTATATTCAAATAAATTCTCATTTCCATTGATATATTTATTTAATAATATTAGGAAATTCTCGGGTATTACATATATCTTAACCATATAGATTACACTTGAAATTCCCTTTTTCATGAACATGTGTGTATAGGTAAAATCTATGTTTAACCAAAAGATGCTCATGTCAATATGTCTATAGGCATAATGAATCCTAATATTCATGCTTGCATGATCAGAATGTAACTCGCACAGTGTTTGATGATATTAGTCTTCAAATTCTAAGCTTTCCTTGAAAATTACACCAAGTCTATAAAGGCACTTAGTACATGAAAAGTGTCTCGAAGTCATGACTCACATATATTAGAACACATATATATAAGCCACATATACATTCTCAATGGTCAGAACTAAAAGGACACAAATTTTGTTAAGTTCACTTCAAGTCCTTAAGTTTTTCTTTTGAAATCATCTTAACCTTCAATCATGTATGCTAGTGTGTACTCAACACTTTAGTCTGACCTTTCATATCTATTTAGACCATATGATCATGCTTACAAAGTAAGAATACATATATGATATGTATATGTCAAATTCACTTTAACCATTCTAAGTTCATTTATAAACTATAATCTTCTCATCAATAGTGTATGCTACCATAGTTATACATGCTCATGTTATGTCAATGTACTCATTTATGCATGTTAATCATGTGCACATGCTTGCCTAAAGTGATACCATATGTTAGCACATAACTTATTTGTAACAGAACAGGAAACAAAAATTCAGGGCTTGGCGCAGCTGCGCCGCACACTAGTATAAACAGGGCGCATCTGCACCGGTGCTCGGCCAAAACTGAAGCAACTTTCTGCTCGGCAGTTTAACAAACCTAAATCAAGATTTCTCAGTAAATTCGATTCTACATTACTACAATGCAGTTCTAACTTACATATAAGTTAATATAACAACTAACAAGTATCCCTCAATCCAATTAACATTCAATTCATACATAATCCAAACAGGGCGCATCTACGCCGGTGCTCGGCCAAAACTGAAGCAACTTTCTGCTCGGCAGTTTAACAAACCCAAATCAAGATTTCTCAGTAAATTCGATTCTACATTACTACAATGCAGTTCTAACTTACATATAAGTTAATACAACAACTAACAAGCATCCCTCAATCCAATTAACATTCAATTCATTCATAATCCAAAATCAAGAAGTTATAAATTTCCAAAATGAAGAACATGATATGAAGTTATACCTTGCTGCTATAATCTTCCTCAATTATCTGACTCTTTACTACTCAAAGCACTCACTCTATACCTTATATTTTGACAGAGTTTTCAGTAATTCAAAAGAAGAAGGAGAAATGCTATATTTATATGGATTTTGATATCCAGACAAAGTAATTACCTTTCAATTTAAACTAACGGAATGAAGAATTGCTTGTTGGCTAATGAAGAGTTGTTGATTAGTAGGTGAAATCCATCATGAAGCCCACATCCCTTATAATCATTAGCTATACATTGCTGATTTTGAGAAGAAATGTAGAGTAGCTAGCCTTCATGAGCTTTCACGTGAAGAAGAAATGAAGATGGACACTCATATTGGGACAAGGAAATATAATGCTCAGAAATATAGCAACTAGCAAGTGTAATAATATAAACACTTAGGTTATCTTAATATATATTATATATTCACTTCGGTTATAAATGAATTAGAGGGTACATATTGATAACATAATTCATAATAGCAAGTTGGGTTATACACATCCATATATAATCAATGTACATTTTATTAATACCGGATTTAATTCATTGGGGTATTATCACAATACATTATCCCAATCCTATTATTATTGTAATACCCGAGAATTTTCTAATATTATTAAATAAATATATTAATGAAAATGAGAATTTATTTAATATAAATGATTTTGTGTTATGAGATGAATTAATTCAATTATATAAAATTGAATAATTATAATAATTGAGAAATTTATGGAGTTTGCGATAAACTCGTTGATAGCCTTGTGTGGCACAGTGATGAGGATTATTAATGATTATATTAATTAACGAATGAATTATTAAGTAAATAATTAATCTATATTAATTGTTAATTGCTATTGTAGAATATTAATTAATTGTTATAGAATATTAATGATGATTAATTAATAATATGTGATTATTATTATTGTAAGAAAAATAATAATAATAAGTGACGTGTCTATAAATATAATAAGATTTATACTTATTTACTGTGATAAATAATCAATTGTTGTGAAAATTAATAATCAATGAGGAATGAATTAATTAATATTATCGTTAATTAATCAATGAGATGAATAATTTATTTATTTGACATTATGAGTAATAAAGCAAATAAGTAAGTTATTAATATAATAAGATTATATTGATTGTTATGTACAAGCACGCAATAATTAGTAATATAAAGTATATGGAATACAACCATAGTATATAGTGTAGAGAGACACTTAAGTGTGACCATGCATGTATATATAAACTATAGTGCAATGTGATTATACTACACATAGAAACCATATATTATATGAAGCATAATGTGATTATATTATGTACATAAACTATATAGTAAAGTTATTAAACTATGTGAGTTATGTGACGCCCCCAAATCCGTGTAACATCGATTACAGGGCATGGTGCTCACGATACAACATACATCATCATCTATCTAAGTAAATTCCCATAACAATAATAATATTATAACTATTACGTGCATACTCCAAATAAAATCCCAAGTCTTTACAACCTTTAATAAACCACAACTTAAACTTAGCGTTTATCGCTACATTACATCATATGCGGAAATATAAACTTATTACATAAGGTAACTAGCATCATTTCATCTTGGACTTCCCCTTGTCCTTGCCCGAGCCCTCAGCCTTCTCATCCTTAACTGAAAGGTTTAAGCAAGAATGAGCACAAATTGCCCAGCAAGTATATAAAGTAGTTTGAAAACATACATCAGGAGTAGAAACATCTGAATAGCTATAACAGTTGAAAGAATTATCAAGTGTTAAACAGAAATATCAAGAATAAGAGTTTAAGAATTCTCAATATCATACTAAGGGGCATAAAAAACCCTGAACATTACTTTGTTTCATCGAAAAAAAAATCATCAGACGGTTTAACAATCAAATAGATTGTAAACGGTCTCTTCAAGTACTCCAGGTGATCAGCCTATTGTACCCTACATTGCGCACAAGTATTAAGTTTAAACTGCATAAGCATAAATGGGACTATATGCCCGACATTTGTTTGCCCGTTTATTCGGGTTGTTCATCTTAGTATTCATGCGAGACCGCACCAAAGCAATTTGAATTGATAAACATTAAATAGCTTCGAAAGATTTGAATTAAATCATTTTTCATCAATAATAACTAGCCGAAAACAAAGGCCAGGAAACATACTTAGAAACAGTTCTGTAATGACATGAAACTTATAAGCATAGCTGTTAGAATAATAACTGAGTAATCATCGATAAGCTTGCAAGATAGTTGAAGTTGTATAACCTCACAAGAAAGGAACTTGCACGAATAAATAGCTAGCACAAGTCCAATACTTACCTTTACTGCGATAAAAATGAGTAAGGATTGAATAAATACCCAATAGAAATTAGGGTTAGGAAACTTGCCTGATACGCCTGCTACAATTAACGCTATCTACTAGCTCTTCACGTAACCTATTCATATGTGTCACGTTAAGCAATTAGGTTCTCGAACACGACTCTGAAATATAATGGTTTCCTTTTATCTCAATTGGATTATCATCTAACATGTAATCAATTAACAATGCAATTCAATTACATAATACCATTCAATTACATAAACAGGTTGCAACTTATAGGTCCATGGATTAAATATAAAAATCTGGGAAAACAAAGTTTCTGGAAATTTTTCTGACCCGACCCGACCCGGATCAGACCTGACCCGGACCGGCCCGGATTGGCGCAGCTACGCAGCCTCAAGCCGTGTTACCGGCGCAGCTGCGCTGCCTGGCAAACCCAGACTCCAACTTTGAGTGGCGCAGCTGCGCAGCGTTAAGCCGTATGAACGGCGCAGCTGTGCTGCTCTTCATGCCCAGAAAAGTTTTTTTCTGTCGAACAGCCTACTTCCCGATTTAATTCCCACTTGTTTACAAGTTGTATGACCATGATATTTGGACACCATACACTCCATACATCACAGTATTTTATAAAAATACATCATACATGAAACTAACATGTTAAGACCTCAATCTAGCAGTCTAGATAAGCGTGCCAGACTGCCTTCCAGACTTAGAAAATTTCTAGAAATTCCCAGAATTCTGCAGATTTTTATACCAACATGCTTGCTTACGAAATTCATAACTTGCTCATTTTAACTCCGTTTCTTTTGAAAATTGGTCAGGTGAGACATCATACTACATAGTATTTTACAAAATTAACACATACAACCAACGAGTCACAGAAGCTATGATTCCAAGGCTCCGAAAAATCCAAAAAGTCACAGATTCTAAGTTAACCCACTTTGACAAAAATTCATGATTTTTATTCTAGCATGCAAGGAACTAGTTGCTACTGTCCAGATCACCTCTACTAACACATATACACATGTTACAATAATCAAACTCACTAACTTTTCATGTTTTGAAAAAATTAACATCTAAGAGGCATTTTATCGAATAGTTAGCATGCATACATGAATTCTACGATTCTCTACGAATTTGAAACATGATTAGACCAGAACTTTCGTTCTTAACACCCATATATCAGTATTACACACTAACATGGTATCACGAAACCAAAACGAAACATTTCCCATAATTATACATGCATTTTCTTCACTATTTCCTTAAGAACATAATATAAGTTCGTATTCTTACCTTGAACGCTATTCTCTGATCAAGGAATCCGAGAATGCTTCCCTCCTTGCTTGCTTAGTCTTTGCAAATTTCCAGAATAACTCCACACTAACTATTACTCTCAATTTCTCTCACGGAATGAAGTTTTTAGCAAAAGAGGTAGTGTTTTGGGTGGAGAGTATAAATAGAGATTGATATAGCTTGATAGAGGCTGATATCATCAGCCCCTCCATGTTCTCATAACGGTTATACACATATTGCATGATTAACTAATATTAAAATGAAAAGAGGAGTTAGAGAATGGAAGAGTTTGTGGGTGTAAAGGATTGTAACTCCCTTCCTCTCTAAATCTTCTAAAACGTATACTCCCTTGTCCCAAATCAGTTTTCATGTGGGCCCACTCCAGCTGCTGATCAACATATTAAAATAATATTATAATCAATTAAATAACTATTTTGACCATTTTGCCCTCCGTAGCCGAACTTTGCGATACTTATATCGATTCCTACTAAATCGACGTCCCGGACGTCATGGGACTATCGTTTCGTCAAATTCACCGCCAAAATTCGTGGTTGACTTTTTACTCGAAACAGTCAACTGGTTGATTTTGACCAAAAAGTCAACCGTGACACATTTTCGTGGTTACAGTCTATCCTGACTAATTTTGACGTTCTGGACTCAAATACGCAGTCCGCGTCTCTAAATTCTGCTCCGAACTCAAAATCATGCTTTAAAGTCATCCCACAAAATTAATAAAATTAATTCCATACTTAACCAATTTAAATAGTTGAATTAAACTGAACCAACCATTTAAATACTCCTCATCACATATACGCAAATAACACATGTATGTATAACATATATACATCTAATAAAAGAAAATACACAAGAATTTCACATAAATTCGTTTATTGATAATTGTTAAATGACATAATAATCTCGGATATTACAAGTTACATGATTAATACCTATGTGACAATAAATATGTGGGTATACAAGTGATAATTAATCATATAAGGGTTAATTAAATTGTTATGGAGATTAACAATTATATTGATTGATGAAGGATGGGTGTATATTATTAATTATTAAGATGAGTAATTCTTTGTGCAAGCATGCGAATTAAATGTGTAACATATAGTAGCTAACTATGTATTATATGAAGTGTATTATGACACTATTATATAGTAAGGGTTATTGAATTATGGGAGTTGCATGGAATGCCTATGTGATAATGTGAATATACATTAAAGAAGGACATCATGATTATATGATAGATAATTTAATAATGCTTAACTAGCTTCTGTTATCTTCATTAATTATTAAAATGTGGAACCAATGTACATGGGTTAAATGATAATAGTACATATATAATCCCTAAACCTTCTATTTATAGTAATGATATGCATTGGAATTACATGTAGGAACCAAAATGAGAACTACATTGAACCAATACTCCTTTCAAATGCTGAGATATATGGCTTGTCCATTCCTCATCCTCTCCCACACGTGAAAGCCTATGCCTACTCTCCCTTCTCAATTTTAGCAAAATCCATAGCTTCATAGCAAATCATGAAAGAGTGAGTGGGATTCATGATGAATTCAACAACTAATTACCTACTCTCTATTAACCACCATGCAATCCTACATTTACGTTGGTTTAAATTGAAGAACAATAACATTGTCTGGTTATTGATTTGTTTATAAATTGAGCTCTCCTTCTTCAATTTCATTTACTGAGATTTTGTCAAAGTATTGAATTGAGAGTGTTGTCAGTTTAATAGCAAAATAGTCATAGAGGGAGAGATTTCAATCTCAGTAAGCTTACTTTGCATTACAGAGGTATAAATCATTCGTTCTTGGTTCATCATTTGGTTTTCTGTCAAAGATTTCAATTATTGATTATAGTTGCCATTTATGCTAAAGTTGATTAGGACATGTTTCTTAGTTGCTATATAGCCTTATAAGCATGTTCAAACTATAACGTAGTTGTGTAAAAATGAAATCGTTGTAAAATTTGGGAATTAGCCTAGTATTCTGCCGTAGCAGACTGCTGTCTGGGTTGAACCAGTGGTGGCGCAGCTGCGCCGGTTTAACCCAGGGATGCTACGCAGCTGCACCGGCACCCTACTGCAGATTTTGAATTTTGATTCCTGCTTGATTGCTGCTAAGTAATAGTTATTGAAATGAATTAGAACAAGCATACTGGTATGATTAATACATATATATGGACTTGTTAAAATAGTATGAGCATGTTACATTCGGATCACTTACGTGAACGTTGAAGTTATAGATTTCCGAAATAAACTTAGGATTTCAAAATGGACGTTGATTCGTTGTATCCATTTTAGACATTCTGACTTTTGAGACACAGTTGTATGACCTAGAAACACATGAAATGTATGTTCACTTGTGTAGATAAGTTTCATAACGAAATACGAACATGCAAACCTCATAAGTAACAGAAATGTAAGTTTTTACAAACGAACTCTTGACATGTTGTATTAAGATTCATATTCTGATATTCTTAACATGTTTAATAATGAATATAACATCACTAGTATACTATACATGTGTACTCACTTGTCAAATTCAATGAAAGGTTAACCAAGCACGAGTTTAAGCATATTTTTATAGTGATAAACGACGCTAGTGATGAATGAAAGGTGTGGACACTTATAAACATGTATAGTACAAAGTATGTGATCTTTTGATATGAACATATGATCTAATTGTATGCGTGGTGATTACATGACCCTATCCGACCTTAATTTTGTGTAAATCCTAGACTAAAACCATAACATATAAAAATGAACTTGAGATGGTCATATGCTTATAAACGTCCTCTGACATGATTGTATGTTAAGTGCAAATTGGTTAAGTATGCTTGTAATACCCGAGAATTTCTTAATATTATTAAATAAATATATTAATGGAAATGAGAATTTATTAGAATATAAATGATTTTGTGTTATGAGAATGATTAATTCAATTATATTAAATTGAATAATTATAATAATTGAGAAATTGATGGAGTTTACGATAAACTCGTTGATAGCCTTGTGTGGCACAGTAACGTAATATAAGAATGATTATATTAATTTAAGCGAATAATTAATCTATATTAATTGTTATTGTAGAATATTAATTAATTGTTATCGTAGAATATTAATTAATTATTGTGGAATATTAACTGTGATTGATTAATAATATGTAGTTATTATTATTGTAAGAAATATAATAATAATAATGAGCAACGTGTTTATAAATATAATAAGATTTATATTAAAGTGATAATTAATCATATAAGGGTTAATTAAATTGTTATGGAGATTAACAATTATATTGATTGATGAAGGATGTGTGTATATTATTAATTAATATTTAATTAATAAGATGAGTAATTCTATGTGCAAGCATGCGAATTAAATGTGTAACATATATTAGCTAACTATGTATTATGTGAAGTGTAATATGACACTATTATATGGTAAGGCTTATTGAATTATGGGAGTTACATGATAATGCCTATGTGACATGTGAGTATACAGTAAAAGAATATGACATGGATTATATATGTGTAAATTAATTGTACCACATTGCCATGTTAAAAGTACATTGTGGCTTAAAAGTATATATTATATAATCTAAGTGGACTTATATAATATAAGTATGTGTGTATAGTTTAAGTATATAAATAATTAATAAAGTTCCTTCATTCATTGAATAAGGCAAGATGTGTTGTGACATTAAAATAGACTATATGACAATATGTATGTAAGTATACATTAAAATAGTGTATCATGAATATAAATAATAATTGATGATTATTTATATATATAATGGAAAAATAAAATTTAATAAAGGAGATAATGTAATGTGATAACATCGATTAAATTATATAGGTAAAATAGAACTGTACATGGATTATATGTGTTCAAATTGCATTTACTACATTATGGGAATTCATGTTAGTATCATTAGGATTACATGGTAACTCTAATTGTAGCCTAATAATATATAGTATGTATACATATAACATGTTTAGGCATAAGTATTGTGTATATTCATAATGCTACATTGCTGAGTTTTTATCTCAATTGTCCCACAAAGATAGTCCCATTCCCTCATTCACGTGCACAGCCATTATGGCCTAAGCCTATTGCTTCTCCTTAAACTCAGTAAACTTCCTATAGCCTTGTAGCAATGATGAGCAAGGGAGTGGTTTTGATGATAGGGTTCTAACAACTAAATACCTACCATTCCATGACCTTCATGCAATTTGTCAATCCATTAGTTTGATTTGGGAGTTAGAAGCTTGGACTGTGTATTCATTCTTCTATATAAAGGAACTCCCTACTTCTTCATTTCATTGCTGAAATATTGCTAAGTAAGGTTAGTATACTGTGATTATCTCTTTGAGTTGAGGAAGGATTTCTATAGCAGTATTAGCAAGCAATCTCATAACAACCAAGTAGCAGAGGTAGCATTCCTTGTTCTACATTCTTGTTTGCCATTTATGTTCTCTGTCAATATTCCATTTCTTAATCATGTTGAATTAGAGTGTAATTTGGGATATAGCATGCTTGTTTAAGTGTTATATGGACTTATAAGCATGTTTAAACCAAAATGTGGTCGTATAGAAACGAATTTGCTGTGGAATTTAGAAATTAGCTTTGCTCTCTGTCGAAGCAGAAGATTTCATTTTGGTTCAGGCAACTGGCGCAGCTGCGCCGATTGTGAACTGAGGCGCAGCGCAGCTGTGCCGGTACCCTGCACCAGATTCTATTTTTGTTAATACTGTGAGTGCTAGATAGTTAGATTACTACTTGAACCATCTTGCTAGCATGAGTAACATAAGTATGAGTATACCTAGACCTAAAAGAGAACTTGTTTTACTAAGATTGCATGCATGAATGATAAAGTTATAGACTTCAAGATAAACTTAGAATTTTGGAAACGAACTCGATATGTATGCATGCCATTTGATTTTTTGCGGGCATGTTAGTATGACTTAGGGATGCTTGAGAGACATACTAACGTATGTATATAGGTTCCATAATGTAATATGAACATGTGAACCTCACTAGTGCACATTCCTACGAAAGTGTATGTTTTAAAAATAAACGTTGACATGTTATATCCATAATAATGTTCTGACCTTGCAAGCATATTAGTAAGGTTTGAGAATGCATGAAAGGCATGTTAACTTATGAATATGGGTTTCATAATGTACCATGATCATGTGGACCTTAATAGTGAACAATACTAACAAAATATTAGCTTTGAACGTGAACGTTAACATGTTACATTGAGATTTGGATTCCGATATTTATGAACATGTGATAGTATTCTTAGACTCACTCACGTAATCATGCATATATATATACCATGATTAGTTGTCGTGATTTAAAATTTGCATAAACGAAGCATGTGTTCAAACTAATGACGCTGATAGTTACATGTATACGATATGAATACTCATGAACATGCTAAATATAAGTATACGAACAGCCTTATGTGTTTACAAGGTGAGCATGCTAGATTTCGTAACGTCATAACCTTGAATGACCGTAAGTCGTCAAAAGTATTAACATAGAGCCTATATCCTGTAAATTGGTTGTGAAAGGGTTGAACGAATATAAAAAGACTCTTAACATGTATATATACTATGTGATATATGTGAATCCGATTTTGACGGTTAACTTATGGGAATGCCATAACTTGCTAAAATGAAGTATATTTAGTATTGATTGTGATCTTATGTGATATTAATAATATGCGAGTATGTTTACTAATTGTGGTAGTCTCGCATGATACTAATGATGTATGAATATGATCAACTTGAGAAAAGAAGAAGTTAAGGATAGAAATTATATTCCATATAACTGTGTAGCTAGGTTAAAACTTAGCTTATGTGTTGATCATATATTCGAAGACAAAATGTGAAGTTAAATTATATGACTAATGAATATCATATATATACGTAACTATATACGATAGGAATTCGAAAGTGTTGGCTAGCTTTACGTGAGTAAACTACGCATAAGGCAAGTATCTAAACCTTATCTCTTTGAATGCAAGTTTCCTAACTTACACTCTTTTACGGTGCAAGTATTCTATCCTTGTATATTGTGAACTAGTTTCTTTACTTAATCGTTTGAATTGAATTAGGATACTTGAACTCTTATTTCATTAAAGCTATTATTCATGTGGAACTTAGTATTGCTCTTGAATATTGTGAAAGTGTCTATACCATTTGATTCGGCTAGACTTATATTATTGAAAAGCGACCCAAATCAATTGATTGGTGAGGGATCTTATATTTGACTGAGAAGAACAACCTTCTTTGAAGGGAAAATATAACTGTCGAAGAACCGACGCGCGCACTTGAGTATGATTGATTGTTATGCATAACGATGGTACTTTAGACTGATCACCTATTGTACTTATTTTTGTTGGATTTTTAGTTTATTACTGTTAATTCTAGTAGAAGTTCATGGTCTTTAGTGACTGCTCAGTATTCAGTTATTTGAAATCTTAAATTAATTTATTATTGAATCACATTGATAATCTTCTGTCCTTAGCGACTGTTATTGAAAACTGTTGATATTCTTGTTATCCTTGAATTATCAAACCTTGCTATACCCTTTTTGAGAATTGAGAATTATATTACAAACCATTATTGTATATTACTTCCTGAGCAATTTGTGCTCATTCTTGCTTTTCCCTAAAATATTTCAGTTAAGGCAGAGCATGGCGAACCTTCGGGCGTTGATAAGGACAAGAGCAAGGCTACCAACTAGCTTGTCTCTCTTATGTTTTTAAATATTTTAATGTTGTATTAAGATGATGTAGCAAGACTGGATTTGACTATGTTTAAGCTTAAGTTAGATTATGTAATAAGTCATTAATTGATATTATTATGTAATCTATTAAGTACTGTAGGTTGCGAGACTTGGGAGAATAATTATAATAAATCATTGTAAATTATTTTAGATTAGATTTTCCGTTGTGATTGTGTGATTTTTAGTTATTATTATTGTGATGTATTACCATGAGCACGTGACGAACCGAATTCGAGCGACCAAGTGGCGGTCCCAAATTTGGGGGCGTCACAGGTTGGTATCAGAGCTGTAGTTATAAACCTTAGGAACGAGTGTCCTTAGACTATAACTTAGGCGAACTTAGAAGATGGAAAGGAGATAAAACTCACATAGAGTTTTCCCTAGAGCGAGACTTAGCGTGTTACTAAATGTAACTTCATTCTATACAATGAACTTATGTTTTATTTAACATTCTAATGGAGTTGCTGTTTGTTTGTCTTGTGTTTGTGATTGTAGGATGACAGACATAGGTGTACCTAGTAGAGTGGCAGAGGAGGAGCCCAGGGATATACATGTAGTATACTGAGGCACCTCTAGAGGCTACACCAGTGCAGGCTGTTGCACCGTTCGAGTCTGACGATGAGGACGAGATTAAGATAGAGTCTGATCCAGAGGAGGAGCCGATGGGGGACGAGCCGATGGGGGATGAGCCAGTGGAGGACTCTGATGAGGCTACTATAGAGGAACAAATGCTAGGAGAGTACGAGGAGCGTATCCTAGAGTTAGACTGCCGGGTGAAAGAGCTGGAGGCCGAGGCCCATGAGAGAGAGTCTGAGTTCCAGAAGCTGAGGGACGAAGACCATCAGAGAAAGCTGGCCATGCAGGAGTTAGAGGTGGAGATTGCCTACCGTAGGGAGGCAGGGATCCAGATGAGGACTTTGTTTCACAAGTTAGTGGCTTGGAACGTGGATCTGGCAAGAAAGCTGGAAGAAGTAGAACAGAGAGAATTGAGTGAGAAGACTGAGAAAGAGGCACTCCGTACTCAGCTAGAGTTGGAGGTGATGGATAGGATACACTTCGAGGAGAAGTGGGAAGCGGCCAATGAGAGAGCTGACGACCTAGAGGACGAGGTCAAGTGCAAGAAGAGAAAGATGAAGAAGATGGGGTATGTGTTTCGTTCAACTTTTGAGAGGGTGATTGATGGTTTGTACCACTACCCGACAGAACAGGGACAGACTCTACATACTTTGAGTCGAGAGCTGGTTGCGTATATAGCACAGTTAGAGTATAAGAGCGCTGTGGAGCGCGGGATGATGTGATGAGATTTCCTTAGATTGTCTGGTGGTAGTTTAGTAGAATTTATCTTTATGTGTTGTACATACTATGTTGTAATCCCAATCTTTGTGTAAGATGTGGGATAATGATGTGAACCCCGTGTTAGCTTTCGTTAGAGGGGTAGTATGGTAGTAGGTTGGTATATTCCCCATCTTTTGTGATATTAGGGGATACATGTGATAACATTTATAGCAGTATGCTAGGGATAATCATGTAATGAAACGATTTGGCATATGAATATAAATGAAGTTTATTTCAGATTTGTGTTATAAATTTATTCCTTTAGTATTAAAAGAAATACTTAAGTAATATACTTGAATAATAATAAAATGAAAATTTGTGATGCAGATAATGCCACCCAGACGTAGATTGACTGCACTCGAAGAATCTGTTAATAACAAGAGGGAACAAGTTGACCCGATCCAGAAACTGGTAGACTTGTTAGGAGAAGCCTTAAGGGGAAGGAACAATGAACCCATTCGCCCAAACCCTCAGGCTGTGCCAGTAACAACCTTTAAAGACTTTAAGAGTGTAGGACCCCCGGAGTTCGAAGGAACTACCGACCCAATCGTCGCACAAACGTGGATCAAGGAGATCGAAAAAGCTTTCACTATAGCTCGCGTAGGCGAAGATCAGAAGACGGTGTTTGCCACGTACATGATGAGGGGAGAAGCGAACTACTGGTGGGAGTCTAATCAACAAAGAGCTGGAGAAGGGATAATAGCTTGGGATAAGTTTAAGATGCTCTTCTTCGAGAATTACTTCCCGAAGAGTATGAAGAATCGGATGGAGGTGAAGTTCTTAGAACTAAAACAAGGTGACATGATGGTGACGCAGTACACAGCTAAGTTTAATGAACTAGCGCGATTTGTGGAACACCAAGTTGGAGATGAAGAGAGGAAGGCTAAACGCTTGAAGCCGTGGCTGTTCAATAAGGTATCAGTTCTTCAAATTGATTCCTTTGCAACATTACTGAAGAAGGCAATCATTGCGGAAGGTGGCAGTGAGGCCTTAAGTCTGTATAACAAGGAGAAGAAAGGAAAGAATACTGGAGGAGAGAACCGTACCGGAGGAAGCAGTAGCGGAGGAAGCAACTTGGGAAAAAGAAAATGGGAGAATAACAACAACAACAACAAAAATAACAATAATCAATCAGGGAATTTTCGTGGAGGTTTCAAGAAGAGGGTTGAAGGATGCCCAAAGTGTGGGAAGAATCACCAGGCCGAGTGCTGGAAGGGACGTGGCACTTGCTACAACTGCGGACAGGAAGGGCGCATCTCGCCCAACTGTCCGAAGCCAAAGAAGATCCAACGGTGTTTTGGTTACGGCTCAACTGAGCACCGTATTAAGGATTGCCCAAAGAAGGGAAGTGGCGGGGGTAGCAATCAGTAAGGAGGCAACAAGCTGATGATCAGCGGGCCGGCACAATCCAATCACCCAACCGCAAGAACCTTTAATATGACTGTCCAGGACGCCGTGGCTGCGAAGGACGTGGTGTCAGGTATAATCCCAATCAATGATATAAATGCTTATGTATTATTTGATTCGGGTGCCACCTATTTTTTTATATCTGAAGAATTTGCTAGTAAACTTAGTACACCCCGAGAATGATTAGAAAATCCTTTAATCATAGAAGTTGCTAATAAGGAAGTGATCCCTGTAGAATACGTTTATCGAGATTGTCGCGCAAACATTAGAGAACATGAACTGAGAGTAGACTTGATTCCTATTAGATTGGGAGAATTTGACGTAATACTAGGGATGGATTGGTTGTATAACCATGCTGCGATTATTGACTGTCAGAACAAGTGTGTGAACCTTCAGACTCTGAATAAGTCTAAGGTAGTGTTTTATGGTAGCTCATCGCTTAAGCAATCGTGTTGCAGTTACGATGATGCAGGCCAAGAAATTGTTAAGGAAAGGATGTGTAGGCTATTTAGCTTACATCGTTGATACTCGGAAAAAGGGAGTATAAATTAAGGATATATCCGTAGTGAATAAATTTCAAGATGTGTTTCTGGACGATCTGTCTGGTCTTCCGCCAGATAGAGAAATCGAATTCGTAATAGACTTAGCACCGGGAGCGGCACCGATTTTGAAAGCTCCATATCGTATGGCGCCAGTAGAAATGAAGGAATTGATGATACAATTGCAAGAATTATTGGATAAGGGTTACATTCGACCTAGTGTTTCTCCTTGGGGAGCACCAGTACTATTCGTTAAAAAGAAGGACGGATCGATGAGGCTCTGTATCGATTATCAAGAATTGAACAGAGTAACGATCAAGAACCGATATCCGCTACCGAGGATAGACGACCTGTTTGATCAACTGAAGGGAGCTATGAGCTTGAAGCTGCTCCTCTATCTTCTGAGAGGGATGCCATGATTTGTCCACGTGTTCATAGACTAGCTTTGTTTTTCCTGCACATACTAGATCAGCCATTTTTGTCATGTACAGGACACAGTGTATATATCAAACAGTATTATATAGCAGAGAAATATATTTTGATTCACTTTTTTGTTGGATATGTATTGTCATTGCTGAGTGATTAGCACTTCTTTTATGACTTGTTGTTGTTGATGTATCACGAGCTTTTACTTCATGGATTAACATTGAGATGTCAGAGAATATCTCAATAGGGCCTGTTGACCAGGGAGTTTGATAGAATTTGGGTTTTATAAGGTTTTGGTGTCTTGAGACTGGTTTTTATTGGTTTTATTTTTTCTTTAAAGGTCAGACCGCGCTAGGAATGGTTGCCTACGTACTCCCTGGTTAAAGGAGATCAGGTCATTCGTAGTTCAGGCTTTGCCTGAATGGTTTGAGAAGTGTTGGTTTTGGGTTTGAGTTTGGTTTGATGGGTTTTTAGATTTTTTTTTGGTTTGACCTAATCGTAAATGGCTGCCTACGTACTCCCTGGTTTGAGGGAGATCTGGTCATTCGTAGTTCGACTTTTTGAAAACCCGAACTAATTGGATTTGATTCGCAGGACCAGGATGATGGCTGGCAGATGTTTTAGATATAATACCTTTTCACGGTGTCTGAATTGATAAGCTGGGGAAATTCGTTCCCATCCATCTCTTGCAATCTGATAGCCCCTCCTGTCAACACTTCTTTGACAATGAAAGAGTGTTCCCAGTTTGGGGCGAACTTTCCTTCGGCTTCATCTTGGTTGGCCAGAACTTTCTTTACTACCAAGTCATTCTCTTTGAATTATCGGAGTACAAATTTCTTATT
Organism: Panax stipuleanatus; assembly: GCA_020205555.1. Taxonomy (NCBI): domain Eukaryota; kingdom Viridiplantae; phylum Streptophyta; class Magnoliopsida; order Apiales; family Araliaceae; genus Panax; species Panax stipuleanatus. The sequence goes on along the minus strand of CM035124.1, from coordinate 157,321,416 downwards.
GTATGACCGGGCAATCCTTTGCTGATACAACTGCCCGTGGAAGATGGTTGTAGCCCTCTTTTCATCTATCAGGGACAACTGGTGGTACCTCTTTTGCTACCACTGATCTTCTTTCATCTGAGAATCTATTAACACTCGTATGGACTCCATTTCTACCTCTATGGGAAGTACTGCTTCCATGCCATAGACTAATGAGTAGGGGGTAGCCCCAGTAGAAGTACGTATTGACATCCTGTAGGCTAGCAAAGTCAGAGGCAATAGGTCAGGCCATCCTTTGTGATTAGCGAACATCTTTTGCATGATCTTCTTGATATTCTTATTGGCCGCTTCGACAACACCATTCATCTTGGGCCGATAAATGAAGGAATTGAGGTGCTTAATATGGAACTTGCTGCATAACTCTCTCATCATTTGATTATTTAAATTCTTGGCATTATCTGATGCGATCACCTCCGGTTGTCCATATCGATAGACGATATTGTTTCTAATAAAACCAATGATGACCTCTTTGGTGACTTGGGGAAAAGAGGCAGCTTTAACCCACTTGGTGAAATAATCGATCATGGTGAAGATGAATCGATGACCATTGCTGGCTTTGGGTTCTATTAGTTCGATCACGTCCATCCCCCATATGGAAAAAGGCCATGGAAAAACTCATATTGTGTAGTTTGTTTGAAGGAGCGTGGATGACATTTCTATGGACTTGGCACTGGTAGCATCTCCTGACGTGATCACCACAGTCAGCTTTGAGAGAGATCCAATAATGCCCTGTTCTCAATATCTTCTTGGCCAGCAAATAACCTCTCATGTATGGACCACAGACTCTACCGTGTACTTCATCCATCAGTCTCTGAGCTTGATCTTTATCGTGGCATCTTCAAAGGCCTATTTCAGTATCCCTCTTATAGAGTGCGTCTTCGCTTAGATAAAACTTCATAGCCATCTTGTGAATCCGCTTTCGTTCGATTTGGCTTGCCCCAGCGGGTGTAGATCCATCTCGGAGATATTCTTTTATGTCTTGATACCAAGGCTGTTTGATAGGAGGTATCTCATCTGATATTTCTCCAATATAATTCTCATATGTCGGGGCCTTTTGGCTTATAAATTTGATGTCGGGAATTCCCCTTCTACCTGATATGTTGACTAGGGAAACTAATATAGTCAATGCATCAGCAAAGTCGTTCCTACCTCAAGGGATGTGGGTGAAAGCTATCTCTTCAAAATTCGTGGATAGGTTAATAACCTACCGATGATAGAGCAGCAAATGCAATTCTTTGGTGTGATACGCCCCGGTTGTTTGTCTAATGACTAATTCGGAATCCCCAAAGACTAATAAATGCTTGATACCCATGGACTGGGCTAATTTCAACCCCATTATACAGCTTTCGTACTCAGCCGTGTTGTTGGTGTTGACAAACTGCAACTTGGTAGCTATAGAATACTGTTCTCCTGTACTAGAGACGAGGACTGCCCCAGCTTCGGCACCTTCCATGTTCACTGCTCCATCAAAATACATTCTCCAGGGTTAGACGGTATTCTCTTAATGGATTTGCTGAATTAACATGATCCCATCATCCAGGAAATAAGTTTCCAAGGGTTCAAAGCCTCCTGACGGTGCTTCGGCTAGTTGATCTGCAATGCCTTGACCCTTGATGGACTTCTGAGTCACATAGATAGTGTCGAACTGTTCGAGGATCAATTTCCATTTGGATAATTGATAAGTCAACATTATTGGTTTGCTGAATACATACTTCAGTGGATCCATGCAGGATATGAGATAGGTCGTGTGCCCATACAAATAGTGTTGTAGCCTCATGGCGGCCCATGCTAACGCACAGCATGTCTTCTCAATTAGAGTGTACTTCTGTTCGCCGTTCCTAAATTTTTTGTTGATGTAGTAGATAGCTTTCTCCTTGCTACTGTCATCTTTCTATCCTAGCATATTGCCCATTGCGTTGGCATTGACTGGCAAGTACATAAACAGGGGAACTTTATCCCTCGGGGGTACAAAGACAGGTGCTTCGATCAACTGCTTCTTGATGGCAAGGAAGGCTTTTTGATATTCTTCATTCCATTTTGTGGAGGAATTCTTCCTTAGTACTTTGAAGATGGGTTCACAAGTTACCGTGAGTTGGGAAAAGAACCTTCTTATAAAATTGACTCTTCCCAAGAACCCGGGTATTTCTTTGTCTGTTCGGGGCACAGGCATCTCAGTTATGTCTTTAACCTTGGCGGGATCCAGCTCAATGCCTCTATTACTCACCAGAAATCCCAACAACTTGCCTGATTTGACACCAAAAGCACATTTGGCCGGATTCATCTTGAGGTTGTACTTACGCAACCTATTGAACAGCTTTCTGAGATGGTTGATGTGATCGTCCTCTATTCGAGATTTGACAATGATGTCATCCACATAAACCTCTATCTCCTTGTGCATCATGTCGTGAAACAGAGTTGATAAGTGGCTTTTATGACCACTTGTTCGGATAGTAACCAACTCATTATGTTGCTTAAACTCAAGTATCGTTGTGCGTTTTATGTGTTTTTACTTTGTTTTGTTATTTTTAGGTTTAAAAAATCTTCGGGTGCAAATTGAGCTTAAATGGGGCAAAGCACTGAAATAGGCTTAAAGCATGAAGATAGCATGGGTGAGGAAGCAATGAAGGTGATGCCACGAGTCTAGAAGCCAAAAAGAGTAAGAATGGCATTTGAAGCAAAAATGGGAAGGAAATGCAATCTGGACATCGTTTGGGGAGTTTATGTTCATTTCATGTTCTTGGTTTAGTGCTTAGTTCATATTGTAGAGCGTCTTCTAAGCTTTCTGGAACATCTTGAATCATCCCAATCGGAGTTCGGAGGCGAGAGTTATGCCCCGTATACCAACGGACGTTAAACTCCGCGGTTTTGGATTTCCATTGCACAGCTGTCACTTGGAGCTCAGTTTCAGCCGTCGTCCATCCATTATTTCTCAATTCTCAAAGAATAAAAGTTGTAGAGCTCTTCGATAGCTTCGATTTGACAGGTGGCAGTCCTCATAACTCCGCCAGGATCAAAAGTTCTGACCGTTTTACCAGAGGACTCTACAGCAGAAAAGCCTTGGCGCGGGCGCACAGATTCTAGTGCATTTTTGGGCGCGGCCGCGCCAGTCTTCAGCTGTGCCAGACTTGACTTTTCAATTGAACGGGACTTGGCTTTTGACTGGGATATAAGGGGGCTCGTTTTGGGCAAGAAAGAGGAGAAGATATACATGTATTGGCCTTTAGCCCTAGTTTTTCCTCTTCCTTCTCTTTCAATTCTTTGTCTAGGAGTAGATTAGGTTAGAGATTAGTGTTAGATTAGTTTAAAGTAGTTAAATTCTAGGGTTTGATTTGTACTGAAGATTGAAGCAAGAGGATTGACATCAAGGGTCCAAGCTTGGAGAAAGATTTGAAATCTCTATCCTTAATCTCTCTTTGCTATTACATTGTATATTTAAATGATGTTATTGAATCTTGTGGATAATATACTTGAGTTATTTATGGCTTAAGCTTATTTTGAGGTTCCAATGGAACCTTTTGAGTAGTTTACTTTGATATGCTTCCATGCTTGTCTCTTTGATTGTTATATGACTGTTTATTACGATTCATGCTTGCATTGCTTAATTGATTCGCGATCAATTACTGTGATAACCTACGTGGACTTGAAAGAGAAAGCGTAGGTTTAGATCTAATCGTAGTAGCGGGTGATTGTGCATTCACATGGCGTTGGATGTATGATTTGTGCTTAGGATAGACATATACCGAAGTGCCGTCCGTAGTCAATAGTGGACTTGACCTTAAACCCTATTTATTTGTAAACACCATAGACATATAGGGGTTTAGATAATGTGGGTGTTCACGTGCGTTCTACCATCTTTGGATTGCACGTGATATGGAGTAGGTGCATCGAAAGTTGGCCTTCTCTTACGTTCGTGTTCTCGGCTAACTATCTTAACTATTAATTTAACCTAATTGAAAGTATGTCGATTTAGACGAATCATTAGGGGAAATTGGAATCTCTTGTCTTCATTATCTGATTTTAACTCTAGAATTAATTAGGTTAAGTTAATTTCTTGCATAGTTTAACTTAGTTTTAATTCATTCTCTTTACCATCCGTTTAAATAAGACTGAGATGATTATGTGCTAGTGGTTTGGTGTCCTTTATCCATTAATTCTGTTTGGGACGATATATGTACGTACTCTTTATTACACGTTGGCCGCGTATACTTGCGCGTTAATTGTGTCGTATAAATTGGACCAACAAGTTTTTGGCGCTGTTGCCGGGGAATTATTTGGATAACTGTTTGCCAACATTAGTTTCAATCAAATTAGTCTTAATTTAAACTTTTTATTTTTGTTTTAATTCTTCCTATATTCTCTTCTCAGGTACAATGGACTTAAATTTCTATCCTTGGAACTGTACAAGACAAGAGCAACCAAGGGAAGCAAGCACTGATGAACTCGACCCAATTGCCACACTCTCAGCACAGTTAGAGGAGCTCTCGAGAAAGTTGGATACTGTTTCAGCCCAACAGAGTCAAGAGCCAGTGACTTTATATGACTATGGTGCTGGAGCTTATATGAGCCATCAGGAGCCTATCAGTTATGGACAGGAGCAGTATGGGGGTGAGTACTTCCACAGTGAGCCGTACACCAATTATCAGCAAGATTGGGGGTATCACCCGAGCCCTTCCGGAAACTACTATCAAGACCAATACTGTGAGCCGAGTCCAATTTTTACACCCGAACCCACTTATCCATCCCCATGTTTACAAGGAGAACAGTCTACCATGGACATCCTGGATAGAGCCTTAGAGAAGCAAGAGGAGATAATTAGGAGCCAAGAAGAATCGAACCAAAACTTTCTGAACCAGATGGCCCTAATCAACAATCCTTCAACAAATGAGCCTCAGTACATGGATCCCGAGACTGAAACTGAAAAGGAAGGATTGGACAATTTGTGGGGAACTTCCATAGCATCAACACAAGGAGACCTCAGTTGAGCAAGAGCAGTCAAGCGAGAATCTCCAGAATTGGGCAAATAAGAATAACATGGCCTTGATGAAAGAGGAGTTGATTGAGAAAGGGATACAGACTCATAATCTTCAGAATCAGCTCTCTCAATTAGTAGAAGCCATGAGCAAAGGACCTCAGAACTCTAGTGAGTTTCAGTACATGGACTCTGAGGATGAAGCAGAAGAGGAGATCTTGATTGAGCAAGAGTATTCAAATGAGGATCTTCAGATTTGGGTGGAGCATATTAGCACGGCATTAAATAAGGAAGAGGTATATCAACAAGAGACAACAATGCAAGATCTTGTACCTCCAATGAATGATGCCATGAGTTACGACCCTCAGAAAGATCGATGCTATGACATGGGTATAGAAACTGATAGAGAATCTAAAGTGCAATTGCAACTGGACGAGCTGAAAGAAATGGAAATACAGGAGCCAATTAGGGATGTGGAGTATGAATGTGAACTAACAGTGAAAATCCCCCAAGAGCCTTCTCAGCCTTCGTGGAACAAGCTAGTCAAGTTTGCACACCCTTGCCCCCTTAGGAAGCCACATTACAGAGCCGGATCTCGATGATATGAGAGAGTCCGCCAGCTTCAAACCATGGTGGTCAGAAGAGAAGAGAATAGAAGAAGAGTCCGTTGTGTGGTCTATGCCTCCATACCCCGATCATTTCACATACACAGTGAAACCATTGCCTAGATCCCCGACCTTTTGTCCGGGGAATTCATATACATATCCGACGCTAGGTAGTTTAAATTCGAGTCCTCCTCTATTGGGAAGCCTCCAAAAGCATATAGCAATTCTGATGGATGGAGGGGTTCTCCAATATCGTTGGGGAGTCAGATAGCAGTGGTTAGACACAGTCGAGCTAGAGGACTATAAATTAAGTGCTCGATGGGAGCCACCACATCATTTCTCTTTCTCCCTCCTTATTTAATTCTCCATTTCCTACTTTCTATCATACTTCCCTCCCCCTTGTTTAATTCTTATTAGTTTAGTATTTAGTTTAAAAATTTTGAATGCTCGTAGATTTAGGAGCTCATGCCTACATTTTTGGTTTTAGGCATGAATGCGTATAATTTTTGGGAACATAAAGCTTATAGCATACTTTTGATGCACTTACATTGCTTATACGCACCTTTAGAGAATTTTTGGGAATTTAATGCAAATATCTTTCCATGGTTAATTCTCTTGATGTAAATAGATAATATACTTTTGATAATGTATGAGGGCTTAATAAATGTCATATGTCGTTCTCAAGGTCAATCCAAGTTGCAAGAAGCAAAGCTCAAGGGCCAATCAAGTGCACAGAGCAAAGGCTGCAGAAATAGAAAAAAGCAGGCCGCACGGCCGCGGCCATTTAAACCTGCATTCGCGCACGGCCCCGCCTAGCACAAAAATGGCCTGACTTAAGGAAAATTCTTGCAGATTTTGGGGGGGCATCGCTTCATGTAAATTATCAGCAGCACACAAGCCTCTTATCCCAAACCCTCAAGTTCCTTCATGCAATCCCCCATCTCTTCCATCTCATGCAGTCCCCTCCACTACACGCCTTAGTTTTGAAAACCTCCTACCTCCTCAATCCAAAGTACCGATTCTCATCCACCTCATCCTCTCAACCTGATTAATTGAGATATTGAGTGTGGGATCTCTTGCAGAGCAAGATTGATATGGAGTTGGGTTGGTTCATTGAGTATAGTGTTGAGCGGGATTTATTTTACCAAGAGCAGAGAGAGACGGGGAAACTTTTGAGAGGATGCCACTTCATTTCGTGCAGCATCAGAAGCCAAATAGGGGAGTTTCTTTTTACCTTTACCTTTAATGAGGACATTGAATAGTTTAAGTTTGGGGGTATTGGCTTTATTTTGCATATAGGGTAGTTGCATTCATATTGCATATTGTGTTTGTTTATTTAATGCATGTAGGTTGTAAATAGTTAAAATTTGTGAAAGTTTTAAAAAATTTCTTTTGTTTTTGCATTCTGTGTTAGAGCATACTGCATGAATCCAATTTTCAATTGGTTAGTTATGTATGTTGCCTGTGAAGAAACTGAAATCACTTGATTGTTGAACTGATTTGAGACTTAAGCCTGATTTTCATGGTTATATATGTAAATCCTTACCTGTCAGAAACTGTGTAACCAGTAAGCACGATAGAGTAAACACCATGATATGCTAAGTTTAAATGTTTACATACTTGTCTTCTGGTGGAAAAACTATGTTTTAATAAAAGAGTTTCAGTTCACATATAATAATAACTAGACTGTTAAAAGCTTAAGTTTGGGGGAAACAGGGGACATGCATGATTTATGCAGGGAGATGGAGCGTAAGAAGCACTCCCTTGCAGAAAAAGAAAAAGAAAAAGAAAAAGAAAACAAAAGAAAAAGATTAAGAAAAAGAAAAGGAAAAAATAGAATAAACACTTCGGCTACGTCGAGTTCTGTGGCCTTTGATATTCGAGCAAGTAAGCCCTAGGGGTGTCTCTACACCCAGCGCCCTAAGGCCGTCTGGTCTGGGAGTCATTGGTCAAAAGCTCGCTACATGGGTATCATTGAAAAGCTTAAGAGGACTAGGCATTGCACAGTCGATTGTGTACACGAGAAAGTGCGAATACGTCCTCGTGAGTAATAAAAGCTTAATGAACACCCCCTTGTTGACTTTTAACTTTAGTAATACATGGTCTTGGTTAGAACTTATATGATTTACTGCTTTTCTTAAGTTGAAGCTTGTTTTTCCCTTAAGAAGCATAATATGTGATATATTTGTTCAAAGCATGTTTAATGGTTGCCAGGCACACAACGCACAATACATCAGTGCTGACAGTTTTGGATTTGCAAGAATATGCCTTATGGTCTTATCTTGGGTAGCTTATCTGTTTGTTTATCTTGTGGTTTTCAGAGGCATTACTTTGAAAGTTCAATACTGGCGGGGAACTTGGATTCGCATTCATGATAGCGTAGGTTGCATACATTGTAGATACTGCATTGCATCTTTTGTTTTGGTTGCTTGAGGGCAAGCAACATTTAACATTGGGAGTATTTGATAAGTAGCTTTTATGACCACTTATTCGGATAGTAACCAACTCATTCTGTTGCTTAAACTCAAGTATCGTTGTGCGTTTTATGTGTTTTTGCTTTGTTTTGTGATTTTCAGGTTTAGAAACTCTCCGGGTGAAAATTAAGCTTAAATGGGGAAAAGCACTGAAATGGGCTTAAAGCATGAAGATAGCATGGGTGAGGAAGTAATGAAGGTGATGCCACGAGTCTAGAGGCCAAAAGGAGCAAGAATGGCATTTGAAGCAAAAATGGGAAGGAAATGCAATCCGGACATCGTTTGGGGGGTTTATGTTCATTTCATGTTCTTGGATTGGAGCATAGTTCATATTGTAGAGCGCCTTCTAAGCTTTCCGGAACATCTTGAATCATCCGAATCGGAGTTCGGAGGCGAGAGTTCTGCCCCGTATACCAACGGACGTTAAACTCCACGGTTTTGGGTTTCCATTGCACAGCTGTCACTTGGAGCTCAATTTCACCCTTCATCCATCCATTATTTCTTAATGCTCAAAGAATGAAAGTTGTAGAGCTCTTCGATAGCTTCAATTTGACAGGTGGCATGCCTCGTAACTCCTCCCGGATCAAAAGTTATGATCGTTTTACCAGAGGACTCTGCAGGGGAAAAGCCTTGGCGCGGGCGCGCGGATTCTAGTGCATTTTTGGGGGCGGCCACGCCAGTCCGCAGCTATGCCAGACTTGACTTTTCAATTTAATGGGACTTGGCTTTTGAGTGGGATATAAGGGGGCGCGTTTTGGGCAAGAAAGAGGAGAAGATATACATGTATTGGCCTTAAGCCCTTAGTTTTTCCTCTTCCTTCTCTTTCAATTCCTTGTCTAGGAGTAGATTAGGTTAGAGATTAGTGTTAGATTAGTTTAAAGTAGTTAGATTCTAGGGTTTGATTTGTATTGAAGATTGAAGTAAGAGGATTGACATCAAGGGTCCAAGCTTGGAGAAAGATTTGAAATCTCTATCCTTAATCTCTCTTTGCTATTACATTGTTATATTTAGATGATGTTATTGAATCTTATGGATAATTAACTTGAGTTATTTATGGCTTAAGCTTATTTTGAGGTTCCAATGGAACCTTTTGAGTAGTTTACTTTGATATGCTTCCATGCTTGTCTCTTTGATTGTTATATGACTGTCTATTACGATTCGTGCTTGCATTGCTTAATTGATTCGTGACCAATTACTGTGATAACCTATGTGGACTTGAAAGAGAAAGCGTAGGTTTAGATCTAATCATAGTAGCGGGTGATTGTGCATTCACATGGCGTTGAATGTATGATTTATGCTTAGGATAGACATATACCAAAGCGTCGTCCGTAGTCAATAGAGGACTTGACCTTAAACCCTATTTATTTGTAAACACCATAGATATATAGGGGTTTAGATAATGTGGGTGTTCACGCGCGTTCTATCATCTGTGGATTGCACATGATATGGAGTAGGTGCATCGAAAGATGGCCTTCTCTCACGTTCGTGTTCTCGGCTAACTATCTTGACTATTAATTTGACCTAATTAGAAGTATGTCGATTTAGACGAATCATTAGGGGAAATTGGAATCTCTTGTCTTCATTATCTGATTTTAACTCTAGAATTAATTAGTGTAAGTTAATTGCTTGCCTAGTTTAACTTAGTTTTAATTCATTCTCTTTACCATCCGTTTAAATAAGTCTGAGATGATTATGTGCTAGTGGTTTGGTGTCTTTTATCCATTAATTCTCTGTGGGATGATATATGTACTTACTCTTTATTACTCGTTGGCCGCGTATACTTGCGCGTTAATTGTTTCATATAAATCGGACCAACAAGAGTCATCATGGCTCACTGATATATGGCACCAGCATTGATAAGGACGAAGGATAAACGTCTGTAGTAGAAGGTTCCCCAGGGAGTGATAAAGGTTGTCTTATCTCTATCCTCTTCAGCGACCATGATTTGATGGTAACCAGCAAAGCAATCCACAAAAGAATACATGTTGTACTACGCCGTATTGTCAATCAGGATGTGGATAAAAGATACCAGAAAGTTGTCTTTAAGACAAGCTTTATTCAAGTCCCGGTAATCCACGCATACTCATACCTTCCCTCCGGGCTTAAGCACAGGGAACTATGTTTGACAACCACTCCGGGTAAGTTGAGAACATGATGATACTGGCATTGAATTGCTTGACAACCTCTTCTTTGACTTTAAGACTCCATTCGGGTTTTAATCGCCTGAGCTTCCTCTTGACTGGCTTGAATCCATCTTTGATGGGGAGTGAATGGATGACAATGTCAGTGGACATGTCAATCATGTCTTCATGCGACCATAAAAACACATCCTGGAACTGATTTAAGAGTTCAATTAGGTCGGCTCTTTGGTCTTGGGTGAGATCTAGGCCTATCTGGATTTCTTTGAGGTTTTCTGAGGTTCCGATATTAACATTGGTGGTTTGGTTGAGGTGTGGTTTGGGTTTATCTTCGACCCATTCTTTGATCTCCTCAGGCACCTCATAGTCATCTACCTCCTCTTGATCAATTTCCATCAAGTCAAAGTTCAGTTCTACATCAAAGTTGTAGTCACTGTGACAGTTTGGCATCTCATCAGCAGTGACAAACAAATCCAATTCTGGAGTCCTGAAAACAAAATGCTTTCACTTTAATATATAAGACTGTTTAAACATACAAAGCATTTAGCAAAAGCATGACAAAAGTTACTGCTATAGCTGTGCAACAAAATAAGTAGTAAACGAAACCATATTTCAGGGTAGATGGACTTTCTGCCCTTTTACCCTTTTTGAATGAGGCAAGGGACGCTGCTCCAATTGTCCAATGTCAGGTCCTCATACATAGGGAGGATAAAGGATTTATAGTCGTCTGCTTCATCTCTGATGATGACTGAGACATCCTTCATATCAGAGCCGGGGTTCATCTTTGAACTGCCACCCTTCCCCTTCTTGATGTGGAGGATTTTGGATTTGATCTTCTTCGTCACTATCTGGGATATCATCGTTTAAACACTCATAGTGCATCAAAAAATACCTGTTAGCAAATGGGTCTCGTCCTTCGTGCAAGAACTTTTCTTTTCCCTTTTTGCTCATCCCATCGATCTCCGGGGCTTTTCTTTCACTAATCGGTATGACTGGAGGAAATAACATGCCTGACACAACAGCATGAATCTTCCTCATGGGCTTCACAAAACCAACATCAGTGAGGTTTGGTAGTAGGATCGTAGAAGCAGAACCCTTTGGATGCTTGTGTGGGTTCCGGTGGTTTGACCCAGATGAATAGCCCAATCCGGCTTTTCCTGACTGGCTTGGGATTTGCACCGGACTTTTGATACCTTGCTGATTTTTTCTAACCCTTCTCCAGGGTGAAAACCCAAAGATACCATCTCCTGACCCACCGTCATTACTTCGGGAGAGACTTTTGGTTTCAAAGCTGGTGCCCAAATGGGCAGGTATTGAGGATTGCTCACCTCCAAAGCCTGGAAACTAGCAGGTTCAATCCCTTTATCTAGACTGATCGCCGGCATGTTACCCTGTATGCAGACAGGGTATTCTATCTCGGCATTTACCGTGATTAGGTTGCCATTGATAATGTACTTGAGCTGCTGATAGAGGGTGGATGGAACTGCTCCTGCTATGTGGATCCACGGCCTTCCTAGCAACAAGTTGTATCCGATGGTAATGTTGAGTACCTGGAAGGATACATAGAAAGTGTGGGGACCAATCTCCAATGGAAGCTCAATCTCCCCTACAGCCTCTCGGCGAGATTAATTAAATTAAATATTAAATATTAATTTAATTAATATATTACACTTAATTAAATTACTTCACAACAATCACACAAATTATTTATTTAACTCAATAAATAAATCAATTAGCATATTTATTTAATTCAATAATTATCAAAATTAATATATAAAATTCTCTTCACACCAAATCACATATTTCACAATATATAGCACATATACACATACTCAAACTCGAAATATCTCATAATAAGAATTTTATTCATTAAATTCTTATTTATTAATTTTAAAAAATTCGGGTTGTCACATCTATTGTAGAATAAATATTATTTATTTAAATAGATTATTAGTTTAATTTTTTTTATTTAAATAAGATTAGAATTGTTCTAATTAATTTATTCACAACCGGTTTAATATGTAAAACCTAAAGGGTCACACCATAAAAGGAACAATAATTATTTAAGAATGTAATGGCATAATAGTAATAATATGTTAAATGTAATTAATTTAATCTATATTGATAGAATAAATTAAATAGCTTAATATTTATTATTTAATATTTTTGAAAATATTAAATATAAATTAATAAGAGAAGTCTTATTAATATTATTACAATTATTATTATTTTAATTTTTTAAAGAGTTTAGGAATTGACTTAATATTAGTACTCTCATTTATTCCTATTAAGATTAGGAAGCAAATTAATTAAAAGAGTTTAATTAATTATTCTCAATGGGTTGGGAGCCTAATTAATTAAAGGAATTTAATTAATTAAATAAAATCATATTTCTAATAAGATTAGATGTGTTGACTAATTTTTATATAAGAGGAGTTTTTTGGTAGATATTAGAGGATGCAATTCCAATTGTTGGAGAGAGTACTCCTTTTTCTATAGAGAATAGAAAAACTGGGGTTTAGTCAACCACCCTCCTTCTTGAACAATTCCTCTTCCTTGGTGTATCACCTCTAGAGGCCAAACACATAGGTGGCTAACGTTGATCAAAGGAAGGAATCAATCCCGCAGATTCAAGGCGATCACAAAGAACAAGGAGTTGAACTCGTACTTGTGGAAGCTTAGTTCTACGAACATATGATTCCATAACTTCTTATTTATTATTTTAAATTAATAATGTGCATAAAGGATGATCTGGGTAATTGGTTTGTAGAAAATTTTTAATCTCTGACTTTACTATGCTTCTGCTATTTTTGCAATTTGATTGCGACATGATTTCTTACAAACCTAACAGTGGCATCAGAGCCAAACTTTTATGCGAGTTATTAATTATTTTAATTTGATATATATATACTGATATTTGTTTTGAACAATTTAATTGGGCATAATAGTTAGCTAGGAATCATGTTTTTGGAGAAAATTGCATAATTCACGAACTGGAAAAATTGATTCTGCAAACTAATGCCGCGGCGCCGGATTAAAATGTAATTCCTGGTTCGGATTCTAAAAAGGTTGTCTAGCGTGGCTCTCGACGTCGGGAAAAAATTCGCGGATCGGGCATAACCCGGATCTTTCTCTCTTCCTAAGTTATCTCTACCCTTACTCTTTTTTTTGCGAAAAAAGGTTTTGACGGGTTTTTTAGGAAAAGGCCAACATGTATCATGTCGACGATTTGAACGTTTTATAGAATCGCCAGTTGGTAGATTTGAAATGGTTGTACCAACTCAACCAAGTTTTATTTGAAAAGAGGCCCAATAGCTGGACACTGTCGAAACTTGATCTTTGAAAACAAAGTTTGAGTTCGGGGGCTTGGTTAAGTGTGGAGAAGGTGTTAGGCACCCCACAACTCCCGTGTAAACACGGTACCGCATCTTTTTAATATTTTCCTTTTAAATCTGAAGTGTGTGTGAATGCTGGAAGAAAATTGGGCCTATGTTTGATTGAAAGCATGTATATGCATCGTTAAACCTATATACGAAGGGTTTGACTTGATTTGCAAAAAGTCTTTGATTTGATTTGCAAAAGTGTTTGATTTGATTTGCAAAAGCTTCTTTTCTTCGAAAAGATTATTGAATGATGTTTTGAAAGAAGGTTTTCAAACCCTTACGCTATCATAAGAATTGAAGCATATCGATACTTCAGTTTTACCTTTTTAGCCTTAAGGCTCAATTTGAATGGTGATTGTCGGGCTGCGAAACATCCTCGACCACAAAATATATACAAGTGTCGGTCTCCTCATGGGCATGATAGCCATCGGAGGGACTTTGACACGACAAACCAAATTTTCACTATGTTGAGACCTTAAATCCGGATAACCGTTTTAAGGTCTTTTGTATGTACATTTTTACAGAAAAATTGACAAGGTACATTTGTAAAGTGGAGTTTGTCCATCGTGAGAATAAGATTCTGATCAGCTTGATCATGAATCCCACGATTCCTAGGCTCACATAGGGAGGCCGATAAACCTATACAGCTCAAATTTGTATAAAAATATATCCAAACATCACCAGAACCAAGGATTCATCAGTAAATCCTGGCTCGCAAATGGCCGAAGCCTCTCGTTCCCACTAGATAGCGATCTAAGGGCCGCGAGGTAGCTTTTATAACTGAAACTAGAAAAATGCTAGATTTAAATAAATCTCAGCCATTCTAGCTTTCCGGTTCTGTTGGACCTATTTTGAACCGTTTGAAAGTTAGAATTGGCGAGATTTAAAGAAATCTAGTTCGCCCGCAGAAATGTCAGTGCCGATTCATATCAAATGAATATTTAAAGCAACAATTTAATAAAAATGAGTAATACAATATATATATATATATATATATATATATATATATATATATATTTATATATATGAAAGTTGTAAAGGGCGATGGGTTTTCACTCTTGTGCCAGAACTGGAAAGTAAATATATATATATATATATATATATACTCATAAAAGCTGTAAAAAGCCACGGAATGATCTAGGCTGGAGACCGACACTAACGTTGTTTCTGCTGAAAGCATTAAGGTGGATCCTGCGAAGGTTGAGGCTATCACTAAGTGGCCGAGACCTACTACTGCGACAGAGATTAGGAGTTTCTTGGGTTTAGCAGGGTATTATAGGAGATTTGTAGAAGGATTCTCTTTTCTTGCTTTGCCATTAACTCAGTTGATGAAAAAGGACACGAAGTTTGTGTGGAATGAGGAGCGCGAGAAGAGTTTCGAGGAGTTGAAGAAGCGACTTGTGACAGCTCCTATACTTACATTGCCTTCGGGAATAGGAGGTTATCAGATTTATAGTGATGCTTCTAAGAAGGGTTTGGGGTGTGTTTTGATGCAACACGGTAAGGTGATTGCTTACGCTTTTAGGCAACTTAAACCTTATGAGGTGAATTACCCCACACATGATTTGGAGTTTGCAGCGGTGATCTTTGCTCTAAAGATTTGGAGGCATTATTTGTATGGAGAGACTTGTGATATCTTCACCGATCACAAAAGTCTTAAATACATTTTCACTCAAAAGGAGCTTAACATGAGGCAGAGGTGTTAGTTGGAGCTTCTAAAAGATTATGATGTGAGGATTCAGTATCACCCGGGGAAGGCAAATGTGGTTTCAAATGCTCTTAGCCGAAAAAGTTCAGGAAGTATAGCAGCTCTTATTACACAACCTCAGCTTATTTCGGATATGGAGCGACTAGAGTTGGAGTTGTATGTCCAAGGTTCAGATGGGCATTTGGCAGGTATGAGAGTGGAGCCCTCTCTTATTTCAAGGGTTAAGGAAGCTCAAAAGGAGATGGGGAATTGTGGAGTATGGCACAGAATATGGAGGAGGGCAAGCAGCCCGACTTTCGTATTGATGACCATGGTGTGATTTGGTTGGGTGAGCGGTTGTGTGTACCGTCTGATCCAATCATTCGGGAGTCGATTTTGACGGAGGCTCATAGTTCGCCATATCACATCTACTACTTTGAAATATTAAGCATGTGACTTACATTATAATGATAATTATAATCTAAATATATAGTATGAATATATATGTAATAGCCTAAGTGTATGATATATGTATATATGGCCTTAGTGTTAATACACTTCATGTTGCAAAATGCTGGAAACTTAGAAGCTTGGCCCATGCTGACAAACACAATCCTTATACACGTGAACAACTCAAGCTAGCCTACTCCCTATTTCTTCCTCAAACTCAGCATTGCATAGCTCATGATTATGGAGGGAATAGGATTCATGATGAATCCAACTACCATTTACCTACTAATCTTTAACCCCCATGCAAGTCACAAATCTCGTTGGTTTAATTTGTTGTACAATTACATTGTCTGGGTCTTGGCTTTGCTATTTATATGGCCCCTTCTCCTTCAATTTCATTTGCTGTGAGTTTGGATAAGTGTTGAGTTGAGAGAATACATTGATTATATAGCAGCATTGTAAGTAGTAGTATAGCAGCAAGTTCAATTCACAAATTAACAGAGGTATAATTCCTCTCCTTGTTCTTCATTTTCATTTCCAGTTTCTGGATCGGGTCAACTTGTTCCCTCTCATTGTTAACAGATTCTTCGGGTGAAGTCAATCTACGTCTGGGCGGCATTATCTACATCGTAATTTTTTATTTTATTATTATTCAAGTATATTACTTAAGTATTTCTTTTTAATACAAAAGAAAAAATTTATAACACATTTCTGAAATAAGCTTCATTTATATTCATATGCCAAATCGTTTCATTACATAATTTCCCTAGCATACTGCTATAAATGTTATCACATATATCCCCTAATATCACAAAAGACGGGGAATATACCAACCTACTACCATACTACCCCTCTAACAAAAGCTAACACGGGGTTCACATCATTATCCCACATCTTACACAAAAGATCGGGATTACAACGTAGAATGTACAACACATAAAGATAAATGCTACTAACTATGACTAGACTGACTAAAGGAATCTCATCCCATCATCCCGCGCTCCACTGCTCTTTTGTACTCCAACTGTTCTAAATACGCAACCAGCTCTCGACTCAAAGTATGTAGAGTCTGTCCCTGCTCTGCCGGGTAGTGGTACACACCATCAATCACCCTCTCAAAAGCTGAACGGAACACATACCCCATCTTGTTCATCTTTCTCTTCTTGCACATGACTTCATCCTCTAGGTCGTCAGCTCTCTCATTGGACGCTTCCCACTTCTCCTCGAAGTGTATCCTATCCATCACCTCCAATTCTAGTTGAGTACGGAGTGCCTCTTTCTCAGTCTTCTCACTCAATTCTCTCTGTTCTACTTATTCCAGCTTCCCTGCCAGATCTACATTTATTGCCACCGACCTGTGAAACAGAGTCCCCATCTGGATCCCTGCCTCCTTACGGTAGGTGATCTCCACCTCTAATTCATGCATGGCCAGCTTCCTCTGGTGGTCTTCGTCACTCAGCTTCTGGAACTCAGACTCTCTCTCTTTGGCCTCTTCCTCTAGCTCTTGTACTCTGCAGTCTAACTCTAGGATCCGCTCCTCATACTCGCCTAGCATCTGCTCCTCTATAGTAGCCTCATCAGAGTCCTCTACTGGCTCATCCCACACCGGCTCGTCCTCCATTGGCTCCTCCTCTGGATCAGACTCTATCTCAATCTCGTCCTTGTCGTCAAACTCGAACGGTGCAACAGCCTGCATTGGTGTAGCCTCTAGAGGTGCCTCGTATACTACATGTATATCCCTGGGCTCCTCCTCTGCCACTCTACTAGGTACACCTGTGTCTGTCATCCTACAATCACAAACACAAGACAAACAAACAGCAACTCCATTAGAATGTTAAATAAAACATAAGTTCATTGTATAGAATGAAGTTACATTTTATAGCACGCTAAGTCTCCCTCTAGGGAAAACTCTATGTGAGTTTTATCTCCTTTCCAACTTCTAAGTTCGCCTAAGTTATAGTCTAAGGACACTCGTTCCTAAGGTTTATAACTACAACTTTGATACTAACCTGTGACGCCCCCAAATTCCAGGACCGTCACGGGGTCGCTGGAATTCGGTTCATCACGTGCTCATAGTAATACATCACAATAATAATAACTAAATATCACACAATCACAGCGGAAAATCTATTCTAGAATAATTTACAATGATATATTATAATTATTCCCCCAAGTCTCGCAACCTACAGTACTTAATAGATTACATAATAATATCAATTAACGACTTATTACATAATATAACTTAAGCTTAAACATAATCAAATCCAGTCTTACTACATCAACTTAATACAATATTAAAATATTTCAAACATAAAAGAGACAACCTGGTTAGTAGCCTTGCCCTTACCCTTATCAACGCCCGAAGGTTCGCCTTGCTCTGCCTTAACTAAAATGTTTTAGGGAAAGCAAGAATGAGCACAAATTTCTCAGCAAGTAATATACAATAAGGGTAAGTGATATAATTTTTAATTCTCAAAAGGGTATAACAAAGTTTAATAGTTCAAGGATAACAAGAATATCAACAGTTTTCAATAACAATCGCTAATGACAGAATAATATCAATGTGATTCAATAACAAATCAGTTCAAGATTTCAAGATAACTGAATACTGAGCAGTCGCTAAGGACTATGAACTTCTACTAGAATTAACAGTAATAAACTGAAAATCCAACAAAAATAGGTACAACAGGTGATCAGCCTAAAGTACCATCGTTATGCATAACAATCAATCATACTCAAGTGTGCACGTCGGTTCTCCGACAATTATATATTCCCTTCAAAGAAGGTTGTTCTTCTCAGTCAAATATAAGATCCCGCACCAATCAATTAGTTTGGGTCGCTTTTCAATAATATAAGTCTAGCCGAATCAAATGGCATAGACATTTTCACAATATTCAAGAACAATACTAAGTTCAACATGTATGATAGCTTGAATGAAATAAGAGTTCAAGTATGCTAATTCAATTCAAACAATTAAGTAGGAAACTAGTTCACAATATACAAGGATAGAATACTTGCACCGTAAAAGAGTGTAAGTTAGGAAACTTGCCTTAAGCGTAGTTTATCCCCGTAAATTAATCAACACTTTTCGAATCTTATCGTAATATAGTTATGTATATATGATATTCATTAGTCATATAATTAAACTTCATATTTTATCTTCGAATATACGATCAACACATAAGCTATGTTTTAACCTAGCTACACAGTTATATAGTATTATATTAATATAACTTCTATCCTTATCTATCTTCTTTTCTCAAGTTGATCATATTTATACATCATTACTATCATGTGAGACTACCACAACTAGCAAACATACTCACATATTATTAATATCACATAAGATTTCAAGCAATACTAAAATATATTTCATTTTAACAAGTTATGGCATTCTCATAAGTTAACCGTCAAAATCGGACTCACATATATCACCTAGTATATATACATGTTAAAGAGTCTTTTTATATTCATATAACCTTCCCTTGTTCAAAATATTTGTGATATAGATTCTAGGTCGACACTTGCGGTCATTCAAAGTCATGAAATTTACAAAGCCTATCATGCTTGCTTTCAAAACACTTAAGGTATTTATATTAACTTGTATTAGGCATGCTCATGAGTACTCGTATCGCATATATGTAGCTAGCATTGTTATTATCTTGAAAACATGCTTCGTTTACGCTAAACTTGAATCACGGCAACTAATCGTGGTATATATACATGCATGACACATGAATGAGTCTAAGAGTACTATCACATGTGTCCATAAATATCAGAATATAAAACTTACAATAACCTGTTAAGGTTCACAATCAAAGCTTATATTTTTGTTAGAAATGTTCAATAGTGAGGTCTAACATGCTCTTGCCATACTATGAACCATATATACATAAGACCACATGTCTTTTATACATTTCTAAACCATTCTAACATGCTCGTAAAATCAGAATCTAGACTTCGATATAACATGTCAAGATTTACATTCAAAACTTATACTTTTACTAGTAAAGTTCATTTAACGCGGTCCACATGCTCATGTTATCTTATGAAACATGTCTAAGCAAGTCAACATACCTTTCGTGCATTCTTAAACCATATTAACATGCTTGTATGGTCAGAATATCAACATGAATATAATTTATCAAAATTTGTTTTCAAACTCTACGCTTTCGTTAGAAATGTTAAATGATGGAGTTCGCATGCTCACATTTCATCATGAAGCTTATGTATGCAAGTCAATACGTATTTCATGTGTTTCTAGGTCATACAAACATGTCTCGAAAGTCAAAATATTAACATGCTTCATATATGTTAACGTTCGTTCATGAAACTTTAAGTTTACTTCAACACTATATGTTGTTTCCTAATTCTTGCATGTAATCATAGCCAAAGCGTGTTTACGCTATCTCCATATACTGATATAAATATGTTAGACCCATTAGCATGCTCATCTAAGCCATGTAAACAACCTAACACTTAGCAGACTTAAGCAGAAAGCAGGGAACTGCTGCTGGCGCAGCTGCGCAGCTGCCCAGTGTAAAACTGGCGCAGCTGTGCCGGCACCCAGCCAGCGGCAGACAGTTCCAGAGCACGGCAACTTCCAGGCCAAATGCCAATTTACTTCACCAATTCGTATGAAATCAGTCATTTAACAGTTTGGACATGCTTATATGGTTATATAACACTTAGGCAAGCATTCTATATCCCAATTACACTTTAATTTGGCATGATCAAGAATCTAAGAAATTGAAGTAACAGAAACAGGAAATGAAAATGAAGAACAAGGAGAGGAATTATACCTCTGTTAATTTGTGAATTGAACTTGCTGCTATACTACTACTTACAATGCTGCTATACTATCAATGTATTCTCTCAACTCAACACTTATGCAAACTCAGAGCAAATGAAATTGAAGGAGAAGGGGCCATATAAATAGCAAAGCTAAGACCCAGACAATGTAATTGTACAACAAATTAAACCAACGAGATTTTTGAATTGCATGGGGGTTAAAGAGTAGTAGGTAAATGGTAGTTGGATTCATCATGAATCCCATTCCCTCCATAATCATGAGCTATGCAATTCTGAGTTTGAGGAAGAAATAGGGAGTAGGCTAGCTTGAGTTGTTCACGTGTATAAGGATTGTGTTTGTTAGCATGGGCCAAGCTTCTAAGTATCCAGCATTTTGCAACATGAAGTGTATTAACACTAAGGCCATATATACATATATCATACACTTAGGCTATTACATATATATTCATACTATATATTTAGATTATAATTATCATTATAATGTAAGTCACATGCTTAATATTTCAAAGTAGTAGATGTGATATGGCAATGTAACATACATATTATCCATGTACATTTATTAATATCGGATATAATCTGCTCGGATATAATCACATCACATTATCTCCTTTATTAATTTTATTATTCCATTATATAAATAATCATCAATCATTATTTATATTCATGATACACTATTTTAATGTATACTTACATACATATTGTCACATAGGCTATTTTAATGTCACAACACATCTTGCCTTATTCAATGAATGAAGGAACTTTATTAATTATTTATATACTTAAACTATACACACATACTTATATTATACAAGTCCTCTTAGATTATATAATATATACTTTTAAGTCACAATGTACTTTTAACATGGCAATGTGGTACAATTAATTTGCACATATAATTACTCATCTTATAAATTAAATATTAAGTAATAATATACGCATATCCTTCACCAATCAATATAATTGTTAATCTCCATAACAATTTAATTAACCCTTATATGATTAATTATCACTTTAATATAAATCTTATTATATTTATAAACACGTTGCTCATTATTATTATTATATTTCTTGCAATAATAATAATCACATATGATTAATCAATCACAGTTAATATTCCACAACAATTAATTAATATTCTACGATAACAATTAATTAATATTCTACAATAGCAATTAACAATTAATATAGATTAATTATTTACTTAATAATTCATTCGTTAATTAATATAATCATTAATAATCCTCATCACTGTGCCACACAAGGCTGTCAATGAGTTTATCGCAAACTCCATTAATTTCTCAATTATTATAATTATTCAAATTTTTTTATATAATTGAATTAATTCAGTCTCATAACACAAAATCATTTATATTCAAATAAATTCTCATTTCCATTAATATATTTATTTAATAATATATGAAAATTCTCGGGTATTACATTATGTCCCTAGAATCACGCCACACGATAAAATTAATAAGATCCATTTTATTCAATAATATACATCAGCTCGAATTACCAAGTTACTCACGATTCACGATCGTTATATTAATTGACCATTAATTCTTTCGTTCCATATATATATATATATGTATCATACCTATATACATATTAAATCATCACATAAATCTCGTAAATATATATAACTCATATATATTTATACACTCAAACTTGTCACATCTATAATAAGAATTTTATTTATTAAATTCTTATTTAAATTTTATTTCTACAAATTCGGGTTGTCACATTTCCTCTATTTTTGATTTATTAACCAAAAATTTATATGCATTGTTATTATTAGCATAACCAATGAATATACAATCTATTATTTTTGGTTTTATTTTCATCTTTTTGGGTGGAGGATTTATTACTTTTGCTATAAAAAATCCTGTGACACCCCCAAATCCGGGTACTTCGTTTCTACATGATTTGGTGTTCACTTTCTAATATAACATACATCTACCCAATATAAATTCAAAATAAAATACAACCTTTATTCAAAATAATAAATTCTCCCTTAAAACAAGGGTTACAACCTTCTTAAAAATCAATCCCAAGGTTACTCTAACCTTGACATAATAATAATGTGCGAAAATAAAAACATAGTATTAACGTCTATTACAATCATTTCAAATAATAAAAACAAGTGTTCACTTGTTTTGCTTTCCCTTGCCCTTACTTGTAGATGGGGCGTCAACATTATCAACCTTAGCTGCAATTGTTATATAATGCAAGAGTGACCAAATAACAGCTCACTAGAGTTTAACAATAATAAATACATGAAAGGATATCTTTAAAAAGAATTTGAATAACTTAGCTTACTTCAGCAATAAAGAATTGAATTATTATTCTCTATCAACATTAAGATTCGAATATAGAATTTATCTGAGGGTCATAAGACCTTTGAACTTTTGTTCTAGGTTATAAATATTTCCATTTAAACCTTTAACAGTCAATAAGACTATGGACCTTAATTCGTACTTAGGGGGATCAGCCCTTCGTACCATGTATTGTGCACAAACATCTTAACGCTTACGCGTAGTAACCTCCCCTAATAATAGGGTTGTTCAACTCAGTAATTTGAATTCAAGTCCGCACTAAAGAAAGTTTGGTTTGGATAAGCTTACAACGGTAATTTAGAATTCACGTTCATCAACTAAGGATTAGTTGAATCGACTTTCAATAACTTGGAATAATTCGTAAGTGAAAGAACTACGAACTATCATATGCTTTAGAAATAAATTTAAAGCATCTCAAAAGAATATTCAAACCTTGCTTGAAAAATAAGCCAATGTTACTTTAATTATATCATGAACTTTCAATAATTACTTGTTTAATAAAAGAACAAATCTCAAACAATGAATAATTGAATTGAAACAAATAAACGAGTTTAGGGTTTAGAAGACTTGCCTCAAGCGTAAGATACTAATATAATTCATGTTATTTAACACTTCCTACACATATATGTTTAATCACAACAATCTAAATTAGTTAACACGTAACTAACTCACATAATTGGTTAACATTTCTAGGTTAACTCATTCTTATTTAATTATTAAATTAATAATTAATAATAACACAATTTAATTATATCACATAGGCATGCTCACATAATTAACTCAATTAATAATTATGTATTTCATATTAATTATAATTAAATGAATTATAATTTAAACATTTAATCTAATTATAATTACTCAAATTATAATCACATCTTATTTAATTAAATTATAAACAAATTATAATTTATAATTAATTAACTACATCATACATTTACTAAATTATAATTACACAGATTATAATTTATAATTAATTATGCAAATATTGAATTATAATACACAAGATTATAATCTATAATTGATCATGCATTTACTATAATTACATAAATTATAATTTAAAAATTATCATTCACTTGATTAAAATTAATCAACTATAATCATTATAATTTAACAAAATTATAATTTAAATTAAATCTTTACTCTAATTATAATTATTCAAAATTATAATCACAAATTATATTTTATTAATATAATTTATTAATATTCATTTAGAATTTTAATATATGTTTAATCATACTATAAAAGTTACTACATAAAATTAGCTTTACAAAATACAAAAGAAAATAAATTTCTTTTTTCCCTGACACCCCCCCCCCCCCCCCGCCGCCGGGGCGGGGGTTTCCTTCTTGATAGGCCCGCCGGGGCGGGCCCCTTTTAGCGAACGCATACAAGTTCGCAAACTGTGTAGAGAAAAAACCAATTTGGCTTATTTCTCCACACCAAATTCTAATTCCAGTTTGTGCAATTCATATCAATTAATAGAAAACACAAACTTAAAGCTTCTAACATGATTCTAACATACATAAACATTATAAAACATCATCAAACAACCAATTTCATGTTTTTTTTTTGAAGAAAAACCATTGTTAAGTGTTCTTCATGAAATTAAACACTGCATTTTTGTTTTTAAATCAATTCACCCAATTTCAAGCATAGTAATTCAATTTCTAAACATGCTATCATCATCTATACTTAATTTAATCCAAGATGAACAATCAAACATGAATTCCATTGATTTAAAGAGAAAATTATATATATATATATAATTTTCAAAATACTTTTACTGTAACTCAGTGATGATCATGAACTCCTCATATTCATCACATGTATATGAATTAAACAATTAATTAAGTACAGAATTTATATCTAAGCATGCTATTAACACATATAATTCGTATTTATAAAGTTTTCATAAAATTCATATCATAGAGAACTATCACTACGAAGAACATAAACACATAATTTTTAAAACTGCAAGTTAGGATTATACCTTTGTTGATTAGGAGAAGAGTATGAAGATGGTGATGATTGTTTTGGTTAATAAGGTTTCTTCCTCCTTCTTCTTCTTTTCTCTTCTTCTCTCTAACTCTTTATCTTTTTCTCTGTATTCTTTTCTCTCTTCTCTAATAGTGATATTCTTCTAACACTGATATAAAATTAACATAAAACTATATACGTATACTAATAGATATAGGATATAAATATAATATATAACTGAAAATTAATTTACCTATTAAATTTCATCTGTTATAGAATTTTAAAAATCAAAAGCCACTAGGGCTTGTTTGGCAAAACAAGGTTATTTTTTAAAAAAAAATAGATTATTAGTGCTAAGGCATTGTTTGGTAGAATATGTTTAAAACAATGCAAGAGCCCTATTTGGCAAAAGCCTTTTAAAACACAAGTAAGGGCCTTGTTTGGTTAAAATCATTTAAATCTCTTTTCTTTATTTTAATAAATCCTTTTAACACATACTTTAATGTTACACTTTAATTAATTAAATCTTTTAAAATCTAATTTAATCAATTAAAATCTAACATCAATTAATCACATAAAAATTTGCCACATAATTATAATTACTCACTAATTATAATTCATGTAACACTTCATCACACAATTCATCTAATTTAATCATCTTAATTAAATTAGAAATGTACTAAAAATTAATATACATCAATTAAATTAAATATTAAATATTCATTTAATTAATATATAACACTTAATTAAATCACTCCACAAAATCACATAATTTATTTATTCAACTCAATAAATAAATCACAACAAAATATTTATTTAACTCAATAAATATTTAAAATTATTATATAAAATCTCAATTGTTACAATCTTCCCTCCTTAAAAGAATTCTGTCCCTAGAATCACACATAAAAAAAAATTCTCGTCTATTACATTCTTCCCCTTTAAAAGGATTCTGTCCCCAGAATCAGTACATAAGGGGTTACACACAGAAAATTTAAGCAAATAACTGTGGGTAAGATTTCATCATAAAATCTTCGAGTTCCCACGTAGCTTCTTCAGCACTGTGGTTCCTCCAGATTACCTTAACAGAAGTAAAATTAATAAAGGAGATAATCTGATGTGATTATATCCGAGTAGATTATATCCGGTATTAATAAATGTACATGGATAATATGTATATATTACATATATATATATAGTGTTGAAGTAAACTTAAAGTTTCATAACCGAACGTTAACATATATGAAGCATGTTAATATTCTGACTTTTGAGACATGTTTGTATGACCTAGAAACACATGAAATTTGACTTGCATATATAAGCTTCGTGATGAAATGTGAGCATGCGAACTCCATCATTTAACATTTCTAACGAAAACGTATAGTTTGAAAACAAACTTTGATAAATTATATTCATGTTGATATTCTGATCGTACAAGCATATTAATATGGTTTAAGAATGCACGAAAGGTATGTTGACTTGCTTAGACATGTTTCATAAGATAACATTAGCATGTGGACCGCGTTAAATGAACTTTACTAGTAAAAGTATAAGTTTTGAATGTAAATCTTGACATGTTATATCGAAGTCTAGATTCTGATTTTACGAGCATGTTAGAATGGTTTAGAAATGTATAAAAGACATGTGGTCTTATGTATATATGGTTCATAGTATGGCAAAAGCATGTTAGACCTCACTATTGAACATTTCTAACAAAAATATAAGCTTTGATTGTGAACCTTAAAATGTTATTGTAAGTTTTATATTCTGATATTTATGGACACATGTGATAGTACTCTTAGACTCATTCATGTGTCATGCATGTATATATACCATGATTAGTTGCCGTGATTCAAGTTTAGCGTAAATGAAGCATGTTTTCAAGATAATAACAATACTAGCTACATATATGCGATACGAGTACTCATGAGCATGCCTAATACAAGTTAATATCAATACCTTAAGTGTTTTGAAAGCAAGCATGATAGGCTTTGTAAATTTTATGACCTTGAATGACCGCAAGTGTCGACCTAGAATCTATATCACATATGTTTTGAACAAGGGAAGGTTATACGAATATAAAAAGACTCTTTAACATGTATATATACTAGGTGATATATGTGAATCCGATTTTGACGGTTAACTTATGAGAATGCCATAACTTGCTAAAATGAAATATATTTTAGTATTGCTTGAAGTCTTATGTGATATTAATAATATGTGAGTATGTTTGCTAATTGTGGTAGTCTCACATGATAGTAATGATGTATAAATATGATCAACTTGAGAAAAGAGGATAGATAAGGATAGAAGTTATATTAATATAATACTATATAACTGTGTAGCTAGGTTAAAACTTAGCTTATGTGTTGATCGTATATTCAAAGATAAAATATGAAGTTTAATTATATGATTAATGAATATCATATATACATAACTATATTACGATAGGATTCGAAAAGTGTTGATTAATTTAAGGGGATAAACTACGCTTAAGGCAAGTTTCCTAACTTACACTCTTTTACGGTGCAAGTATTCTATCCTTGTATATTGTGAACTAGTTTCCTACTTAATTGTTTGAATTGAATTAGCATACTTGAACTCTTATTTCATTAAAGCTATTGTAATAGACGAGATTATTTTTTTTTGTGATTCTGGGGACAGAATCCTTTTAAGAAGGGAAGATTGTAACGATTGTGATTTTATATTTAATTTTAAATATTTATTGAATTAAATAAATATATTATGTGATTTATTTATTGAGTTAAATAAATAAATTATGTGATTTGTGGAGTGATTTAATTAAGTGTATATATTAATTAATTGAATGTGTAATGCTTATTTAATTAATGTATATTAATTTTATATTATAATTCTAATTTAATTGAGATAATTAAATTAGATGAATTATATGATGAAGTGTTACATGAATTATAATTAGCGAGTAATTATAATTATGTGGTAATTTTATGTGATTTATTGATGTTAGATTTTAATTGATTAAATTAGTTGATTAATATTTAATTAATTAAAATGTGACATTAAAGTATGCGTCAAATGATTTATTAAAATAAAGAAAAAAGATTTTAAACAAACAAGGCCCTTGCTTTTGTTTTAAAAGACTGTTGCCAAACAGGGCCCTTACACTAGCTTAAACCTAATTTACTTAAACCATGCCTAAGTTAGTAAACTAGTTTCTAATTTTCTTGTAGCCAAACAAGCCAAGTTGGCTTTTGAATTTTGTAACTTACGTAATTAGTAGTAGTTAGTGTATAATTATGATATGGGAGTTACCTATTCTATTATATGTATATTGTATATACGTTAGTGTTATAATCCTAAGTCTAAACAAAGAAAAGAGAAGGAGAGAAAGAGCAGAGATTATCAGAGAATAAAAGAAGGAGAAAGAATTGGTAGAACGCAAGCTCATAATAATCTTTTCTTTACACTCATAGCTAGAAAGGTTAGAAATCCATATTCTTTATATTTTATTCTCTGTCAAAAATTTAGTTTTCATGAAAGTTATGAAATCATGAATTTTATATGTATGTATTGTATCCATGTGTTGATTGTGGTAATTGTATGACATAAGAGGATTTTCAGGAATTAAATTACTGTTAAAACAAGTTTTATGGAAAAGTTTTGTTCATATTGTTTTATGTATATTGATTGGTTTTAGAATGGAAAATTTAGGAATTTGTATGTGTTAGTATGTCTAATTAGAATTGGTTATGATGTTATATTCAATTATGAAGAGATTTCATGTGTTATAAGTTGAATTACTCGAGAAATTATATTACAGTAGATTATTTTATGGAAAAATATGAGTTTTCATGAAAATGGCCAAATTGGATTTTTAAAACTATTGATTCTCGTTGTTTAAATGAGTTTATGTTTTGAGTGCATGTTAGATATATGTATTACAGCGTATATATGATTTACAGTCTCTATGTTACTGTATTTTTAGCTTGTATGGGTTGTCCGGTAAAGTAGGGAGCCGTGGCTGTCTGCGTCTGGCCGAGCTTCTGCGCAGCTGCGCAGGCAGCAAGGCCAGGAGCAGCGCAGCTGCGCCGCTTGCTTTTACCAGAGCCTTTACCTGCGCAGCTGCGCCGGGTTTAAAGCAGCTGGCTGCGCAGCTGCGCCGGTTCGGTGCAGTGGCAGTGTGTTTTAAACAATTGTGCAGATTATTTTCATGCCTAAGTTACATTATTGCTAAGATAATGAGCATATATCTAGCTTCTATAACATGTGTTAACACGAAGTTGGTATTTCATAATTTGAGAAAAAAAGAAAGTTTTGAAAACCTAATATAATATTTAAATTATAAGCTATAATTGTTTAATTGTAAATTAAGTTACTTAATTATAATTTGATTAATTATAATTAAGAGTAAATGTTTAATTTAAATTATAATTCTGTGAAATTATAATGTATATAAGTTGATTTATTTTAATCAATTAGATGTTAATTTAAATTATAATTTAATAAATTCATGTTTAATTGTGGATTTTAAATTGATAATTACATGATTTATTATAAATTGTGTAATTGTAATACATGTTATAGTTTAATTAATTATTGATTATAATTGATAAATACATGATTAATTATAAATTGTGTAATTATAAATGCACGAATGTGGTTTAATTGATTTTAAATTTTAAATTGTTTATAATTTAAAAGGTAATGATAATTTAAGTAATTATAATTTGATTAAGTGTTTGAATTATAATTGAGTTAAATACATAATTAATTTAATTATGTGAATATGTAGGTGATGTAATTAACTATGTGATGGTTGATTATTATTACTATTTAATCAGAATGTGAGTTAACCATGAGGGTTAACCACTTATGTGAATTAGTTACGTGCTAACTAATTTAGGTTATTGTGATTGAATATATATGTGTAGGAAGTATTAAAGTACGTGAATTGTATTAAGTAGCTTGCGCTTGAGGCAAGTCTTCTAAACCCTAAACTCGTTAATTTTACGCAAGTTTTCTAAACCCTAATCTTGTATTGATTTTATATGATCTCTTGAATTCATATATTTATTGTTGAGAATGTCCTTTCCATTTCAGTATTGGACAATTGTTTATTTAATTGAAATGGTCTTAACTTATTGTTCAAGTAAGATCCAATTATTATTTTAAATGCTTTAGGCTTACTTCTAAAGCATATGTTAATTCATAATTCTTTTATTTTGAATTATTGGAAGTCGATTCAACTAATCCTTAGTTGATGAACGTGAATTCTAAATTACCCTTGTAAACTTATCCAAACCAAACTTTCTTTGGTGCGGACTTGAATTCAAATTACTGAGTTGAACAACCCTATTTACTAGGGGAGGTTACTACGCATAGCGTTAAGATGGTTGTGCACAATACATGGTACGAAGGGCTGATCCCCCTAAGTACGAGTTAAGGTCCTATAGTCTTATTGACTGTTAAAGGTTTAAATAGAAATATTTATAACCTAGGACAAGAGTTCAAACGGTCTTATGACCCTCAGATAAATTCTATATCCAAATTTTAATATTGATAGAGAATTATTATTCAATTCTTTATTATTGAAGCAAGCTAAGTTGTTCAGATTTTCTTAAAGATATTCTTTCATGTCTATATTATTGTTAAACTCCAGTGAGCTGTGGTTTGCTCACTCTTGCATTAAATAACAATTTCAGTTAAGGTTGATAACGCTGATGCTCCGTCTACAAGTAAGGGCAAGGGAAAGCAAAGCAAGTGAAGACTTGTTTTTTTTATTTAATTGAGAATAATTGTAATAATTGAATGTTATGTTTTATTTTCGCACTTTATTATATTCATGTCAAGGTTAGAGTAACCCTGGGATTGATTTTGAGAAGGTTGTAACCCTTGTTTTAAGGGAGATTTAGTTATTTTAATTTAAGTTGTAGTTTATTTTGCATTATTCGTTGGGTAGATATATGTTATATTAGAAAGTGAACACCAAATCATGTGGAAACTAAGTACCCGGATTTGGGGGTGTCACAGGTTGGTATCAAAGCTGTAGGTTATGAAACCTTAGGTGGGAAAAAACCTTAGGTAGTAGCCTTATGGTAAGATCGAAAAGATAGTGATGCTTGGTAAAGATAATAAACTACCTTATGTGCCTATGTGTTTACATTTTAGTATTCGAAGAGTGACGATTCGTTATCACGTAATAATGAACTTTAAAACTCTTTTGTCAGGATGTCGAACGTTGGAGAACCTAGTCAGGCTAGAGAGGATGTACCTCAGGTTCCTAGAGAGGAAGGGCCCCGTGACATATATATTGTCTGGGAGCAGCTGGTTAGGAGAGAGCCATCTCCAGTGATCACCGTAGCTGGTCGGGAGCGTGAGCTGACACCTATTCCAGAGGATGAGGACGAGGACGAGTCTGAAGAGGAGGAAGAGGATCCCGAGGAGGAATTCCCACCTCACTCTACTAGTGCTGAGATGTACGAGGCAGTCTACGATAGCAATGTAGAACTTCAGGGACGAGTAGGAGATCTCGAGGAGACAATTCAGCAGCGGGATGAGACTATCGAAGAGATGGATAGTGAACTAAGAGATGCACAGTGGAACCTGATACATATGGAGGTCGAGAGAGATGCTGCTCGATTTGAACTGGCAAAGCTGAAGCAAGACATCCAGGAGGAGTCGAGGAAGCGTGCCAGAGCTGAAGAGTCAAGCTTGAGGGCTAATCAACGAGCCGATCGAGCTGAAGGTGAAGCTGAAGCCAAGAGGGCCAAGCTGAGGGAAACGGAATATGCTTTTCATACGGCGATAGAGAGAGCTCAGGATCGTATTTTCTACTACCCAGCTCAGTTCCAAGGTTTACCGTGGTATGTGGTGGACTGAAGAACGGCATTTCGGGTAATGGAAGAGGAACGCAGAGAGGCTGTGAGACGCATTAATATGCCAAGGCAGTGGTAGTAGTGGTAGTAGTAACAGTAGTGGTAGAGTTTGTTATGTATTGCATGTTTTGTAATAAGTAACGAAAATCCCATAATTTGAGATAAGAAAGGGATGAGTTAATAATGTAATCCTGCAACTTTTCCAGTTCAGGAAGGATGATGTAAATGGCAGAAATGCTATCTGTTTGATATTTTTAAAACTACGACCGATGAATAAAAGAAGTTTATGGACGTGATTGGTGTTCTATGTGAATTGAATTATTTAAACGTTTAAGTATGAACTTGGATACTTAATAATTGAATAAAGGCTCTAATAATAATATTTTCTTAACAGAAAATGCCTCCTAGAAGAAGAGTAACGCGTCAAAATCCCGAGGGTTCGACGAACAACAACAATAACGATGGGACGAATCCCAATTCGGTTCAGCAGTTGGTGAACCTGTTGACCGGAGCTCTTGTGAATCAATCGCAGGTGCAGGATACTACTTTCAAGGAATTCAAGGCAGTAGGACCGCCTGAGTTCAAAGGATCGATTAACCCTATCGAAGTTCAGACATGGGTTATGGAAATGGAGAAGGTATTTGACGTGGCTAGAGTAGGAGAAGACCAAAAGACAACATTCGCGGCTTTCATGTTGAAGTCGGATGCAAGTTTTTGGTGGCAGGCTAACAAGACTCGAGAGGGAGAGGGAGTCATCACGTGGGAACGTTTCAAGGAAATGTTCTACGAGATGTATTTTCCAGTGAGTTCGCAGGACCAGATGGAGGTCCAGTTCCTAGAACTTAAGCAAGGAGGGATGACGATGTCTGAGTATGCCGCTAAGTTTAACGAGTTGGCCAGGTTCGCTACATACCAGGTCAGCACTGACGCTAGGAAAGCGAGAAGGTTTGAGCGGGGACTAAAGCCTTGGCTCTACAGCGAGGTTTCCATGTTCCAGCTGAATACCTTTGCAGCTGTGCTGGAGAAGGCCATACTTGCTGAGGGAGGAAGCGAAGCGGTGACGAAGTTCAACCAAGATAAGAAGAAGACGAATGAGGTAGAAACCAAGACTGGGGGTTTCACAGGCAGCGTTGTGAACCAGAAGAGGAAGTGGTCTGATAATATCTCTGCTGGGAGTCAGCAAGGAAGTCAACAGAAGAGGAAGTTAGAAGCATGTGCTATATGCGGTAAGAATCACACTGGCGTGTGCATGAAGGGGAAGCGGGTGTGCTTTAACTGTGGTCAGGAAGGCCACATCGCGCCAAATTGCCCAAAACCGAAGAAAGGAGCTTGCTTTACATGTGGATCCAAAGATCACATGGCTCGCAACTGCCCGAAGAAGCTGACGGCAGGGTCAACAGGGAGTGGAGGGAATGGAAGCGGCAGTACCGTTACTATCGCTGCACCATTGCAAGCTGTTCGACCCACTGCATGGACATTCAATATGACGGTGCAGGATGCTGTGCAATCAAAAGACGTGGTGTCAGGTATTATTCCGGTCAATAGTATAAATGCATATGTATTATTTGATTCGGGTGCTACTTGTTCATTCATATCTGATGATTTTGCTAAAACCTTAGACTTACCTGTAGAGGAATTAGGTTACCCTTTGAACATAGAGATTGCGAATAGGGAGGTTATTCCTGTTAGGAGCGTTTATAAGAACTGTAGATTGGACATTAAGGGTCAGGAACTTAGAGTAGATTTGATTCCGATTAAACTTGGGGAATTCGATGTTATACTGGGTATGGATTGGTTGTTCAACCATGGGGCGGTAATCGACTGTCAGAAGAAGTCGGTCAACCTTACGACTCCGTCGAAGTTGGTGTTCTATGGTAGCAAATCGCCTAGGCAAGCGAGTTTTCTGACGATTATGCAAGCCAAGAAACTTCTGACGCAAGGCTGTGTAGGATATCTAGCCTACATAGTAGATTCGCATAAGGAAAGCCCGAAGGTGGAGGAGATATCGGTAGTTAAGGAATTTGTGGACGTTTTTGCGAGCGATTTACCAGGACTTCCGCAAGATAGGGATACAGAGTTCGTGATCGATCTAGCGCCGGGAACTGCTCCGATTTCGAAGGCTCCGTACCGAATGGCTCCAGTCGAGATGAAAGAACTGACGATTCAACTACAAGAATTACTAGACAAGAAGTATATTCAACCAAGCGTTTCGCCGTGGGGAGCGCCTGTCTTATTCGTGAAGAAGAAGGATGGGTCGATGCGTCTTTGCATTGATTATAGAGAGTTGAATAAAGTTACGATCAAGAATAGGTATCCTTTACCTAGGATCGATGACTTGTTTGATCAACTGAAGGGTGCGAAATACTTCTCGAAAATCGATTTGAGAAGCGGGTATCATCAATTGAAGGTGAGAAAGGAAGATATACCGAAAACGGCTTTTAAAACTCGGTATGGTCATTACGAGTTCTTGGTGATGTCATTTGGTCTCATGAATGCCCCAGCTGCATTTATGGACCTAATGAATAGGGTGTTCAAGCCATTTCTAGACAAGTTCGTGGTAGTGTTCATAGATGACATCCTGGTTTATTCCAAGACCGAGGAGGAGCATGCTGAACACTTACGACTAACCTTAGAAGCCTTGAGACGAGAGAGGCTTTACGCTAAATTCTCGAAATGCGAATTTTGGTTGGAACGTGTGTAATTTCTTGGCCACGTGATCGACAAGGATGGTATTTCGGTAGATCCGTCGAAGGTTGAAGCTGTTATAAATTGGGAACAGCCAAAGACGCCGTCCGAAGTGAGGAGTTTCTTGGGATTGGCAGGTTATTACAGGAGATTTATCCAAGACTTTTCTATAATCGCTACTCCGTTGATGAATCTGACTCGTAAAATAGTTAAGTTTGTTTGGACGGAGAAGTGTGAGGAGAGTTTTCAAGAGCTGAAGAAGAGGCTGAGTACTGCGCCTGTATTGTCTTTACCAGATAGTTCCGGAAATTTCGTAGTATATAGCGATGCCTCACATAAAGGATTAGGCTGTGTATTGATGCAGAGCGGCAAAGTCATTGCCTATGCGTCACGTCAGCTGAAGGATTACGAGAAGGGGTATCCGACCCATGATCTATAATTGGCGGCAGTAGTGTTTGCCCTGAAGATTTGGAGGCACTACTTATATGGAGAGAAGTGTGAAATATACACAGATCACAAGAGTCTGAAGTATATATTTACCCAGAAGGATTTGAACATGCGCCAAAGAAGATGGTTGGAGCTGATTAAAGACTACGATTGCGAGATACTTTACCATCCGGGTAAAGCTAACGTTGTCGCTGACGCTTTAAGCAGGAAAGGTCGGGAGAAGCTGAACGTATTAACTGATCAGGATCGGTTGATAGAACAAATGGCTAGATTAGAATTGGAAGTGAAGTTTTTGAAGGAATCAGATGAGTTGTTGTTTCAAGTAACCAATGGTTCTACTTTAGTAGATAAGGTGAAAGAAGCACAATTCAATGATGAAGAATGTGAAAAGATTCGGAAGAGGATAACCGAAGGCGAAGAGTTCAAATTCAAGATCGGTAACGAAGGACTGTTGCGGTTTGAAGGTAGAATATGGGTATCGCCAGTACCAGAGGTCAAAGAGGAGATTCTAAGCGAAGCTCATAGTTCTAGATATTCTATTCACCCTGGGAGTACGAAGATGTACCAGGATCTCAGGCATCATTTCTGGTGGCCGAATATGAAGAGGGACGTTGCGGAATGCGTTGCGAAGTGCTTAATGTGCCAGAAAGTCAAAGCAGAACACCAGAGACCAAGTGGACTGCTGCAACCGTTAGAACTTCCAGAGTGGAAGTGGGAGCATATCACGATGGATTTCGTGGTAGGTCTTCCAATGACTCAGAAAGGATTTGATGCGATATGGGTTATAGTGGATCGACTGACGAAGTCAGCCCACTTTTTGCCAATCAGGGTTAAGTACAACCTGGATAAGCTAGCGAAGCTATACGTGAAGGAAATTATTTCTCGATATGGTGTTCCGGTGTCGATTGTGTCCGACAGAGATCCGCGTTTTACGTCAAATTTCTGGAAGCGTTTGCAAGAAGGTATGGGAACGCAATTGCGAATGAGTACAGCGTATCATCCTCAGACTGATGGACAAAGCGAAAGAACAATTCAGACACTTGAGGATATGCTAAGAGCTTGTGTGATGGACTTCAAAGGAAGCTGGGAGGATCATCTACCATTGGTAGAGTTCGCCTACAACAATAGTCATCATGCAAGTATTGGCATGCCGCCTTACGAAGCGTTATACGGTAGAAAATGCAGAACTCATTTGTGCTGGGATGAAGTCGGTGAACGTCAATTGTTGGGACCAGAATTGGTACAACAAACCGCCGAAATTGTAAAGCTGATCAGAACGAGATTAGTTGCTGATCAAGACAGACAGAAGAAGTATGTCGGTTTACATCGACAGAACCGAGAATTCTTACCAGAACGTTTCGTGTTCCTGAAAGTATCTCCCTAGAAGGGGAAAATTCGATTCGGTAAGAAGGGGAAGCTGAGTCCCCGATTCATTGGACCTTTTGAGGTATTACGAAAGGTGGGCGAGGTTGCTTACGAGATTGCATTACCTCCGGAGCTTGAGAATATACATAATGTCTTTCATATTTCTGTATTAAGACCTTACAAGCACGATTATAAACATGTAATAGAATATGAACCTTTGCTATTTGATAAAGACTTAACGTATGAAGAAGTGCCTGTTCAAATAGTTGATAGAAAGGAACAAGTACTTAGGAATAAAGTGATACCTTCTGTTAAGGTAATTTGGAGAAACCACAGTGCTGAAGAAGCTACGTGGGAACTCGAAGATGTTATGATGAAATCTTATCCACATTTATTTGATTAGTTTTGTGTAACCCCTTATATACTGATTCTTGGGACAGAATCCTTATAAGGGGGGAAGAATGTAATAGACGAGATTATTTTTTTTTATGATTCTGGGGACAGAATCCTTTTAAGGAGGGAAGATTGTAACGATTGTGATTTTATATTTAATTTTAAATATTTATTGAATTAAATAAATATTTTATGAGATTTATTTATTGAGTTAAATAAATAAATTATGTGATTTATGGAGTGATTTAATTAAGTGTATATATTAATTAATTGAATGTGTAATGCTTATTTAATTAATGTATATTAATTTTACATTATAATTCTAATTTAATTGAGATAATTAAATTAGATGAATTATATGATGAAGTGTTACATGAATTATAATTAGCGAGTAATTATAATTATGTGGTAATTTTATGTGATTTATTGATGTTAGATTTTAATTGATTAAATTAGTTGATTAATATTTAATTAATTAAAATGTGACATTAAAGTATGCGTCAAATGATTTATTAAAATAAAGAAAAAAGATTTTAAATGATTTTAAACAAACAAGGCCCTTGCTTTTATTTTAAAAGACTGTTGCCAAACAGGGCCCTTACACTAGCTTAAACCTACTTAAACCATGCCTAAGTTAGTAAACTAGTTTCTAATTTTCTTGTAGCCAAACAAGCCAAGTTGGCTTTTGAATTTTGTAACTTACGTAATTAGTAGTAGTTAGTGTATAATTATGATATGGGAGTTACCTATTCTATTATATGTATATTGTATATACGTTAGTGTTATAATCCTAAGTCTAAACAAAGAAAAGAGAAGGAGAGAAAGAGCAGAGATTATCAGAGAAGAAAAGAAGGAGAAAGAATTGGTAGAACGCAAGCTCATAATAATCTTTTCTTTACACTCATAGCTAGAAAGGTTAGAAATCCATATTCTTTATATTTTATTCTCTGTCAAAAATTTAGTTTTCATGAAAGTTATGAAATCATGAATTTTATATGTATGTATTGTATCCATGTGTTGATTGTGGTAATTGTATGACATAAGAGGATTTTCAGGAATTAAATTACTGTTAAAACAAGTTTTATGGAAAAAGTTTTGTTCATATTGTTTTATGTATATTGATTGGTTTTAGAATGGAAAATTTAGGAATTTGTATGTGTTAGTATGTCTAATTAGAATTGGTTATGATGTTATATTCAATTATGAAGAGATTTCATGTGTTATAAGTTGAATTACTTGAGAAATTATATTACAGTAGATTATTTTATGGAAAAATATGAGTTTTCATGAAAATGGCCAAATTGGATTTTTAAAACTATTGATTCTCGTTGTTTAAATGAGTTTATGTTTTGAGTGCATGTTAGATATATGTATTACAGCGTATATATGATTTACAGTCTCTATGTTACTGTATTTTTAGCTTGTATGGGTTGTCCGGTAAAGTAGGGAGCCGTGGCTGTCTGCGTCTGGCCGAGCTTCTGCGCAGCTGCGCAGGCAGCAAGGCCAGGAGCAGCGCAGCTGCGCCGCTTGCTTTTACCAGAGCCTTTACCTGCGCAGCTGCGCCGGGTTTAAAGCAGCTGGCTGCGCCGGGTTCGGTGCAGTGGCAGTGTGTTTTAAACAATTGTGCAGATTATTTTCATGCCTAAGTTACATTATTGCTAAGATAATGAGCATATATCTAGCTTCTATAACATGTGTTAACACGAAGTTGGTATTTTCATAATTTGAGAAAAAAAGAAAGTTTTGAAAATCTAATATAATATTTAAATTATAAGCTATAATTGTTTAATTGTAAATTAAGTTACTTAATTATAATTTGATTAATTATAATTAAGAGTAAATGTTTAATTTAAATTATAATTCTGTGAAATTATAATGTATATAAGTTGATTTATTTTAATCAATTAGATGTTAATTTAAATTATAATTTAATAAATTCATGTTTAATTGTGGATTTTAAATTGATAATTACATGATTTATTATAAATTGTGTAATTGTAATACATGTTATAGTTTAATTAATTATTGATTATAATTGATAAATACATGATTAATTATAAATTGTGTAATTATAAATGCACGAATGCTGGTTTAATTGATTTTAAATTTTAAATTGTTTATAATTTAAAAGGTAATGATAATTTAAGTAATTATAATTTGATTAAGTGTTTGAATTATAATTGAGTTAAATACATAATTAATTTAATTATGTGAATATGTAGGTGATGTAATTAACTATGTGATGGTTGATTATTATTACTATTTAATCAGAATGTGAGTTAACCATGAGGGTTAACCACTTATGTGAATTAGTTACGTGCTAACTAATTTAGGTTATTGTGATTGAATATATATGTGTAGGAAGTATTAAAGTACGTGAATTGTATTAAGTAGCTTGCGCTTGAGGCAAGTCTTCTAAACCCTAAACTCGTTAATTTTACTCAAGTTTTCTAAACCCTAATCTTGTATTGATTTTATATGATTTCTTGAATTCATATATTTATTGTTGAGAATGTCCTTTCCATTTCAGTATTGGACAATTGTTTATTTAATTGAAATGGTCTTAACTTATTGTTCAAGTAAGATCCAATTATTATTTTAAATGCTTTAGGTTTACTTCTAAAGCATATGTTAATTCATAATTCTTTTATTTTGAATTATTGGAAGTCGATTCAACTAATCCTTAGTTGATGAACGTGAATTCTAAATTACCCTTGTAAGCTTATCCAAACCAAACTTTCTTTGGTGCGGACTTGAATTCAAATTACTGAGTTGAACAACCCTATTTACTAGGGGAGGTTACTACGCATAGCGTTAAGATGGTTGTGCACAATACATGGTACGAAGGGCTGATCCCCCTAAGTACGAGTTAAGGTCTATAGTCTTATTGACTGTTAAAGGTTTAAATAGAAATATTTATAACCTAGGACAAGAGTTCAAAGGTCTTATGACCCTCAGATAAATTCTATATCCAAATTTTAATATTGATAGAGAATTATTATTCAATTCTTTATTATTGAAGCAAGCTAAGTTGTTCAGATTTTCTTAAAGATATTCTTTCATGTCTATATTATTGTTAAACTCCAGTGAGCTGTGGTTTGCTCACTCTTGCATTAAATAACAATTTCATTTAAGGTTGATAACGCTGATGCTCCGTCTACAAGTAATGGCAAGGGAAAGCAAAGCAAGTGAAGACTTGTTTTTTTTATTTAATTGAGAATGATTGTAATAATTGAATGTTATGTTTTATTTCCGCAGTTTATTATATTCATGTCAAGGTTAGAGTAACCCTGAGATTGATTTTGAGAAGGTTGTAACCCTTGTTTTAAGGGAGATTTAGTTATTTTAATTTAAGTTGTAGTTTATTTTGCATTATTCGTTGGGTAGATATATGTTATATTAGAAAGTGAACACCAAATCATGTGGAAATGAAGAACCCGGATTTGGGGGTGTCACAGCTATCATACATGTTGAACTTTGTATTGTTCTTGAATATTATGAAAGTGTCTATGCCATTTAATTCGGCTAGACTTATATTATTGAAAAGCGGCCCAAACTAATTGATTGGTGCGGGATCTTGTATTTGACTGAGAAGAACCACCTTCTTTGAAGGGAATATATAATTGTCAGAGAACCGACGTGCACACTTGAGTATGATTGATTGTTATGCATAACGATGGTACTTTAGGCTGATCACCTGTTGTACCTGTTTTTGTTGGATTTTCAGTTTATTACTGTTAATTCTAGTAGAAGTTCATAGTCCTTAGCGACTGCTCAGTATTCAGTTATCTTGAAATCTTGAACTGATTTGTTATTGAATCACATTGATATTATTCTGTCCTTAGCGACTGTTATTGAAAACTGTTGATATTCTTGTTATCCTTGAACTATCAAACTTTGATATACCCTTTCGAGAATTAAGAATTATATCACTTACCCTTATTGTATATTACTTGCTGGGCAATTTGCTCTCATTCTTGCTTTCCCTAAAACATTTCAGTTAAGGCAGAGCAGGGCGAACCTTCTGGCGTTGATAAGGGCAAGGGCAAGGCTACCAACTAGCTTGTCTCTTTTATGTTTAAATATTTTAATATTGTATTAAGATGATGTAGTAAGACTGGATTTGATTATGTTTAAGCTTAAGTTATATTATGTAATAAGTCGTTAATTGATATTATTATGTAATCTATTAAGTACTGTAGGTTGCGAGACTTGGGGGAATAATTATAATAAATCATTGTAAATTATTCTAGAATAGATTTTTTGCTGTGATTGTGTGATATTTAGTTATTATTATTATGATGTATTACCACGAGCACGTGATGAACCGAATTCGAGCGACCTCGTGACGGTCCTGGAATTTGGGGGCGTCACAGGTTGGTATCAGAGCCGTAGTTATAAACCTTAGGAACGAGTGTCCTTAGACTATAACTTAGGCGAACTTAGAAGTTAGGATGAAGATAAAACTCATGTAGAGTTTTCCTTGAGAGACTTAGTTTGTTATGAAATGTAACTTCATTTTATACAATGAACTTATGTTTTGTTTAACATTCTAATGGAGTTGCTATTTCTTGTCTTGTGTTTGTGATTGTAGATGGCAGATTTGGGAGTACCCGCTAGAGTGGCTGAGGATGAGCCCAGGGATATATATGTAGTATACGAGGCACCTTTAGAGGCTACACCGGTGCAAGCTGTTGCACCGTTCGAGTCTGACGACGAGGACGAGATTAAGATTGAGTCTAATCCAAAGGAGGAGCCGATGGAGGACAAGCCGGTGGGGGATGAGCCAGTAGAGGACTCTGATGAGGCTACTGTAGAGGAGCAGATGTTAGGCGAGTATGAGGAGCGGATCCTAGAGTTAGACTGCAGAGTACAAGAGCTAAAGGAAGAGGCCAAAGAGCGAGAGTCTGAGTTCCAGAAGCTGAGTGACGAAGACCACCAGAGGAAGCTGGCCATGCAGGAGTTAGAGGTGGAGATCGCCTACCGTAGGGAGGCAGGGATCCAGATGGGGACTCTGTTTCACATGTCAGTGGCTAGGAATGTGGATTTGGCAGAGAAGTTAGAAGAGGTTGAGCAGAGGGAGCTGAGTGAGAAGACAGAGAAGGAAGCACTCCGCACTCAGTTAGAATTAGAGGTGATGGATAGGATACACTTCGAGGAGAAGTGGGGGGCTGCCCATGAGAGATTAGATGACCTGGAAGATGAGGTCAAATGTAAGAAGAGGAAAATGAACAAGATGGGGTATGTGTTCCTGTTCGGCATTTGAGAGAGTGCTTGATGGTGTGTACCACTACCCGGCAGAGCAGGGACAGACCCTACACACTATGAGCCGAGTAGCTGGTTGCTTATATAGCGCAGATGGAGTACAAGAGCGCAGTAGAGCGCTGGATGATGTGATGAGATTCCCTTAGATAGTCTAGTGGTATTCTCTTTATGTATTGTATATACTATGTTGTAATCCCAATCTTTTGTGTAAGATGTGGGATAGTGATGTGAACCCCGAGTTAGCTTTTGTTAGAGGGGTAGTTTGGTAGTAGGTTGGTATATTCCCCGTCTTTTGTGATATTAGGGGATATATGTGATAACATTTATAGTAGTAT
This sequence comes from Panax stipuleanatus, assembly GCA_020205555.1. Lineage (NCBI taxonomy): Eukaryota > Viridiplantae > Streptophyta > Magnoliopsida > Apiales > Araliaceae > Panax > Panax stipuleanatus. Next base: position 157,279,199 of record CM035124.1, on the reverse strand, counting down.
GCTAGGGAAATCATGTAACGAAACGATTTGGCATATGAATATAAATGGAGTTTATTTCAGAAGTGTGTTATAAATTTATTCTTTTAGTATTTAAAGAAATACTTAAGTAATATACTTAAATAATAATAAAATGAAAACTTGTGATACAGATAATGCCGCCCAGACGTAGATTGATTGCACCTGAGGAGTCAGTGAACAATGAGAGGGAACAAGTAGACCCGATCCGGAAACTGGTAGACTTGTTAGGAGAAGCCTTAAGGGGAAGGAACAATTGAACCCGTTCGCCCAAACCCTCAGGCTGTGCCAATAACAACTTTTAAAGACTTTAAGAGTGTAGGACCCCCGGAGTTCGAGGGAACTGCCGTCCCAATCGTCGCACAAACGTGGATCAAGGAGATTGAAAAAGCTTTCACTATAGCTAGCGTAGGTGAAGATCAGAAGACGGTGTTTGCCACGTACATGATGAGGGGAGAAGCGAACTACTGGTGGGAGGCTAATCAACAAAGAGCTGGAGAAGGGATAATAGCTTGGGATAAGTTTAAGACGCTATTTTTTCAAAATTACTTCCCTAAAAGCATGAAGAATAGGATGGAGGTGAAATTCCTAGAGTTAAAACAAGGTGAGATGACGGTGGCGCAATACGCGGCTAGGTTTAATGAACTAGCGCGATTTGCGGAGCACCAAGTTGGGGATGAAGAGAGAAAGGCTAGATGCTTCGAATAAGGTGAAGCCGTGGCTGTTCAATAAGGTGTCAGTTCTTCAAATTGATTCCTTTGCAACATTACTGGAGAAGGCAATCATTGCGGAAGGTGGCAGTGAGGCCTTAAGTCTGTATAACAAAGAGAAGAAAGGAAAGAATGCTGGAGGAGAGAATCAGTACTGGAGGAAGCAGCAGTGGAGGAAGTAATTTGGGAAAGAGAAAATGGGAGAATAACAACAACAACAAAAATAACAATAATCAATCAGGGAATTTATGTGGTGGTTTCAAGAAGAGGGCTGAAGGATGCCCAAAGTGTGGGAAAAATCACCAGGGCGAGTGCTGGAAGGGACGTGGCACGTGCTACAACTGCGGACAGGAAGGGCACATCTCGCCCAAATGTCCGAAACCAAAGAAGATCCAAGGGTGTTTTTCTTGCGGCTCAACTGAGCACCGTATTAAGGATTGCCCGAAGAAGGGAATTGGCGGAAGTGGTAGCCAACAAGGGGAAGGAAACAAACTGATGATCGGTGGGCCGGTACAATCCTACCGCCCAATCCGCCAGAACTTTTAATATGACCGTCTAGGACTGCTGTGGCTGCGAAGGATGTGGTGTCAGGTATAATCCCAATCAATGATATAAATTCTTAAGTATTATTTGATTCGGGTGCCACCTGTTCTTTTATATCTGAAGAATTTGCTAGTAAACTTAGTACACCCCGAGAACGATTAGAAAATCCTTTGATCATAGAAGTTGCTAATAAGGAAGTGATCCCTGTAGAATACATTTATCGAGATTGTCACGCAAACATTAGAGAACATGAACTGAGCATAGACTTGATTACTATTATATTGGGAGAATTTGATGTGATACTGGGAATGGATTGGTTATATAACCATGCAGCGATAATTGATTGTCAGAATAAATGTGTGAACCTTCAGACTCCGAGTAAGTCTAAGGTAGTATTTTATGGTAGCTCATCTCTTAAGCAATCGTGTTACGTTACGATGATGTAGGCCAAGAAATTGTTAAGGAAAGGATGTGTAGGTTATTTAGCTTACATCGTTGATTCTCAGAAAAAGGGAGTACAAATTAAGGATATATCCGTAGTGAATGAATTTCAAGATGTGTTTCCGGACGATCTGCCTGGTCTTCCGCCAGACAGAGAAATCAAATTCGTAATAGACTTAGCACCGGGAACGGCACCGATTTCGAAAGCTCCATATCGTATGGCGCCAGTAGAAATGAAGGAATTGATGATACAATTGCAAGAGTTGCTGGAGAAGGGTTACATTCGACCGAGTGTTTCTCCTTGGGGAGCACCAGTGCTATTCGTTAAGAAGAAGGACGGATCGATGAGACTCTGAACCGATTATCGAGAATTAAACAGAGTAACGATCAAGAACCGATAACCGCTATCGAGGATAGACGACCTGTTTGATCAACTGAAGGGAGCAAAGTGTTTCTCAAAAATCGACCTACGAACAGGATATCATCAACTGAAAGTGAGGGATGAGGACATACCAAAGACTGCGTTTCGAACCCGTTATAGACACTACGAGTTTTTGGTAATGTCATTTGGATTGACTAATGCTCTGGCAGCATTTATGGACTTGATGAACCGAGTTTTCAAGCCATACTTGGATAAATTTGTAGTGGTTTTTATCGACGACATTTTGATCTACTAGAAGATAGAGGAAGAACACGCCGAACATCTGAAGATTGTTTTGGAGGCACTAAGGAAGGAGAAGATGTATGCAAAAATTTTAAAGTGCGAATTTTGGATGGAGAAGGTTCAATTCTTAGGCCACGTGGTAGATAGGAATGGAATCTCTGTAGACCCTGCGAAGGTTGAAGCAGTAAGTAATTGGGAACAACCGAGAACACCGACGGAGGTAAGAAGTTTTTTAGGGTTAGCTGGGTACTATCGAAGATTCATCCAAGATTTTTCTAAGATAGCAACCCCGTTGACCAATTTGACTAGAAAGACGGTGAAATTTGTATGGACCGACAAATGCGAAGAAAGTTTTCAGGAACTGAAAAGGAGGTTGAGCGAAGCACCTGTGTCATCATTACCAGATGATGCGGGAAATTTTGTGGTGTATAGTGATGCATCGCACAAGGGACTTGGCTGTGTGCTTATGCAGCACGGTAAAGTCATTGCGTATGCATCATGACAATTGAAGGATTACAAAAAATGATACCCTACTCACGACTTAGAGTTAGCGGCAGTAGTTTTTGCGTTAAAGATATGGAGGCATTATTTATACGGAGAAAAATGTGAGATATACACGGACCACAAAAGTCTAAAATATATCTTCACACAAGAGGAGTTGAATATGCGTCAGAGGAGGTGGTTAGAATTGATCAAAGATTATAACTGTGATATTCTTTATCACCCGGGTAAGGCAAACGTGGTTGCCGACGCTCTGAGCAGGAAAGGAAGGGAAAAATTATTTCAATTAACGACTCAGGAAGAGTTGATAAGAGAGATGGAGAAATTGGAAATAGAAGTGAAGGGACCCGAGAGGTCTAAAGAAAGGTTATTTGTAATAGAAGCTTGTCCGACGTTGTTGGATAGAGTGAAGGAAGCCCAGGAAAAGGATGAAGAGTGTGAGAAAATCCGAAAGAGGATCACAGAAAATGAGGAAGAGAAATTCCGAATGAATAAAGATGGTATCTTAAGATTCGAAGGAAGAGTGTGGGTACCAGCGGTAATCTAGTTGAGGGAAGAGATTTTGCACGAGGCACACAATACGACATATTCCGTTCATCCGGGAGGCACAAAGACGTACCGAGATCTAAGGCAACATTTTTGGTGGCCCAATTTGAAAAGGGAAGTCGCAGAGTGCGTCAGTAGATGTTTGACTTGCCAACGCGTTAAAGCAGAGCATCAACGGCCGAGTGGTTTACTACAACCGTTAGAAATACCAGAGTGGAAATGGGAGCATATTACCATGGACTTCGTGGTAGGACTTCCAGTTACACAGAAAGGTGATGATGCTATTTGTGTTATCATGGATCGACTAACGAAGACCGTACATTTTTTACCAATCAAGATCCGCTACAGTTTGAATCAGTTAGCGAGCCTATATGTAAAAGAAATTGTCTCACGACATGGAGTGCCGGTGTCAATTATCTCTGATTGAGATCCGCGCTTCACATCTAATTTTTGGAAGAGTTTGCAAGAAAGAATGGGAACACAGTTGAGGTTGAGTACGGCTTACCATCCTCAGATAGACGGACAGAGTGAGCGAATAATACAAATGCTGGAGGACATGCTTAGAACTTGCGTGATGGATTTTAAGGGAAATTGGGACGACCACCTACCCTTAGTAGAATTCGCATATAATAATAGCCACCATGCGAGTATCGACATGCCACTGTACGAAGCTCTTTACGGAAGAAAGTGCAGAACGCCATTATGTTGGGACGAAGTCGGAGAGCGACGAATACTCGGACTAGAGATACTACAAAAAACCGTAGACGTGGTGACAGTGATAAGAGCCAGATTAGTAGCAGCTCAAGATCTCCAGAAGAAATACGCAGATTTGCATCGGCAGGACCGAGACTTCAAAGTCGGCAGTTTCGTATTCTTGAAGGTATCTCCATGGAAGGGAAAAATCCGTTTCGGCAAGAAAGGAAAATTGAGTCCAAGATTCATAGGACCGTTCGAGATACTGAAACGAGTGGGCGAAATGGCATACAAAGTTGCGTTACCACCCGAATTGGAGCACATCCACAACATGTTCCACATTTCTGTGTTGCGACCATACAAGGCCGACTACAAGCACGCGATTTCTTACGAGCCCATTCAAGTGGAGAAGAACTTGGCGTATGAAGAAATTCCTGTCCAAATATTAGATAGGAAAGAGCAAACTTTGAGAAATAAAATTATATCTTCTGTAAAAGTACTTTGGCGTAACCACGATGTCGAGGAGGCAACGTGGGAGTTAGAAGATAAGATAATGAGGGATTATCCCCATTTATTTGTGTAACCTTGTAGCAATTCCGGGATGAAATTTTTATAAGGGGGGAGGATGTAATACCCGAGAATTTCCTAATATTATTAAATAAATACATTAATGGAAATGAGAAGTTATTTGAATATAAATGATTTTGTGTTATGAGATGAATTAATTCAATTATATAAAATTGAATAATTATAATAATTGAGAAATTGATGGAGTTTGCGATAAACTCATTGATAGTCTTGTGTGGCACAGTGACGTAATATAAGAATGATTATATTAATTTAAGCGAATAATTAATCTATATTAATTGTTATTGTAAAATATTAATTTATTGTTATCGTAGAATATTAAATAATTATTGTGGAATATTAACTGTGATTGATTAATAATATGTGATTATTATTATTGCAAGAAATATAATAATAATAAACCACTTGTTTATAATTGTGCTGAGATTTTTACTTGTTAATGTGATAATGAATCCTATGATTATTAATTAGGTGTTATTAATAATCGATGAGGAATGGATTAATTAATATTATTGTTAATTAATTGATAAGGTAAATAATTTATTTATTTGACATTATGAATAATAAAATAAATAAGTTATTAATATAATAAGATTATATTGATTGTTATGTACAAGCATGCAATAATATAAAATACGACTATATTATATAGTGTAGAGAAACACTTAGGTGTGACCATACAAGTATACATAAACTATGTTATATAATGCAATGTGAATATATTACACATATGGACCATGTATTAAGATTAATTAAACTATGTGAGCTACATGATTAATACTTATGTGACAATATGTATGTAAGTATACATTAAAATGATATATCATGAATATATTGTAATCACTTGTTGATTAATATAATTTAATAATAAAGGAGACAATATAGTGTGATAATATCTGAAAAGTCTATACCAGTATGATAAAAATGTACATGGAGTATATGTGTACAAGTCACACTTACTACATTATGTGAATTATAGTGTGACATTTCAATTAAAGACATATGTATAAAATATATATGTGTAGATAGCCTAAGTATTTAATACATATGGGTATAATGATTTAAGTGTATTATGTTGCAAATGTTGAGTTAGTATTGTGCCTTGTCCCTAAATGCTAGTCTCATTCTCATTCACGTGAAGAACAAAAAGGCTAAGGAGCTACTCCTTCTTCTTCTTCTCCCAAGCTCCTTCTAGCTCATGATTATCGGGGGAGTGGTTATCATGATGATCTTCAACAACCCTTTACCAACTCTCTTTTAACCATCATGTAATCTAACATTCTCATTGGTTTAATTTGATGTATATATGCATTGTCTTTGTAAGAATTGCTCTATAAATATGGCTCCCTCCCTTCTCTTTTCATTTGCTGAGATTTTGTCTAAGTATTGAATTGAGAGTGTTGTGAGTTTAATTGCAAGATAATCACAGAGAGAGAGATTTCAATAAGCTTACTTTGCATTACAGAGGTATAAATCCTTCGTTCTTGGTTCATCATTTTGTTTACTGTCAAAGTTTCTAATTCTTAATTTTGATTACAATTCAGGCTAGATTGGATTAGAACATGTTCTTAGTTGTTATATAGACTTATAAACATGTTTAAACCATAATGTGGCTGCTTAGAAAAGTTTTCGTGAAGTAATTTTGTGAGTTGGATTTGTTATGTGCCATTGCAGGCTGCTCTCTGGACTGGAACGGGAGCCGCGCGGTCGCGCGTCTCCCTAGTACAATTTGGGCGAGGCCGTGCGCCACTGCAGAAATTGTTGATGATTTCTTTTATATATTCTGATGTATTGAGCATGTTGTACTGTTAGGATATGCATATAACTCACAATAACATATGGAATAAGGGTACTAGGTTATAGTAATCCATGCTAGTCGTTTTAGTTGAGTATTTCAAAGAAAACTGAAAGTTATGAAAAGAGCAACTTTAATATGTTAGCTTTATATTGACATTCTGACTTTTGAAACATATTTGTGTGACCTAGAAACACATGATATGAATGTTAACTTGCGTATCTAAGCTTCATAATGTAATTTGAGCATATGAACCTCAATAGTGAACCTTTCCAACAAAAACTCAAGCGTTGAACATGGACTCTAACATGTTATATTAGGATTCTAGGTTCTGATTTTTTGAGCATGTTATATGACCTTGAAATGCTGGTCAAATAAGTTAACATATGAATCTAGATAGCATGGGCATGTTAGGCCTTATTAGCAAGCTTTACTAATGACAACATAAGCTTTAAATGTAGACTTTGACATGTTATATTAGGACTCTACATTCTGATATTTTCAACATGATTGAATGTGCTTTGAAGGCATCATACATGTACGTACTTGTTAGATGTAATGCAAGTTAATCAAGCATGAGTTCGATTAAGTCACGAACTAGTAACAGTGCTAGAATCACATATCCATGACATAGAAACATATGAACATGCGTATCAATAAAATATATGAGTACTTTATATGTCTAAATGATAAGCATGATAATTTATGTAAATTCATGGCATTGTATAACCCTAAGTCGTTAGGGATCGTGAATTAAAACTAAATCATATATGATTGGAATTAGAAAGATTGAACAAGCATGAAAGTATCCTGTAAATATGTATACATACTTTGTGATATCATATGTTATATGTTACTTGAACCTGATTTTGACGGTTAACTTATGAGAATGCCATAACTTGCTAAAATGAAATATATTTTAGTATTGATTGTAGTCTTATGTGATATTAATAAAATGCGAGTATGTTTGCTAATTGTGATAGTCTCACATGATAGTAATGCTGTAAGAATATGATCAACTTGAAGAAAAGAGGAAGTTAAGAATAGAAATTAGATACTAAATAATTGTGTAGCTAGGGTAAAACTTAGCTTGTGTGTTGATCATATATTCGAAGATATAATGTGAAGTTAAATTATATGACTAATGAATATCATATATATACGTAACTGTATTACAATAGGAATCCAAAAGTGTTGGCTAGCTTTACGTGAGTAAACTACGCATAAGGCAAGTTTCCTAAACCCTTGCATTACTTTATTCAACGGATATCGTAAGCGAGTATCTAAACCTATCTCTTTGGATACAAGTATTCTATCTTTGTATATTACGGACTAGTTTCCTACTTAATCGTTTGAATTGAATTAGCATACTTGAACGCTTATTTCATTAAAGCTATTATTCATGTTGAACTTAGTATTATTCTTGAATATTGTAAAAGTGTCTATGTTATTTGATTCGGCTAAACTTATATTATTGAAAAGCGACCCAAACTAATTAATTGGTGCGAGATCTTTTATTTGACTAAGAAGAATAACCATCTTTGAAGGGAATATATAATTGTCGGAGAACCGACGTGCACACTTGAGTATGATTGATTGTTATGCAAAACGATGGTATTTTAGGCTGATCACCTGTTGTACTTGTTTTTGTTGGATTTTTCAGTTTATTACTGTTAATTCTAGTAGAAGTTCATAGTCTTTAGCGACTGCTCAGTATTCAGTTATCTTGAAATCTTGAACTGATTTGTTATTGAATCACATTGACATTATTCTGTCCTTAGCGACTATTATTGAAAACTGTTGATATTCTTGTTATCCTTGAACTATCAAACTTTGATATACCCTTTCAAGAATTAAGAATTATATCACTTACCCTTATTGTATATTACTTGCTGGGAAATTTGTGCTCATTCTTGCTTTCCCTAAAACATTTCAGTTAAGGCAGAGCAGGGCGAACCTTCGGGCGTTGATAAGGGAAAGGGCAAGGCTACCAACTAGCTTGTCTCTTTTATGTTTAAATATTTTAATATTGTATTAAGATGATGTAGTAAGACTGGATTTGATTATGTTTAAGCTTAAGTTAGAATATGTAATAAGTCGTTAATTGATATTATTCTGTAATCTATTAAGTACTGTAGGTTGCGAGACTTGGGGGAATATTTATAATAAATCATTGTAAATTATTCTAGAATAGATTTTCCGCTGTGATTGTGTGATATTTAGTTATTATTATTGTGATGTATTACCATGAGCACGTGATGAACCGAATTCGAGCGACCCCGTGAAGGTCCTGGAATTTGGGGGCATCACATGTATAATATGTATGATAATAAATGGGTTGATTATGGACTATTGACTAATGTGATTGGATATTATTTTAGTTGGATGCTTGAATGTATGTGTTTTATTAAATGGAGTCTGCGTACCTCGTCTTCTCTAATTTTCTTTGATGTAAAATTCTATCTCTCTCATATGTACTTTCCCTTGACTGCTGGTAAGTGGTTTTTATGACCACTTATTCGGATAGTAACCAGCTTGTTCCGCTGTCGAAACTCAAGTATCTGTGTGTTTTTCACGTGTTTTTTCTTTGTTTTGTAGTTTGCATGTTTTGGAACACCCTTGGTGCTTATTGAGCTTAAAAGGACAAAATGAGGTCAAAAGGAGCAAGAATGGAATGATGGCATGACAATGGGAAGGAAATGCAATCAGGACATCGTTTGGGGGGTTTATGTGCATTTCATGTTCTTGGATTAGAGCTTAGTTCATATTGTAGATCATCTTATAAGGTTTTCGGAACATCTTGAATCATCCCAATCGGAGTTCGGAGGCGAGAGTTATGCCCCGTATACCAACGGACGTTAAACTTCACGGTTTTGAGTTTTCAAGCACAGCTGCCACTTGGAGCTCAATTTCAGCCCTCATCCATCCATTCTTTCTCAATTCTCAAAGAATGAAAGTTGTAGAGCTCTTCGATAGCTTCGATTTGATAGGTGGCAGGCCTGGTAACTCCTCATGGATCAAAAGTTATGGCCGTTCTACCAAAGGACACTGCAGCAGAAAATCTTTGGTGCGGGCGCGCTGATTTCTAGTGTATTTTGGGCGCGGCCGCGCCAGTCCTCAGCAGACAAAACTTTGACTTTTCAACTGAACGGGCTTGGCTAGAGACTAGGATATAAGGGGGCTTGGTTTTAGCAAGAAAGTGCATCATATATTGGCCCTAAGCCTTAGTTCCTCTCTTTTCTTCCTTTACATCTTGTTTAATCTAGATTAGGAGTAGATTAGAGAGTAGATTAGTGCTAGTTTAGTTAGTTAGTTAGATTCTAGGGTTAGATTAGAGAAGAAGATTGAAGCAAGAGATTGACATTGAAGATCCACACTTGGAGAAAGAACAAAGGTTTGCAATTTCTATCTCTTCACTCTCCTTGTATTCAATTTGTATTTGGATAAAGTATAATCTACTTGTGGATAATATATTCGAGTTGTCTATGACTTAAATCATATTTTAAGGTTTCAATGGAACCTAATGAGTAGTTTAATTTGATATTCCTTCCATGATGGTCTTATTTGATTACTATGTGTTTGTCTATTGCGATGTATGCTTTCATTGCTTAATTGAGTCATGACCAATAACTGTGATAACCCACATGGGATTGAAAGACAAAGTGTGGGTTTAGATCTAATCGTAGTAACGGGCGATTGTACGTTCACATGGCGTTGGACGTATGATTGGTGCTTAGGATAGACATATACCAAAGCGCCACTCGTAGTCAATAGAGGACTTGACCTTAAACCCTATTTATTTGTAAACACCATAGAGATATAGGGGTTTAGATAATGTGGGTGTTCACGTGCATTCTATCATCTGTGGATTGCACGTGATATGGATTAGGTGCATCGAAAGATGGCCTTCTCTTACCTTCGTGTTCTCGGCTAACAACTGTAATGATTAATTTAACCTAATTAGAACTGTGTCGACTTAGACGAATCATTATGGGAAATTGGAATCACTTATTTTCATTATCTAATTTTACTCTAGGATTAATTAGTTTAAGTTTACTTCCTTGCCTAGTTTAAAGTAGTTTTAATTCTTTCTCTTTGCCACACGTTTAAATAAGACTGAAATGATTATGTGCTAGTGCTTTGGCTACCTTTTATCTGTTAATTCCTCCTGGGAACGATATCTTTACTCACTCTTTATTACTTGTTGACCGCGTATACTTGCACGTTAATTGTGTCATCTAATCGGACCAACAAGTTTTTGGCGCCGTTGCCAGGGAATTAAGTGGATAACTGTTTGCCAACATTAGTTTCAATCAGATTAGTTTTAATTTAAACATTTTTATTTTTGTTTAATTCTCTTTTCAGGTACAATGGATCTAAATTTCTATCCATGGAACTACACAAGGCAAGAGCAACCAAGGGAAGTAGGGAATGATGGCGGCGACCCAATTGCTTCACTTTCAGCACAACTAGAGGTTCTCTCGAGGAAGTTGGATACTTTTTTAGCCCAACAGAGTCAAGAGCCGGCAGTTACTTATGGCTTTAGTGCTGGGAGCTACACGAGCCATCAGGAGCCTATCAATTATGGACAGACGTAGTATGGGGGTGAGTGCTCCTACAGTGAACCTTATCCCGACTATCAGCAAGACTGGGGGTATCACCCAGACCCTTCATCAGACTATTATCAAGACCAATATTGGGATCCAAATCCCGTTTACGCCCCAGAATGCACATTCCAGACTCCAGTTTATGAGCCTCAACACAATTTTGAGGGTGACACAGAAAATGCAAGCTTGGAGGAAGGAGGTGACATATCACTGAAGGACATCTTGATTGAGCAACAGAAGTCAGTCAAGAATATCCAGAACTGGGCAGAGCAAATTAGTAGGGCCTTAATGATAGAGGATGAGCAAGGGCAGACCCATACTGTGAGCTATCAAGAACAATGCAAGCCAAGTCCAAATTGTGCACCCGAACCCACTTATCTATCCCCATGTTTACAAGGAGAACAACCAACAATGGACTTCATGTATGCAAGCTCAAAAAACCAAGAGGAGTTGTTTGGGAGCCAGGAACCATCAAACCAAAATTTTCAATATCAGATGGCCCCAATCAACTATGCTTCTACCAGTGAACCTCAATACAGGGAGCCCGTGGCTGAAACAAAAAAGGAAGGATTGGAAATTATGTGGGGGAATTCCATAGCATCGACAGAGGAGACCTTGATTAAGCAAGAGCAATCGATTGAGGATCTTTAGATTTGGGTGGAGCAGATTAGCACGGCATTAAGGAAGGAGGAGGTATGTGAACAAGAGACAACAGTGCAAGATTTTGTGCCTCCAATGACTGAAGCCGTAAGTTATGATCCCCAGACTACTTGGTGCTATGACATGGGTACATAAACTGATGAAGAGCCCGAAGTGCACTTGGAACTAGACGAGCGAAAGACAATGGATATCGAGGAGCCAATTGGGGCTGTGGAGTATGAATGTGAACCAACAGTGACAATCCCCCAAGAGCCTCCTCTGCCTAAGTGGAACAAGCCAGCCAAGTTTGCACACCCTTGCCCCCTTGGAAGCCACATTACATATATGGATCTCGATGACATGAGAGAGTCCATGAGCTTCAAACCATGGTGGTCAAAAGAGAAGAGAATAGAAGAAGAGTCCGTTGTGTGGTCTATACCTCCATGCCCCGATCATTTCACCTACACAACGGAACCCTTGCCTAGCTCCCCAACCTTCAGGATGGGGAATTCTTTTACTTATCCAATGCTAGGTAGTTTAAAGCGGCATCCGCTCCTACTGGGAAGCCGCCAAAGTCACACAGCTATTCTGATGGATGGAGGGGTTCTCCAGTATCGTCGGGGAGTTGGGTAACAGTGAGCAGACACAGTCAAGCTAGAGGACTATAAATCAAGCGCTAGATGGGAGGCACCCCATCATTTCTCTCTCTTTGTTTGATTCTCCATTACCTACTTCCCATCATCCCTCTCTCCATCTCTATGTTTAATTCTCCATTTACATGCTTTCTATCACATTTCCCTCCCCCTCGTTTAATTCTTATTAGTTAATATTTAGTTTGAAGTTTTTGCATACTTTAGCAATTAAGAATTCATTGCCTACATTTTTGGTTTTAGGCATGAATGCGTATAATTTTTGGGATTAAAAAGCTTATAGAATATTTTTGATGCACTTGCATTGCTTATACGCACTTAGAGAATTTTTGGGAATTTAAATGCATATATCTTTCCATGTTCATTCTCTTGATGTAAATAGATAATATACTTTTGATAGTGTATGAGGGCTTAATAAAGGTTATATATCTTTCTCAGGATTAATGCATGCTGTAAGAAGCCAAACTAAAGGGCCAACCAAGTGCATAGGAAAAATTCTGCAGAAACAAAAATCTGGCAGCCCGTGCGGCCGCGCCAAATCTAAGGCATTACCACGTGCGGCCGCGCCACATGCAGACTGGACCTATCTTGGGAAAAATCCTGCAGATTTTGGGGGGTACCACTTCATGTCAATTATTAGCAGCCCCCAAGCCTCAGTCCCTATAATCCCAAACCCCCAGTTCCTTAATGCAATCCCCCATCTCTTCCTTAATGCAATTTCCCCCCCCCCCACTAAAAGCCTTAGTTTTTAAAACCTCCTACCTCCTCAATCCAAAGTACCAATTCCCATCCACCTCAGCCTCTCAACCTGATCAATTGAGACATTGAGTGTGGAATCTCTAGCAGAGCAAGATTGATATTGAGTTAGGTTGGTTCGTTGAGTACAGTACTGAGCGGGGTTTATTTTGCCAAGAGCAAAGAGAGACAGGGGAAACTTCTGAGAGGGCGCCAATTCATTTCATGCAGCATCAGAAGCCGAATAGGGGAGTTCCTTTCTTTTTACCTTTACCTTCAATGAGGACATTGAACATTTTAAGTTTGGGGGTATTGGTTTTGTTTTTGCATGTAGTTAGTTCATTTCATGTTGTGTCAGTTCATTTAGTGCATGTAGTGTTAAAATTTGTCAAAATTTTAAAATTTTTGCATTCTGTTTTGCATTCTGTGTTAGGACATTTTACATGAATCTAGTTTAAGTTGGTGAGTTATGTATGTGGCCTATGAAGAAACTAAAATCACTTGATTATTGAACTGATTGGAGACTTAAGCTTGATTTCATTGTCATATATGTAAATCCTTACCTGTCAGATACTGTGTAGCCAGTGAGCACGATAGAGTAACCACCATGACATGCTAAGTCTAAATTTTCACATACTTGTCTTCTGATGGAAAAACTATATTTTAATAAAAGAGTTTCAGTTTGCATATAATAATAACTAGACTGTTAAAAGCTTAAGTTTGGGGGAAACAGGGGGTTTTGCATGCTATGTGGGGAGATGGAGCGCAAAACGCACTCCTCTTTAAAAAGAAAAGAAAACAAAAGAAAATGCATTGAAAAAGAAAAAAAATATAATAAACACATCAGCTACGTCGAGTTTTGGGGCCTTTGATATTCGAGCAAATAAGCCCGAGGGGTGTCTCTACACCCACCGCCCTAAGGCCGTCTGGTCTGGGAGTCGTTGTACGAAAGCTCGCTACATGGATATCATTGAAAAGCCTAAGAGAACTAGGCATTGTACAGTCGAATGTGTACACGGTAAAGTGCGAATACGCCCTCGTGAGTAATAAAAGCTTAATGAAAACCCCCTGTGACTCTTAGCTTAAGTAATGCATGGTCTTGGTTAGAACTTATCTGATTTACTACTTTTCTTGAATTAAAGCTTATTTTTCCCCTAAGAAGCGTAGTATGTGATTAATTTGTTCAAAAGCATGTTTAATGGTTGCTAGGCACACAACGCACAATACGTCAGTGCTGACAGCTTTGGATTTGCAGAATATGCCTTATGGTCTTGTCTTGGGTAGCTTATCTATTCGATTATCTCGGGTTTTCTGTGGCATTGCTTTGAAAGTTCAATACTGACTGGGACTTGGATTTGCATTCATGATAGTGTAGATTGTATACATTGTATATACTGCATTGCATCTTTTGTTTAGTTTTATTTTGGTTTCTTGAGGGCAAGCAACGGTTAAGTTTGGGGGTATTTGATAAGTGGTCTTTATGACCACTTATTCGGATAGTAACCAGCTTGTTCCGCTGTCGAAACTCAAGTATATGTGTGCTTTTCACGTGTTTTTGCTTTGTTTTGTAGTTTGCATGTTTTGGAACTCCCTTGGTGCTTATTGAGCTTAAAAGGACAAAATGAGGTCAAAAGGAGCAAGAATGGAATGATGGTATGACAATGGGAAGGAAATGCAATCCGGACATCGTTTGTGGGATTTATGTTCGTTTCATGTTCTTGGATTGGAGCTTAGTTCATATTGTATAGCATCTTATAAGCTTTCCGGAACATCTTGAATCATCCCAATTGGAGTTCGGAGGTGAGAGTTATGCCCCGTATACCAACGGACGTTAAACTTCATGGTTTTGAGTTTTCATGCACAGCTGTCACTTGGAGCTCAATTTCAGCCTTCATCCATCCATTATTTCGCAATACTCAAAGAATGAAAGTTGTAGAGCTCTTCGATATCTTTGATTTGACAGGTGGCAGGCCTCATGACTCCTCCTGGATCAAACGTTATGGCCATTCTACCAGAGGACACTGCAGCAGAAAATCTTTGGCGCAGGCTCGCGGATTTCTAGTGTATTTTGGGAGCGGCCGCGCCAGTCTCCAGCAGACAAACCTTTGACTTTTCGACTGAACGAGCTTGGTTAGAGATTGGGATATAAGGGGGCTTGGTTTTGGCAAGAAAGTGCATCATATATTGGCCCTAAGCCCTAGTTCCTCTCTTTTCTTCCTTTACATCTTGTTTAATCTAGATTAGGAGTAGATTAGAGAGTAGATTAGTGCTAGTTTAGTTAGTTAGTTAGATTCTAGGGAGAAGAAGATTGAAGCAAGAGATTGACATTGAAGATCCACACTTGGAGAAAGAACAAAGATTTGCTATTTCTATCTCTTCATTCTCCTTGTATTCAATTTGTATTTGGATAATGTATAATCTACTTGTGGATAATATATTCGAGTTGTCTATGACTTAAATCATATTTTGAGGTTTCAATGGAACCTAATGAGTAGTTTAATTTGATATTCCTTCCATGATGGTCTTATTTGATTACTATGTGTTTGTCTATTGCGATGTATGCTTTCATTGCTTAATTGAGTCATGGTCAATTACTGTGATAACCCACATGGGATTGAAAGACAAAGTGTGGGTTTAGATCTAATCATAGTAGAGGGCGATTGTACGTTCACATGGCGTTGGACGTATGATTGGTGCTTAGGATAGACATATACCAAAGCGCCACTCGTAGTCAATAGAGGACTTGACCTTAAACCCGATTTATTTGTAAACACCATAGACATATAGGGGTTTAGATAATATGGGTGTTCACGTGCGTTCTATCATCTGTGGATTGCACGTGATATGGATTAGGTGCATCGAAAGATGGCCTTCTCTTACCTTCGTGTTCTCAGCTAACAACTGTAATGATTAATTTGACCTAATTGGAAGTGTGTCGACTTAGACGAATCATTAGGAGAAATTGGAATCTCTTATCTTCATTATCTGATTTTACTCTAGGATTAATTAGTTTAAGTTTACTTCCTTGATATCACCCATTTAAATAAGATTGAAATGATTATGTGCTAGTGCTTTGGCGACCTTTTATCTGTTAATTCCTCGTGGGAACGATATCTTTACTCACTCTTTATTACTTGTTGACCGCGTATACTTGCGCGTTAATTGTGTCATCTAATCGGACCAACAACTGCTAATCAAAATTTCTATTTAAATTAAATAGTTTATGTGCTAGGAATAATTAGAATTATCTTGAAGAGTTGGAGACCAAGGAACAAGGAGCATGTGAAGACCCGTTTGTATAGAGCCCGAGTTTAAATGTAATAGTTATATTTAAATTTAATTCTTGCACTCCTAGGTTTGACCTTTTGGTTCACTATTTTGGTTCACTTGGTGGCTTTATTGAACCAAACTAGAATAAAAGTCCATAATCAATCCGGGTAGAATATAGTATTCTATATACATGCTTATACTATATATATATATATATATATATATATTATATTATGCAACATGTGACGCCCCTAAATCCGGGTACTTGAAACCCGTACTTGGTGCTACACGATACCATTCACACGGACTGCTTAACATATTATAAACTTAAAAATTATATCAAAGTTGACCAATCCCCAGATACGGACCTTTAAGTACATTATTACATGATACATATTATATTATAATAATACAAAGTTCTAAATATTACAACCAACACCTTAAAACTATTCCTTCAGCTTTCCCTTTCCTTTGTCCTTGCCAGAACCTTCTAGTCGTTCACGCTTATCTGAAAACATTTAATTTAAAGCAAGAATGAGCATTTAATTGCTTAGCAAGTAATATCAGATAATAAACATCAGCTGAAAGAAGTAAACGTTTTCTTTGAAGTATACTTCTACAACGAATCAATAGTTGTGAAGCCATTTGCAACCATTCGTAACAACATATTAACCCGTTTAAAATTTTAAAACGACGTAGTGACTATAAATGCTGAGCGGTCAATAGACCTTGAACCATTGTTTTCAAGTTTGAAAAGGTTTATACAGAAATTCATCTGCAAACCGTCATGACTTACGGACACGTTGGGTGATCAGCCCGTATGCCCTGTATTGATCAACACTACATGCTGGAACGACATATCCGCCTTTGGTGCATAAAAATTTCCCAATTTCGGGATGTTCATTGTGACGCCCCCAGAATAGGTCCATTCAACCCAACCCATTCTGAGTCGCCAAATACATGGTACAGAATTCAAATACAAACTTTATATCATACGGTCGTGCAAAATACGACCACACAACTGTGAGTGTCAATACAAATATGTAGAAAATATTAAGATTCAAACTAAGTCCTCATTACAATTATTATCACACTATTTATCAGAAATAGTGAGGACTACTACTGCTCTAACTCGGACCATCACTCTGTCCCCCGACTAGTTCCCGCAACATTCTCATTTCCTGAAGAGGACAACAGATGAAAAGGGTGAGCTCAACTAGCTCAGTAAAGAATATTATGACTAAGATAATGGAAAATAAATTATCGTTAGCCTTCAATAAATCAGATAAAATATAATGGACAACCAATCTTAGATCAATATTTGCAGCGGAAATAACAATTCATTAGAAGAGTTAAGCAGAGAATCAAGTCTACTATCTTCTATGATTTAAAAGTCTATCATCAATATTTTATCCCTGTAACATCAATCAATATACATCTCGAATCAAATATTCATCTTTGCACTACAGGCCAAAGATATTCATTTGTATCATCAGTGGTCATATTCATCTCAACACCTGTCATCTTTGCACTACAGGCCAAAGATATTCATCAGGTAATCATTCATCTTTGCTCTACAGGCCAAAGATATTCATCAAGTAATCATTCATCTTTGCTCTACAGGCCAAAGATATTCAGTTACATCACCTTTTAGGACTGAGAATGATGAAAAATATTTTAAAAAAACGAATCCAGTGATATAAAAGACAAAGACTAAGGATTCGTATTTTAGTATATCCAATTCAAAAATACCTCGTAATAATCAATTATGGAGAAAAATTCAAGAATAGAGCTCAAAACTTGGATACAATCAAAGATAGTAACCTTAACAAGCAATTTGGACAAATAGAAGAAAATTTGATTTTTTCGTGAATAGTGCCGTACGTGAATAGTGCCGTATACGTGAATAGTAACCCCGACGGAAAAAGTAAGAATTTCAACATAAAATCCATGACAATATTTCTGTATAATGATATTGAAAAGAATAACATCATTTACGAAAGAAAATAACATCCCTTATCTCAAAAAGATAGTACCTCTGACTGGAATATCGGATATAATACCGAAGGAAACTTGCACTGAATAGCAACACTCAAAGTATTGAAATACTCACAAAAATACGCTCGATATTATAGAGAGAGAAAACTTCTGATTCTGGTGTGATTTTCAAATCTAACCTAAGCACCCTATTTATAGGAAAAGCTTAGGATGCCAAAGGAGACTAAAATAATAAAATATTATTATTTTTTTTAAAAATTCCGCCGCCTGGCGGCTTCCCAAATTTTTAGATTTTCAACAAAAGTGGGGCCCACCCATTAAATAATATTTATTTTTTGAAACTTCAATAATTCATAATAAATAACCCCTTCATCAGAAAAATACAAATTCTGTGTCCTTCTATAGGAAATTTAATTCTCTACAACTTTTCAGAAGAAAGTTTTTCCAAATTCCAAACATAATTTATCCGAAATCCATAAACAGATGATTTCTCACACCAAAATATTGATAAAAATTCATCAGCGCCAATTCCTTCTTTAATATCCACAAAATCATATAAATCAATAATTAATTATTCACAAATAATATTATAGAACTACAATATTAACAACCAGGTCGTTCCCAGGAAAGAGGGGGCCTTCCGATAAGGACTTCTCCTTACTGGCACGCAATTAAATAACCCCTCCTAGACAGAACTTCCTTAGACATTGTCAATAATGCTATCTAATAATATTATTCAAATAATATGAATTATTGAGTTGATAACGTGAAATACTGTGCAATGACAATTATTGAATCAATACTACAAAATATCAACTGTAGCCATTATTGAATCAATCATATAAAATGGCAACGTAGCAATTATTGAGTCAATAAAATATCAATGTAACAATTATTGAGTTAATAATATAAAATATCAACGTAGCAATTATTGAGTCAATAATATAAAATATTGAACAGTAATTACTGTAACAATAATTGAGTAATGGCTTCTCACGTAAGACTCAATAATTCGAAATACTGTGTAATACCGTGTGCTACTATGCAACACCGTGTATCACTGTATTTTAACCACTGGGTATTTCAACAGTACTAACGGTAACAACCACGCCGTTATTTTGTAAAAAGTTATTTCTGTCGCTTTCTATATCCGACAGTTATTCCGTTGTGGGGGCCCACAAATAGCTGCACCTTCGTACGAATATTCCCCGACAACAAGAATATTCCACGACCAAACGAATATTCCCCGACAACAAGAATATTTTATAACCACTTGCTCATTTTAAAAATGTTTGCACATTTCACCCATAACTTTCATATTTATCAAAACAACACCTTACTGTTTCGAAATAATATATAAATAAAACTAAATCTTTATTCATAAAAGTTGGGGTCTTACAACCTCCCCTCCTTATGAAATTTCATCCTCGAAATTGACGTACGTACCTGGTATGTCGAAAAGGTGAGGATACCTTGCTTTCATTTTCGATTCCAACTCCCAGGTCATTTCCTCAATTGCATGGTTTCTCCACAAAACTTTAACTTGAGGTATAATTTTCGAGCGTAGGACATGCTCCTTCCTATCCAAGATATTGACAGGTACCTCCTCGTACGTTAAATCTTCGGCTATCTCGTCTGGTTCTAACTCAATAATGCGGTTTGGATCCTTTACATATTTACGTAACACGGATATGTGAAACACGTTATGAACACGAGACATGCTTGGAGGTAAAGCGAGTCTATAAGCCACATTTCCTACTCGGTCAAGAATCTCAAATGGACCAATAAATCGTGGATTGAGCTTTCCTCTCTTCCCAAACCTCGTAACTCCTTTCCACGGAGCAACACGTAATAACACATGGTCTCCAACATTAAATTCCACGTCCTTTCAATGAAGATCCGCATAACTCTTTTGTCGATCTTGTGCTGTTTGTATACGTTGTCGGATTATTTGAATTTTTTTCTGAAGTCATACGTACCAACTCCGGTCCCAACAATGTTGTTTCACCCACCTCGTTCCAACATACTGGAGAGTGACACTTTCTCCCATACAACGCTTCGAATGGAGCTACGCCTATACTTGCCTGATAACTGTTGTTGTAGGAGAATTCCACCAATGGTAAATACTTATCCCAACTCCCTTTAAAATCTAGAACACAAAGTCTCAATAGATCTTCAAGAGTTTGAATAGTCCTTTCCGATTGTCCGTCTGTTTGAGGATGATAAGCCGAACTGAATAGTAAATTCGTGCCCATAGCTTTCTGCAAACTGATCCAAAATCATGAAGTAAATCTGGGATCACAATCCGAAACTATGGATACTGGCATGCCATGCAATCTCACAATCTCATTCACGTACATATGAGCAAGACGTTCAAGGGAATAAGTCTTTCGTATCGGCAAGAAATGAGCAGACTTGGTTAACCTATCAACAATAACCCAAATCGCATCTATGCCTTGAGAAACCTTAGGAAGACCCGTAACGAAATCCATTGTAATGTGTTCCCACTTCCATTTCGGAATCTCCAGTGGTTGCAATGGACCCTTCGGCACCTGATGCTCTGCCTTTACACGTTGACAAGTTAAACATCTCGAGATGAACTCCGCGATCTCTCTCTTCATATTGCTCCACCAAAATGTATGTAGAAGATCACAATACATTTTAGTACTCCCAGGATGGATTGCAAACGGTGTGTTGTGTGCCTCCATCATGATTCTATACTTCAAGTCGGAATCGTTAGGAACACAAAGTCTGGAGTTGACTCGAAGTATTCCATCTTCATCGATTCTCGCTTCTGAAATTGCACCTTCTTCTTCATATTCATCAGCTCCGCATCCGTAGCTTGAGCAGCTTTAACTTTATCAATCAAAGCTGGTTCTACGCGTATACTTGACATCATCGCACTCGTTCCCACATATGATCTTCTACTCAACTCGTCAGCTATCACGTTCGCTTTTCCAGGATGGTATTGGATAGTATGATCGTAATCTTTCAACAGCTCAAGCCAACGTCGTTGCCGTATGTTGAGTTCCTTCTGAGTGAAGAAATATTTAAGGCTCTTATGATCCGTATAAATCTCCACTTTCTCTTCGTACAAGTAATGTCTCCAGATCTTCAACGCGAAAACGACTGCTGCCAACTCTAGATCATGAGTAGGATAATTCCTCTCATATTCTTTGAGTTGTCGCGAGGCATAGGCTATGACTTTCCCATGTTGCATGAGAACACATCCTAACCCTTTGCCCGAAGCATCGCTGTAAATAACAAATCCATCCGAACCAGATGGTATTGTCAGAACAGGTGCCGAGATAAGTCTCCTCTTGAGCTCTTGGAAGCTCTTCTCACATTCCTCGCTCTAAACGAATTTTGTATCTTTCCGAGTCAACTGAGTTAATGGAGTAGTGATTCGAGAAAATCCCTCTACGAACCTCCGATAGTAACCAGCTAAGCCCAGAAAGCTTCATACTTCGGTCACCGACTTAGGTTGCTCCCAGCTTTGTATTGCTTCAATCTTCGCCGGGTCAACAGATACTCTACGTTTCGATACCACGTGCCCAAGGAATGCTACTTCCTCAAGCCAGAACTCGCATTTCTTTAACTTGGCATATAGCTTGTTCTCACGAAGCTTTTGAAGTACCAACTTCAAATGGTGTTCATTATCTTCACGGCTTTTAGAATAGATGAGAATGTCATCAATAAAGACAACAACGAATTGATCTAAATACTCCTTAAATACACGGTTCATCATATCCATGAAAGCAGTAGGAGCATTAGTCAATCCAAAAGACATGACTAAGAACTCATAATGCCCGTACCGTGTTCTGAAAGCAGTCTTTGGAATATCCTCAGTTTTAATCTTCAACTGATGATATCCAGAACGAAGATCGATCTTTGAAAAGAATTGCGCTCCTTGCAACTGGTCGAACAGGTCATCAATACGAGGTAACGGATACCTATTCTTGATGGTGACATGGTTCAACTCCCGATAGTCAATACAAAGTCGCATGCTCCCGTCTTTCTTCTTTACGAATAAAACAGGAGCACCCCAAGGAGACGTACTAGGACGAATAAAACCGATGTCTAACAATTCTTGTAATTGAATCTTTAACTCCTGAAGTTCAATAGGAGCCATTCGATATGGGGTTTTAGAAATGGGCTTTGTACCGGGCTCAAGGTCAATAAAGAATTCAACTTCACGTTCTGGGGGTAGACCGGGAAGTTTTTCGGGAAATACATCAGGAAACTCATTAACAACGGAAATATCATTCAAATCTGATGTATTCTGATTTAGATCAGTGACATGAGCTAAGAAAGCTTGACATCCGTTTTTCAATAAACGAATAACCTTGGGATTTGAAATGATATTGACTGATTTTAGTGGTTTGGTGGTTTGAATTCGCACAACAGGTTGATTAGGAATATGAAAACTAACAACCTTACGAAAACAATTAATTTTGGCATGGTAAGTGGTTAACCAGTCAATTCCTAAAATCACGTCAAATGCAAGTATTTTCAAAGATATAAGATCAACAGGTAAGGTAAGGGTACCAATCTGAATCAAGCAAGATTTGTAAACTGTAGATGTAACAAAGGTTTCTCCTAACGGAGTTTCAACAGATAAGTCAAAGTCTAATTTATCAGAAGTCAAGTTCAAACGTTGAGCACAAGCAGGTGAAATAAAGGAATGGGTAGCACCGGTATCTAACAAGGTATAAACCTCGCAAGAGTTTATGATCAGCTTACCCGTAATCACCTCGTGTGGATTCCTCGTGTTTTGGGTTGTCACGACAAACGCTCTTCCAGGAATCACCGACTTTGACTTGTCTGCAGCTGCCTTTGGAATCACCACCCCCGCTGAACTTGGTTTCGCAATAGGACAATCTCGAGCTATATGTCCTTCTTTTCCACAGTTATAGCATCCTTTGAACTGTTGTGGGCAGTTTGGGCTGATATGTCCCTCTTTCCCGCATTTAAAGCATACGACCGGTGGTCGTTCTCCTCCCCTCGAAACAGTTGATGCTGGTGCTGATGTTGACATCTTCGCGTTCTCATTGTTGTACCTTCTCTTCTTGAAATCTCCTCCCGATTCACTTCTTCTACTATCATGGCCACGATAACCACTGGAGTGGTTACCGCTTCTGTCATACTTTCCTCCTCGCTGGTTGTCATTGCTCCGATGACTGCTGCTACCGGTACGACCTTGGTTGTGGTCCCTCGGTTGAACATAATCATTATCTCGTTCTAATAACTGGGCCCTGTTTAATACATCCAAATATAAAGAAAATTTATGAGAAATGAGGTATTGACGTATTTCGGGTTTCAAACCTCTTAGAAACATCCGCGTCATACGTTCCTCATTCTCCACCAAATGAGGTGCAAACCTGGACAGCTCCGCGAACATAGCCTCGTATTGGGATACCGTCATGTTGTTTTTCTCGAGTCTGATAAACTCTATTTCCTTCATATGACGAATACTTTTAGGAAAGTACTTGTCATTGAACAGTTTCTGGAACGCTTCCCAAGACATCTTAAGTGCGGCAGGCTAGGTACGTTTCACAGATTCCCACCAGTAATCTGCCTCTCCATGGAACATAAACGTGGCGAATGGAACCTTCTGTTCCTCTGTACATACCAAGACATCAAATATCTTGGTAATTTGTTTAATCCACGTCTCCGCCTTGATCGGATCTGGCTTTCCCAGAAACTCTGGTGGTCCCAATTCTTTGAACTGCTTAGCAGTGACAGCTCGCGTGTTGTTATTATCTCCACCTGTATGTTGCACACGAGTCTCCCTCGTCTGATTTTGCATAAACTGCAAAAAACTTCTAAACATCTCATCGTTTATCGTCTGACCAGCGTTATTTTCAGGATGAACATTGCCTTCTTGTTGCACGTTCTCCTGGTTAACGATTAAAGGTGTCTCCACGATCTCATTCACTTCGTTGTTAATGTTCTCAGCTGCCATTCTCAAATACTGCCATAAAACAAGGGTTAATTAAACAAATTAACATATCACATATTAACCCTATGCTCCGACTGACCAATTAAATACCACATAACCTTAGGTAGGACACACTAGCGAAGGATTTACTCGTCTCTCCCCTCCTAGTTCTATTCCCCGATCTCCGCCAGAGATCATATCCCTAAGCTCTGATACCAACTGTGACGCCCCCAGAATAGGTCCATTCAACCCAACCCATTCTGAGTCGCCAAATACATGGTACAGAATTCAAATACAAACTTTATATCATACGGTCGTGCAAAATACGACCACACAACTGTGAGTGTCAATACAAATATGTAGAAAATATTAAGATTCAAACTAAGTCCTCATTACAATTATTATCACACTATTTATCAGAAATAGTGAGGACTACTACTGCTCTAACTCGGACCATCACTCTGTCCCCCGACTAGTTCCCGCAACATTCTCATTTCCTGAAGAGGACAACAGATGAAAAGGGTGAGCTCAACTAGCTCAGTAAAGAATATTATGACTAAGATAATGGAAAATAAATTATCGTTAGCCTTCAATAAATCAGATAAAATATAATGGACAACCAATCTTAGATCAATATTTGCAGCGGAAATAACAATTCATTAGAAGAGTTAAGCAGAGAATCAAGTCTACTATCTTCTATGATTTAAAAGTCCATCATCAATATTTTATCCCTGTAACATCAATCAATATACATCTCGAATCAAATATTCATCTTTGCACTACAGGCCAAAGATATTCATTTGTATCATCAGTGGTCATATTCATCTCAACACCTGTCATCTTTGCACTACAGACCAAAGATATTCATCAGGTAATCATTCATCTTTGCTCTACAGGCCAAAGATATTCATCAAGTAATCATTCATCTTTGCTCTACAGGCCAAAGATATTCAGTTACATCACCTTTTAGGACTGAGAATGATGAAAAATATTTTAAAAAAACGAATCCAGTGATATAAAAGACAAAGACTAAGGATTCGTATTTTAGTATATCCAATTCAAAAATACCTCGTAATAATCAATTATGGAGAAAAATTCAAGAATAGAGCTCAAAACTTGGATACAATCAAAGATAGTAACCTTAACAAGCAATTTGGACAAATAGAAGAAAATTTAATTTTTCCGTGAATAGTGCCGTATACGTGAATAGTAACCCCGACGGAAAAAGTAAGAATTTCAACATAAAATCTATGACAATATTTCTGTATAATGATATTGAAAAGAATAACATCATTTACGAAAGAAAATAGCATCCCTTACCTCAAAAAGATAGTACCTCTGACTGGAATATCGGATATAATACCGAAGGAAACTTGCACTGAATAGCAACACTCAAAGTATTGAAATACTCACAAAAATACGCTCGATATTATAGAGAGAGAAAACTTCTGATTCTGGTGTGATTTTCAAATCTAACCTAAGCACCCTATTTATAGGAAAAGCTTAGGATGCCAAAGGAGACTAAAATAATAAAATATTATTATTTTTTAAAAAAATTCCGTCGCCTGGCGGCTTCCCAAATTTTCAGATTTTCAACAAAAGTGGGGCCCACCCATTAAATAATATTTATTTTTTGAAACATCAATAATTCATAATAAATAGCCCCTTCATCAGAAAAATACAAATTCTATGTCCTTCTATAGGAAATTTAATTCTCTACAACTTTGCAGAAGAAAGTTTTTCCAAATTCCAAACATAAATTAGCCGAAATCCATAAACAGATGATTTCTCACACCAAAATATTGATAAAAATTCATCAGCGCCAATTCCTTCTTTAATATCCACAAAATCATATAAATCAATAATTAATTATTCACAAATAATATTATAGAACTACAATATTAACAACCAAGTCGTTCCCAGGAAAGAGGGGGCCTTCCGATAAGGACTTCTCCTTACTGGCGCGCAATTAAATAATCCCTCCTAGACAGAACTTCCTTAGACATTGTCAATAATGCTATCTAATAATATTATTCAAATAATATGAATTATTGAGTTGATAACGTGAAATATTGTGCAATGACAATTATTGAATCAATACTACAAAATATCAACTGTAGCCATTATTGAATCAATCATATAAAATGGCAACGTAGCAATTATTGAGTCAATAAATTATCAATGTAACAATTATTGAGTCAATAATATAAAATATCAACGTAGCAATTATTGAGTCAATAATATAAAATATTGAACAGTAATTACTGTAACAATAATTGAGTAATGGCTTCTCACGTAAGACTCAATAATTCGAAATACTGTGCAATACCGTGTGCTACTATGCAACACCGTGTATCACTGTATTTTAACCACCGGGTATTTCAACAGTACTAACGGTAACAACTACGCCGTTATTTTGTAAAAAGTTATTTCTGTCGCTTTCTATATCCGACAGTTATTCCGTTGTGGGGGCCCACAAATAGCTGCGCCGTCGTACGAATATTCCCCGACAACAAGAATATTCCACGACCAAACGAATATTCCCCGACAACAAGAATATTTTATAACCAATTGCTCATTTTAAAAATGTTTGCACATTTCACCCATAACTTTCATATTTATCAAAACAACACCTTACTGTTTCGAAATAATATATAAAGAAAACTAAATCTTTATTCATAAAAGTTGGGGTTTTACATTCATATTCAGTCTGGAGTTCGAACCAAAGCAATTTAGTTGGATGACTCTATCCTAACCAATAATATTCAACGATATATTTAAACAATGTCTAGCTAAGTCAAATAGCTTAGACAACTTTTAAACCATATATTTATATCAATATTAAATAGTAGGCATCAATACTTGTATTATCAAAGAATTTTGAGTTCAAGGATACTTGTTTAGATACAATCATTCATACAAGTGAACACACTTGCACAACCAAACTTAGCTTACAAATAACAGAACAATTTTGATTATATATCAATCATATGGAGACAGTAATAAGATACTGGTAAACAATAAACTAATCAATAATAAATAAGTTAGAGATACTTGCTTACACAAAGAACCATTGCATAAAGTAAATGCAAAGGTTGGAATACTTGCACCATAAAGAGTAAGGTTTAGATACTTGCCTTGTTCGCTGCTTACTGCTACGCAATATAGTTTTATCTTTAACACAAAGACCTATCATTAATAAGATTATTCTTGAAATCAGTATATCACATTATACTTCATAATACTACTACTTTATAAGTAAATTATCTAGCATGTAATCACATAATCAAACATTAAATAACACTTTAACACTTACTTGTTCATTTACAAGTTTCTTATTATGGCTTGGTAACTATTTACGATTTCAGAAGACTGCATACATCATTTCAGCAAGGTGAAACCAAAATGTCTTTCTTTTCTAAAAATTTCAGTTTTCCATTTCATTATCCTGAAATGTTTATTTCAGTAAGCTGAAACCAAACTGTCTTCCATTTCTAAAAATTTCAGTTTTCTATTTCAGTATCCTGAAATGTTCATTTCAATAAGCTGAAATATCCTATTCACGAAAACACCAAATCAGCTTATTATTTTTCTATCCTTTGGCCACACATATATACATATAATACATGCACAAAAACAATTTTTCTGGAATTTTTCAACTCCTTTAAGTATTTTAAAAAAATCCATTTCTAGTTAATTCCTTAAAAAAATAGCTACCTCACGCTTAATTCCAGAAACTCTTGGCAGGATCTTACACATGTTAACGTGGACATTTAGTTTAAATTTCGTGGCCATTGGAGTTATAGAACTCCAGTTATAGCAATTTTCGTCGAAAAAACGTAAATATTAAAATGGTCATATCTTGCTCAATTTAAGTCAGAATGAGCTCCTTTTTGGACACAAGCTGCTTTATAACATATATTTTAATGTCTCAAAAGATTGGAATTTATTTCAAAAATTAAATGGCCGAAACAGCCCTTGGAAATTCCGGACAGCCTACTTTTTGTCATTTTTTAGATTTTGCTTCTTGTGCTAAAATCTGTCCACACGAAAATCTATAACACCTTTTTAAGTGATTCCACTTGGAAAAGTTAGAAGACTTATATATCTAACCCCAAAAATTGACCACACTCAAAAATTCAAAGTAGAATGAGAGATATGGTCGTTTCCATTACATACTTTTTTTTCACAAAAATTTGTTTTTCAATACTTGGTGATTTTTAAGAAATCTTCCATATCCTTACACCTTCACCAACAAAATCCATCATAAAATATCATAACACAAACTAATACCAAATATACTCATGGATCTATCATGATCCATGATCTATTTCACCAAAAAGTATCAAACACAAGATTAACACAACTAAGGCAAAGAAAAATTAGATTTTCTAACTTTTGAAAAACTTATTTTCCCTTTTATGCTTTAGATCCAATTTTTTGCATCCTTGAAAGGGTTAAATCTAAATATGAAACCCTAATAAACACAAAGATATAAGGTTTTAAACCTCAAGATCATAGGTTTAAAAAAAATCGAAACTCAACTCAAACCAAAAAGAAATTAGACTATATAAGTATGGATTCCTTATACCTTAGCTTGATTTCCTTCCTCTCCTTCTTTTCAAGACTTGATTAGGAACTTATGAAACTAACAAAAGCCCTCCCTCTTTCTCTTCTCCCTTATCCAAACTCTCTCTCTCTCTCTCTAAGTTGCTAGTTAGCTAATATAAATGAGAGGAAAGAGAAAAATAAAAAGCTTTTGTTGTTAGCTATAAGATAAAGAGATATAATGTATATCCCTATCCTATTCTCCCACACTCTTACTCTCTCTCTCTCTTTAATCATTAAAGTGTTGCTTGTACACTATAGCTAACTTGTAAGTTTGGTAAAAAGATAAGAACAAAACCATTGCTTGACACCTAGCAAGTTGTTTACCTAATAAAGCAACATAATCATTGTATACATGACCTCTTTCTTCCTTCCTCTCCAAAATTTTGGCTATGATGCCCCTTTGGGCCCAAATTTGTTTCAGGCCCACTTAGTATACTTAAGGTCCAATAAGTCCCATTTCCATTGGGCTAAGTTTGTGCTACTCTTTTAATGTTTTGGGCTAGCAAATTTTAATTCTTTGGGCTTGTAAATCAACATAGTTTATACTTTTTAATTTTTATTCTATCCTAATCATTTATTAAGGGTTTCCTTATACACATTTGTAAATAAATTTCTTACTCAAATATCTTTAATTTCATAACCCAATTAGACTTGCTTTACTTGGGTTATAAAATCACTTATTTGAGATGTATAAAATAGATCTCTTAGGTTATTTATTTACCATACATAATATATATATTAGGTTGCATAACTTTATATACAAAATAAATGTATACACATTATATAAGGTATATTTATTTAATCAATTACATAACCCACATAAGTCAACACATATTTCAATAATTTATTAACTTAATAGTTATAATTGGCTTAATAAGTTATGACCACTCACATATTCAGTATATATACTTCATATCAATTATTAATTACTTAACATTAATCACATAATGTACATAAATATCATCTTAAATACAATAACAAATGCATTAATATTCAAATCCCTATTTAAAATTCAAATTAGGATTTTGAACAACTATTCATCTTAGCTTCCTTTCTTAATCAACTTATAGTCATTAAATTGACTAACTTGCTTAATCCATATCGCATATGTTTAAAATATTATTGATAACAATAATGATAATAGTTAATAAAATAATAATATATATAAAAAAAATTCATTCGTAAAATTATAGTCATATAAAATTCTCGGTCCTTACATTCTCCCCTTCTTATAAGGATTCCGTCCCCGGAATCACCATTACCGTACGCTTAATTTCATGTCTATCCTTATATTTTATTTATAAAATTTTTATTAAATTACTACATTCTCCCTTCCTTATACGATTTTGTATTAGGATTCCAGAACTGTTTGCCTCTCCCTTCATCATATAGGCAGCAAAAATTATCTTTTGCTCCTCCACTACCCTAGCAATAACAAAAGCCTTCTCCATCTCCTTCACCCATGTTTGGCCTTCTATAGGGTCAGTTGTCCCTCTAAATTATGGCGATCCTACTGCCTCGAAGTCTTTAAAGTTTGCCAATCGATTATTTGTTCGATTCCTTGCTGTTGGTGCTCCAGTTTGCATGGCTTGTGCCAACATATTCGCAAGATTCTGCATCAGGTTTGCTTGACCTTCTGCGTTATTAACAGATTCTTCTGTCCTTTGGTTCTGATTTCGTCTCCTTGGCGGCATTATCTGGTTAAACAAAACCTTAAATTATTCTTTCTTATTTTACATTTTATGCCTCATCGTATAAGTGTTAACATTTAAAATGTAACGCAAGATCTTAAACTCAGACAAGCATATAATCAGATAGATACTTACCATCTTAATTTTCAAAAGTCATTTACTTAATCAAATATATATTCATATTCATTTAACGAGTTCATAGTACTTCATATCATATAGCACATATTGCTATAAACATTTATCATTCCCTGTGACCACAAAAGTCGGGAATCCCTGCTACAACTTATACAAAAGTTAGGTAATACTTTACATACATAGGCATACCATACACACATTTACTACCATACATAATCATATAATACTTATCTTACTTGTTTCCTACACCCTCCCTTGTTACCGGGCAAACTTTTGCCTGGTGACCTACCAACCCACATATAAAACATACACCTTACTTTGGATTGGGGCAATGAGGAGAGAGATGTCCCTCATGTCCACAATTGTAGCATACCTTTTGCCCTTTCATGCATACACCTTCATATTTCCTTTTACAGTTTGTACACTTTTCTATTTTTTTAAAGCTCACTGAGTTAAAATCAGAATTTCCTAAATCACGGTCATTCATCTTTCTTTTCCCCTTTTGGTTTGGAGCTGCACAGGATATGCTGCATTTGGCTCCCATCTGATCAATTTGGATCTTTAACTTATCTTGTTCTTCCATTATTTCAATTAAAGCCTTTTGCAATTGACTATTTAGTAACTTTTCTATTTCCCACAACATTTCCAGAGAAGAAACCTTATTCTTCAAATTCTGCACTTCAGTTGATGCCTGATCAGCTCCAACTTCAGTGTCCGAATCACTATCTGTCTATAACATCGTTTTTGGTTCTGGTTCTATGTTTTCCAAAATGATTACATCATCTTGGTTGCTTTCAGGTGGAGTGATTTGCTCCTTCTTTACGACATGAGAGTCTTCTAATCCTTTCTTTTCTGACATCTATACACAAATTATCTTGATTAGTACATAGTATATACATAACAAACAATAGTTTTATATAAGTTACTTTTATTTGATTTTATGACGAATTTCCTTAATTCATCTTCTTTAAACTCTATTTGAGTTATTTAATTATTTATTTTTTAACGCTCCTATCTATCCTAAGGTTATCGCCTAAGGTATCCTCACCTAAGGTTTCTAACCTAACGCTTTGATACCAACCTGTGACGCCCCCAAATTCAGGTACTTGAAACCCGTACTTGGTACTACACGATACCATTCATATGGACTGCTTAACATATTATAAACTTAAAAATTATATCAAAATTAACTAATCCCCAGATACTGTGACGCCCCCAAATTCGGGTCCCCAGAACCTCGGACCTGGTACGTTATGATACATCATTTCTATAATTATTGCGGAAGATATAAACATAAATTATTTATACAATAACCTTTACACATAATTCCCAAGGTTTGAAACCTTAACTTAATGCCTGCCTTCAATATCCTATACGACATACAATGTCATTTGCATTCAATACTATTACAAGTTTAACCTGCTTCCAAATCTAATTTTGGAGTTTGTCTTTATCTTTGCCTGTGCCCGAAGTTTCGTTTTAATCTGAAATGTTTATCATGATATAGCAAGGGTGAGCAACAAGTTTGCCCAGCAAGTTTAAATATAATAAGAATATATCATGATTGAAAAGAATAATAAGCTGACAAACTTTCAACAATATAAGAATTGTCGAAGATTGTAAATCAATTTTCATAAATGAATGACTGACTCAATAATGATGAATGGCCAACAATGAACAATGAACAAATTTAACTGAACCTTAGGTTAATGAAGGTGATCAGCCTTTCATACCTGATGAACATATGCAACATGTACTAAGTGTGAATCAGTAATCAGTATAGATGTGAACAATCATCAATAATTATTCACGAACATGTTTTGAAATATAACTCAAGTTTGAGTTAGAGAAAACTTGCCTGTATCGTCTATTACCGTTACGCAATCTAATTTAATCGCTTTATTGGAAAGACCTATCAGTTATAAGATTGATATTTCAATTAGCACAACATACTTTATAAGTAAGCTATCTAACATTTAAACACATAGTCAAATATTAGATAACCTTAACACTATACATATACACAAGTCTAAACCTAGCACACATCGAGTCTTTAATAATATTCAATATAGTATACTGAGTGGTTTCCCACAAACAACTAACAAATTAGTTTTCGTCTAGTCTACACTATTTTTACAGTGAGTTAGATAGGTTACTAATTCGTAGATCCCTTCCCCATATGAAGGAGTCATTTAGCCCAGCTACTATACATCAACCATTAAATGGTACGACTGCACTACCTTAGACTTAACACTACTGTATCATATAACTTGTGAATTAACACTTAGCCTTTCATTCTATAAGTCCTTTATAATTAAGTAAGTCAAATTCCTAATCCAGTAACCTAGATTCAAACTGACATCCAATCCAGTAACCTGGATTATCCAAACTGTCCAATCCAGCATCCAGGATTGTCTAAATATCTCATCCAGCAAATTGATGGTCAATCCAGCAAACTAGATTGCAATCCAGCAAACTGATGGCCAATCCAGCAAGCTGGATTCTCTTTTTTTTTTTAATCTAATCATCTTATTATTTATTTATCTTTTTTCTACACATAAATACATGTATTTCATATACAAAAATAATTTTCCAAGAATTTTTCAATTCCCTTTAGTATTTTTCAAAAATTCATTTGTAGTTAATTCCTTAAGAAAATAACTACCTCACGCTTAACTCCAAAAATTCCCAACTCTTGGCGGGATCTTATATATGTTATCGTGAGCCTCCAGTTTAAATTTCGTGGCTATCGGAGTTACACAACTCCGATTATAGTGATTTTCGTCGAAAAAATGTAAATATTAAAATAGTCATAACTTGCTCATTTTAAGTCGGAATGAGCTCATTTTTGGACACAAGCTACTTCATTCCATATATTTCCATGTCCCAAAAGGCATGATTTTATTACACAACTTAAGTGGCTGAAACAGTCCTTTCAATTTCCGTACAACTTGCTTTTTGACATTTTCAGATTTTACGTCCTTTGCTAAAAACTGTCCAGAAGGAAATTTCCATGGAATTTTTCAGTGATTCCACTTGGAAAAGTTAGAAAACTTCTAGATCTAACTCCAAAAATTTACCACACTCAAAAATTAGAAATATTAAGAGAGATATGGTCGTTTGAATTTTATGTTACGTTTTATCCAAAATCTGATTTTTCAGTTTTTGTGTTTTGTAAGAAATCTTTCTAGATCTCTTGATTAATCAAACCTTAAACATCATAAACTATCATAATACATACTAATACTTCTAATACTCATGTATCTATCATAATCCATGATCTAATACATCAAACAATTACCAATCATAAGATAAACACAATAAAAGCTAAAAAAATTAAGTTTTCTTACTTTTTAAAACATTGTTTTCTTTTTCTTGCTTTTGGTCCAACTTTTGATCATCAAAAGTGATAGATCTAAACACATAACACTTATAAACATATAAATCTAAGGTTTTGGAGTTTTAAAATCTTAGATCCAAGTTTTGATTGAAAATAATCAAACAACTAAAAATAAATTTGATAAAAGGTGGTTTATACCTTCTTGGAACATCTTCTTCCTTCTTTCCTAGAGTTTGTTTATGGGACTTTGATAATTTACAAAACTCTCTCTCTTTTTCTCTAAGGGCTGCCGAACTCATTTCTCTCTCCTTTCTATTTCTTTCTTTTGTTTGCTAAGCTTGGAAGTGAGAGAAAGTGAAAAGAAGAAAGAATAATTTTTTTTGATAGATATGATATGTATATCTATTATACATTACCCACATTCTCTCTTGCTTTCTCTCTCCCATTAATTAAGTGGTTGCTTGCACTTCATATGTTGCTTGTAAGCTTGGTTAAAGGTTGTGGCATAATAGAAGTTTGACACATAAGGGAGAGTAGGTAAAGAGTTGGTAGGAGTTATTAAAATTCAATGATTACATCCATTCCCCTTTCTCTTCCTTCACAAAATCAGCCATGTGGCCTTCTTTTTATCCAAATTGATTTTATTATAAGCTTATCTAATGACTATAATGCCCCTCCTTAAGTGATTTAAATTGGGCCAAGCTTGGGCTCCATTTTTTTTCTTTTTGGGCTTGCACTTTTTTCTTAATTTACTTACCAATAAAATTAAACTTGGGTTTTCACCCATAAATAAATTGGGTCATCATAATATATGTCTCATATATATATATATATATTGAGCTAGCTTAATAACTTAATTGCTATTAAATCCAATTAGCTATAAGTCCAATGCTTAATTAAACAATTGGACTATTTATTTAATTCCTTGGGCCACATAATCATCTTAGTCCATTAAATCTATTCTCACTAAAAATAATACTCAACATTTTTGATATTTACATATTCTTAATTATCTTTATATACAAAATAAATATATACACAATATATAATGTATATTTATTTAATCGTTCACCCAATACACATACGTCCTCACATATTCTATTAGTTTATTAACTAAATAGCCATAATTGGCTTAATGAGTTATAAACACTCACACTCACATAATCATACACATAATTTACATACCTAATTTATATATTAGGTCACCGAACTTTATAGGTATCGTAGTACCTTATTCTTAATATTCCATCAAGTACAAATAAATTAATTTTTAGGGTTTTAAAATTTTGTAACCCCTATATTCTTTATTCTTATTCAAATAATAAATCTTATAGGTTCTTCTTTAAAAATTTTAAATTATTCCTCACATTCACATCTAGGTTTTATTCTTTTAACCTTTATTCTAATCATTTAAGATCTTATAAATTTTCAGGTTGTCACATTTACCCATTCTTCTAAGAATTTCGTCCTCGAAATTACAGCCTACTAATCCCTACTCCTTCTATTCACCAAAACTAGGTTTTCAACTTAACCTTTATTTGATTTCATTATTTTTTAAGGAGTACACACGGCTTCCTTCTATGAGGAATTATTCTATCATCACATTCTACCCAGACTTCTCCCCAAGGAGTTAAAACCTTTTCATATAATGCTGAATGGCCATGAGCTTTCATTTTTTTTCAATTTCAAAAAGGTTTAAACAGAAAATCATCTGCAAATCGCTCTGGACTTACGGACACATTGGGTGATCAGCCTGTATGCCCTGCATTGATCAGATGCTACATCACTGCCATTCGGCACAATTTGAACGACATTTGCGTTCTACATCATTGCCATTCGGCACAAAAATATTTCCCAATTTAGGGATGTTCATACTCAGCCTGGAGTCCAAATCAAAACAATATGATTCGGGATAAGTTCTCAAAGAATACTTTGAATTTTCATAAACATTTGTCTAGCTGGATCAAATAGCTTAGACATATACCAATAATTCCAATATCAAGCAAAACATTTGTCTGGTCAAATTTAATTAACACTTGACTTTTCTTTGAAATTCTGAAAATAATTTTATGACATCATTATATCGCACTGTATATACAGTTAGTTGAAGATTCTGTCATTTTGTGACTTTGTCATACAATAATATACCATAGTGGGTTGACGATTGTTGGTCCGATTTAGATGACACAATTAATGCGCAAGTATACGCGGCCAACGAGTAAAAAAGTGTAAGTACAGATATCGTCCCACAGAGAATTAATGGATAAAAGACACCAAACCACTAGCACATGATCATCTCAGTCTTATTTAAATGGATGGTAAAGAGAATGAATTAAAACTAAGTTAAACTAGGCAAACAATTAACTTAAACTAATTAATTATAGAGTTAAAATCAGATAATGAAGACAAGAGATTCCAATTTCCCCTAATGATTCGTCTAAATCGACATACTTCCAATTAGGTCAAATTAATAGTCAAGATAGTTAGCCGAGAACACAACCGTGAGAGAAGGCCATCTTTCGATGCACCTACTCTATATCACGTGCAATCCACAGATGATAGAATGCACGTGAACACCCACATTATTGACTACGGACGGCGCTTTGGTATATGTCTATCCTAAGCACAAATCATACATCCAACGCCATGTGAATGCATAATCACCCGCTACTACGATTAGATCTAAACCTACGCTTTGTCTTTTAAGTCCACATAGGTTATCACAGTAATTGGTCGCGAATGAATTAAGCAATGCAAGCACGAATCGTAATAGACAGTCATATAACAATCAAAGAGACAAGCATGGAAGCATATCAAAGTAAACTACTCAAAAGGTTCCATTGGAACCTCAAAATAAGCTTAAGCCATAAATAAATCAAGTATATTATCCACAAGATTCAATAACATCATCTAAATATACAATGTAATAACAAAGAGAGATTAAGGATAGAGATTTCAAATCTTTCTCCAAGCTTGGACCCTTGATGTCAATCCTCTTGCTTCAATCTTCAATACAAATCAAACCCTAGAATCTAACTACTTTAAACTAATCTAACACTAATCTCTAACCTAATCTACTCCTGGACAAGGAATTGAAAGAGAAGGAAGAGGAAAAACTAGGGCTTAAGGCCAATACATGTATATCTCATCCCCTTTCTTTCCCAAAACGAGCCCCCCTATATCCTACTCAAAAGCCAAGTCCCGTTCAATTGAAAAGTCAAGTCTGGCACAGCTGGGGACTGGCTCAGCCGCGCCCAAAAATGCACTAGAATCCGCCCGTCCGCGCCAAGGCTTTTCTGCTGCAGAGTCCTCTGGTAAAACGGCCATAACATTTGATTCGGGAGGAGTTACGAGGCCTGTCACCTGTCAAATCGAAGCAATCGAAGAGCTCTACAACTTTCATTCTTTAAGCATTAAGAAATAATGGACGGATGAAGGTTGAAATTGAGCTCAAAATGACAGTTGTGCAATAGAAACCCAAAATCGTGGAGTTTAATGTCCGTTGGTATACGGGGCATAACTCACGCCTCCAAACTCCGATTGGGATGATTCAAGATGTTCCAGAAAGCTTAGAAGACGCTCTACAATATGAACTAAGCTCTAATACAATAAAATGAAATGAACATAAACCCCCCAATGATGTCCGGATTGCATTTCCTTCTAATTTTTGATTCAAATGCCATTCTTGCTCATTTTGGCCTCTAGACTCGTGGCATCACCTTCATTGCTTCCTTACCCATGCTATCTTCATGCTTTAAGCCCATTTCAGTGCTTTGCCCCATTTAAGCTTAATTTGCACCCAGAGAGTTTCTAAACCTGAAAATCACAAAACAAAGCAAAAACACATAAAACGCACAACGATACTTGAGTTTAAGCAACAGAATGAGTTGGTTACTATCCGAATAAGTGGTCATAAAAGCCACTTATCAAATACCCCCAAACTTAAACGTTGCTTGCCCTCAAGCAACCAAAACAAAACTAAACAAAAGATACAATGCAGTATCTACAATGTATGCAACCTACACTATCATGAATGCGAATCCAAGTTCCCAGCCAATATTGAACTTTCAAAGCAATGCCTTAGAAAACCACGAGATAGTAGAATAGATAAGCTACCCAAACAAGACCATAAGGCATATTCTGCAAATCCAAAACTGTCAGCACTGATGTATTGTGCGTTATGTGCCTAGCAACCATTAGATATGCATTCAGATAAATAACTCACATACTATGCTTCTTAGGGGAAAAACAAGCTTTAACTTAAGAAAAACAGTAAATCATATAAGTTCTAACTAAGACCATATATTACTAGAGTTAAGAGTCAACAAGGGGTTTTCATTAAGCTTTTATTACTCACGAGGGCGTATTCGCACTTTCTCGTGTACACATTCGACTGTGCAATGCCTAGTTCTCTTAGGCTTTTCAATGATATCCATGTAGCGAGCTTTCAACCAACGACTCCCAGATCAGACAGCCTTAGGGCGCTGGGTGTAGAGACACCCCTAGGGCTTACTTGCTCGAATATCAAAGGCCACAGAACTCGACGTAGCCGAAGTGTTTATTCTTATTTTTCTTTTTCTTAATCTTTTCTTTTATTTTCTTTTTCTTTTTCTGCAAGGGAGTGCGTCTTACGCTCCATCTCCCCGCATAAATCATGCATGTCCCCTGTCTCCCCCAAACTTAAGCTTTTAACAGTCTAATTATTATTATATGCGAACTGAAACTCTTTTATTAAAACATAATTTTTCCACCAGAAGACAAGTATGTAAACATTTAAACTTAGCATATCATGGTGTTTACTCTATCGTGCTTACTGGTTACACAGTATCTGGCAGGTAAGAATTTACATATATGACCATGAAATCAGGCTGAAGTCTCAAATCAGTTCAACAATCAAGTGATTTCAGTTTCTTCACAGGTAACATACATAACTAACCAACTGAAAACTAGATTCATGCAGTATGTTCTCACACAAAATGCAAAAACTAAAGAAAAATTTTAAAATTTTCACAAATTTTAACTATTTACAACCTACATGCACTAAATAAACAAACACAATATGCAATATGAATGCAACTACCCTATATGCAAAATAAAGCCAATACCCCCAAACTTAAATTATTCAATGTCCTCATTGAAAGTAAAGGTAAAAAGAAACTCCCCTATTTGGCTTCTGATGCTGCATGAAATGAAGTGGCATCCTCTCAGAAGTTTCCCCGTCTCTCTCTGCTCTTGGTAAAATAAACCCCGCTCAACACTATACTCAATGAACCAACCCAACTCCATATCAATCTTGCTCTGCTAGAGATCCCACACTCAATATCTCAATTGATCAGGTTGAGAGGATGAGGTGGATGAGAATTGGTACTTTGGATTGAGGAGGTAGGAGGTTTTCAAAACTAAGGCTTGTAGTGGAGGGGATTGCATTAAATGGAAGAGATGGGGGATATCATGAAGGAACTTGAGGGTTTGGGATAAGAGGCTTGTGTGCTGCTGATAATTTACATGAAGCGATGTCCCCCCCAAAATCTGCAAGATTTTCCTTAAGTCGGGCCCTTTTTGTGTTAGGCGCGGCCGCGCGGGTATGCAGGCTTAAATGGGTGAGGCCGCGCGGGCCATCAGATTTTGTTGCTGCAGATTTTTGGCATGAACTGAGGTTGACTTTTGCTTTTCATTCATTCCGAGCAGCCTTTGACCTGAAATACACAGACAATACTTATTAAGCCCTCCTAGACTAACAAAAGTATATAAAATCTATTTACATCAAGAGAATGAACATGGAAAGATATATGCATTTATATTTCCAAAAATTCTCTAAAGGCGTATATGCAATGCAAGTGCATCAAAAGTATGCTATAAGCTTTGTAATCCCAAAAATATACGCATTCATGCCTAAGACCAAAAATGTAAGCATGAGCTCCTAAATCTACGAGCATTCAAATATTTTAAACTAAATACTAAACTAATAAGAATTAAACAAGGGGGAGGGAAGTATGATAGAAAGCAGGAAATAGAGAATTAAATTAGGAGGGAGAAAGAGAAATGATGGGGTGCCTCCCATCGAGCGCTTGATTTATAGTCCTCTAGCTGGACTGTGTCTGACCACTGCTATCTGACTCCCCGACGATACTGGACAACCCCTCCATCCATCAGAATTGCTATATGCTTTTGGAGGCTTCCCAATAGAGGAGGACTCGGATTTAAACTACCTAGCGTCGGATATGTATATGAATTCCCCGGACAAAAGGTCGGGGAGCTAGGCAATGGTTCCGCTGTGTATGTGAAATGATCGGGGCATGGAGGCATAGACCACACAACGGACTCTTCTTCTGTTCTTTTCTCTTCTGATCACCATGGTTTGAAGCTGGCAGACTCTCTCATATCATCGAGATTCGGCTCTGTAATGTGGCTTCCAAGGGGGCAAGGGTGTGCAAACTTGACTGGCTTATTCCACGAAGCTGAGAAGGCTCTTGGAGGGTTTTCACTGTTGGTTCACATTCATACTCCACATCCCCAATTGGCTCCTTTATTTCCATTGCTTTTGGCTCGTCCAGTTGCAATTGCACTTCGGATTCTCTATCAATTTCTGCACCCATGTCATAACACCGATCTTTCTAAGGGTCGTAACTCATGGCATCATTCATTGGAGGTATAGGTTCTTGCATTGTTGTCTCTTGTTCATATACCTCGTCCTTATTTAATGCCGCGCTAATCTACTCCACCCAAATCTGAAGATCCTCATTTGAATACTCTTGCTCATTCAAGATCTCCTCTTCTACTTCATCCTCAGAATCCATGTACTGAAACTCACTGGAGTTCTGAGGTCCTTTGCTCAAGGCTTCTACTACTTGAGAGAGTTGATTCTAAAAATTCTGAGTCTGTATCCCTTGCTTAATCAACTCCTCTTTCATCAAGGCCATGTTATTTTGATTTGCCCAATTCTGGAGATTCTCACTTGACTGCTCTTGCTCAACTGAGGTCTCCTGTGTTGATGCTATGGAATTTCACCATAAATTGTCCAATCCTTCCTTTTCAGTTTCAGTCTCGGGATCTATGTACTGAGGCTCATTTGTTGAAGGATTGTTGATTAGGGCCATCTGGTTCATAAAGTTTTGGTTCGATTCTTCTTGGCTCCTAATCATCTCCTCTTGCTTCGCTAAGGCTCTATCCAGGATGTCCACGGTAGACTGTTCTCCTTGTAAACATGGGGATGGATAAGTGGGTTCAGGTGTAAAAATTGGACTCGGCTCATAGTATTGGTCTTGATAGTAGTTTCCGGAAGGACTCGGGTGATACCCCCAATCTTGCTGATAATTGGTGTACGGCTCACTGTGGAAGTACTCACCCCCATACTGCTCATGTCCATAACTGATAGGCTTCTGATGGCTCATATAAGCTCCAGCACCATAGTCATATAAAGTCACTGGCTCTCAACTTTGTTGGGCTGAAACAATATCCAACTTTCTCGAGAGCTCCTCTAACTGTGCTGAGAGTGTGGAAATTGGGTCGAGTCCATCAGTGCTTGCTTCCCTTGGTTACTCTTGTCTTGTACAGTTCCATGGATAGAAATTTAAGTCCATTGTACCTGAGAAGAGAATATAGGAAGAATTAAAACAAAAATAAAAAGTTTAAATTAAGACTAATTTGATTGAAACTAATGTTGGCTAACAGTTATCCAAATAATTCCCCCGCAACGGCGCCAAAAACTTGTTGGTCCGATTTAGATGACACAAGTAACGCGCAAGTATATGCGGCCAACGAGTAATAAAGTGTAAGTACATATATCGTCCCACAGAGAATTAATGGATAAAAGACACCAAACCACTAGCACATGATCATCGCAATCTTATTTAAATGGATGGTAAAGGGAATAAATTAAAACTACGTTAAACTAGGCAAGCAATTAACTTAAACTAATTAATTCTAGAGTTAAAATCAAATAATGAAGACAAGAGATTCCAATTTCCCCTAATGATTCGTCTAAATCGACATACTTCCAATTAGGTCAAATTAATAGTCAAGATAGTTAGCCGAGAACACGAACGTGGGAGAAGGCCATCTTTCGATGCACCTACTCTATATCACGTGCAATCCACAGATGATAGAACGCACGTGAACACCCACATTATCTAAACCCCTATATATCTATGGTGTTTACAAATAAATAGAGTTTAAGGTCAAGTCCTCTATTGACTACGGACGACGCTTTGGTATATGTCTATCCTAAGCACAAATCATACATCCAAAGCCATGTGAATGCATAACCACCCGCTACTACGATTAGATCTAAACCTATGCTTTGTCTTTCAAGTCCACATAGGTTATCACAGTAATCGGTCGCGAATCAATTAAGCAATGCAAGCACGAATCGTAATAGACAGTCATATAACAATCAAAGAGACAAGCATGGAAGCATATCAAAGTAAACTACTCAAAAGGTTCCACTGGAACCTCAAAATAAGCTTAAGCCATAAATAAATCAAGTATATTATCCACAAGATTCAATAACATCATCTAAATATACAATGTAATAGCAAAGAGAGATTAAGGATAGAGATTTCAAATCTTTCTCCAAGCTTGGACCCTTGATGTCAATCCCCTTGCTTCAATCTTCAATACAAATCAAACCCTAGAATCTAACTACTTTAAACTAATCTAACACTAATCTCTAACCTAATCTACTCCTAGACAAGGAATTGAAAGAGAATGAAGAGGAAAAACTAGGGTTTAAGGCCAATACATGTATATCTCATCCCCTTTCTTGCCCAAAACGAGCCCCCTTATATCCCACTCAAAAGCCAAGTCCCATTGAATTGAAAAGTCAAGTCTGGCACAGCTGGGGACTGGCTCGGCCTCTCCCAAAAATGCACTAGAATCCGCGGGCTCGCGCCATGGCTTTTCTGCTGCAAAGTCCTCTGGTAAAATGGCCATAACTTTTGATCTGGGAAGAGTTACGAGGCCTGCCAACTGTCAAATCGAAGCTATCGAAGAGATCTAAATCTTTCATTTTTTGAGCATTGAGAAAGAATGGATGGATGAAGGCTGAAATTGAGCTCCAAGTGACAGCTGTGCAATAGAAACCCAAAACCGTGGAGTTTAACGTCCGTTGGTATACGGGGCATAACTCACGCCTTCGAACTCCGATTGGGATGATTCAAGATGTTTCGGAAAGCTTATAAGACGCTCTACAATATGAACTAAAGCTCCAATCCAAGAACATGAAATGAATATAAACCCCCCAAACGATGTCCGGATTGCATTTCCTTTCCATTTTTGCTTCAAATGCCATTCTTGCTCCTTTTGGCCTCTAGACTCATGGCATCACCTTCATTGCTTCCTCACCCATGCTATCTTCATGCTTTAAGCCCATTTCAGTGCTTTACCCCATTTAAGCTCAATTTGCACCCGGAGAGTTTCTAAACCTGAAAATCACAAAACAAAGCAAAAACACATAAAACGCACAACGATACTTGAGTTTAAGCAACAGAATTGGTTGATTACTATCTGAATAAGTGGTCATAAAAGCCACTTATCAACGATCTTTAGATCACATCCAACACTAGGCAATACTGCATTAATGACTCCATCGTTTTTATCATCCTTGCATCAGGTTTCATGATGCATTGATGATATATAAAATACATTTTGATATTTTAAATAATTTTTGTCTAGTCGAAACAATTAGCATAGACTTTTCTGTTAAACGGTTCGAAAATCTTTGAAAATCTTTTTGGAATTATCATGTCGCAACAGGTAATGATGTGTCAGGGTCTCGAAGTCCACACATACACAATTGTAACCATGTTTTGAAGATAACCAAAAATTCATTTTTGGTGTTATCATGTCACAACAGGTAACGATGTGTCAGTGGTACGAAGCCCACTTCTACACAATTGTAACCATGTGTTGCTCATAAGAAAAATTTATTTATATTTTTAAAGGCACATCCGTGCGAATTTAGCTTGATGTCAAAAAATTCAAAGTCTAGCACAGCTGGAAGATTTGGAATACATATGCTTCCACCACCAACTTCAATTCTTTACGAATAAATTAGGAGCACCCCAAGGATATGTACTAGGACGTATGAAACCAATGTCTAACAACTCATGTAGTTGGATTTTTAACTCCCGAAGTTCAACAGGAGCTATTCGTTATGGGGTTTTGGAAATGGGTTTTTTACCAAGTTCAAGGTCAATACAAAATTCGATCTCACGTTCTGGGGGTAGGCCAAGAAGTTCTTTAAGAAATACGTCAGGGAATTTATTAACAACAGACATATCATTCAAATATGACGTATTTTTGTTTAAATCGGTGACAATGACTAAGAAAGCTTGACATCCATTTTTCAATAAACAAATGGCTTTATGGCTTGAGATGACAATGAATGATTTCAATGGTTTGGTTACTTGAATTCGC
Source organism: Panax stipuleanatus (assembly GCA_020205555.1). Taxonomy (NCBI): domain Eukaryota; kingdom Viridiplantae; phylum Streptophyta; class Magnoliopsida; order Apiales; family Araliaceae; genus Panax; species Panax stipuleanatus. The sequence goes on along the minus strand of CM035124.1, from coordinate 157,234,670 downwards.
AGAACAGGTTGGTTAGGAATATTAAAACTAATGACTTTACGAAAATAATCAATTTTATCATAATGAGTAGTTAACCAGTCAATTCCTAAAATCACATCAAATTTAAGTATTTTCAAAGAGATGAGATCAACAGGTAAGGTGAGGGTGCCGATTTGAATCAAATAAGATTTATAAACAGTGGATGTAATGAAGGTTTGTCCTAATGGAGTTTCAACAGATAAGTCAAAATCTAATTTCTCAGGAGTCAAGTTCAAACGTTGAGCACAAGCAGGTGAAATAAAATAGTGGGTAGAACCGGTATATAATAAGGTATAGATTTCGCAAGAGTTTATGATTAGCTTACTCGTGATAACTTCGTTCGGTTTTCTCGCTTTTTAGGAAGTCACGACAAAAGCTCTCCCCTGAACCATCGACTTTGACTTGTCCGTAACAGCCTTTGGTGTCACAATAATAGCTGGACTTCATTTTGTTACTAGATAAAATCGAGCTATGTGACCGTCTTTTCCACAACTGTAACACATCTTGGGTTGTTGTGTACAGTTTGGACTGTGTCCCTCATGTTCGCATCTGAAACATCGGACTGGTGGTCGTTCTCCTCCCCTTGAAACGGGTGTTGGTGCTGGTGTTGTTGTCGATGTCTTTCCGTTGTCATTGTTGAATCTCCTCTTTTTAAAGTTGTTTCCACTTGATTCACGTCTCCTATTATCTGGGCCAGGATTACCACCGAAGTGGTTACCATTTCTGTAATAACCAAATATTTTTATACAATTAAATAAAAAATTGTGCATATAATTTTTTTTAATATATTATTTCTATCAAAATAAAGGTGGGAATATGTGTAAGGTAAAGAATATATATGTGATACATATATATTTATTTATTGCACGAATAATTTTAAATAAATTTTTCGATAAAAGAATTATAGATTACTATAAATTATATTCTTATAATAAACTAATTTTGATAGTCAAAATATTTTATTATTTATTTTCCATGAAAATATGATTAATATATTATTTAAATAATATATAAAGTAATGTCTAGAATTATTATAATAATTATTTTATTGTATGAATTAATCAAGATTAATTAAGTTAATTATTTTAACTTAATTAATAATGGGATATAAGGTAAAGTGTGATTATAGATCAAAACCCTAATTTTTGATCTACGTTATGAAATTTCATGAATTATACAATTATTGTATAATTGTATTTAAAAGAAAAGTGTATTTATGTTATTAATAATAAGAAATTATTTTCATAAGAAATTTGAATATTAAATACTAGTATTAACTATATTTGTATTCAAATATATGTAAGTACATTGATACAAGTTATGATTGTGAATTTTATATATAATTGTGATAATTAACATAATTATATGAATATATATATTAAGAATTTATTTATTTGTTTTGTTTAAATATTAAACATAGTAATTAAATATGTTGGTATTTAAATGAAAGTATGTATATTATGTTATTAATGATACTAATTAGGATACCCTAATTCATAAATTTGGGAATCCTAATTTTATCAAGAAACCCTAATTTTATAAAACCCTAATTTTATTAAAAATCCTAATTATTAAATTAGTGTGTTTCAATTTTATTTTATTTAATTCCTAATTAATTTTCCAAACCCTAGGAATTATTTGGCAAATCCTAAGGGTTAAAACCTAAGGGTTAAACCCTAGATTCAAGTGCCATGGACAAAAATACACTTGAAGGGATTTATTAATTATAAAAATAATTAATTTTGGTTTTGTTTTATTAGCTTACTTGCAAATCTTTACAAGATATAGGCTAAGATATCATCACATGTTCAAATCTTATTTTATCAACCATTATATGACACCTAGCAAGCTCAGATTCATTGAATTAAATGGATAGGATTGCAAAAGAGGGAGAAAGTAAAAGAAATGACAATTATTTTCTTACAAACAAGTCAAGTCCCTTTCTCTCTCTAAGACCCACGAAATGTTCTCTCTAACTTGTTCATACTATCAAATAATAACATCTCACACACTAACCTTTAACAGATTAAGGTCAGAAATCGAAAATTTTCTCAAGAAAGGTATAAAAAACCCTAACTCATGCTAGATCTTTAATTTTTCGTTAGATGTTATGTTTAAGTGTTAGAATATGTTCTATAATATGTGTATTGATGATCTGGGTTGAGAAATAACACTTTCAATACATCAAAAGGTTCAAAATCATGAATTTTTGAAAACTGGAAAAAACTTAAAAATATTTTCTGGCAGTTAAAGTCGGGGCTTATAGATCTCACCCTGTTTATCAGAAGTTATGTTTAAGTGTTTGTATGTGTTCTATGCCATGTTGTTAGTAGCCTAGAAGTGGTAGAATGGAAATCGGACTAACAGATTGATAGATATGAACGGTCAAAAACCGTTGACCGAGCATGACTTTGAGTTTTCTGGGTAACCCAGAAAACTGAAGAACACTGCCCGGCCGCTACTTTGACCTGCTTCGATCTCTTAGCTGTTAGTTTGTTTAAGGGTTAAATTGTGTTTAGCTTGTAATCTGACATGAGGACTACAAGTCCAGAGCACCCTCAAGCCTTAAAGATTAACCGACCGGAAATTATAAGGGGTCAAAGTAGGCTGCTCGCTACTTTGAGAATTCTAGGGTAACCCAAAATTTCTCAGGCAGCGTCGGACCACTTTTTGAAAAACCTAAATCTCTTTATGTGTTGATATCTAGATCATGTAAGTGTTTCACTAGGTGTACCTCGGTAGTTATATTACAAGGCCCGACGTCTAGATCATCAAAAATATTAACGGATTGAAAGTTATAAGGCCACCAAAAGCGTTAACCGGCCATAACTCTCCGTTTCTGGGCTGCCCAGAAATTTAAGAACATGTCTGACAGCTTGTTCAAGGGCTTATATCTTCTTGATGTGTTATGATCATGACCCAGAAATTTCTATACACTTGTAGTATTACATCAATACTACAAGATCTGGTCATTAGCTAGCCAGAAACATCTTTAACAATAAATTATTGTTGGTCAAAGTAGGTACCTAGAAACTGGTTATGAATGTTCTTGAGTTGTTCAAGAACACCTATAGCGACAGTTTTTGTCGCTATAGGCCTTTAGCGACGGTTTTGAATTAAAATTAATTAAAATAATTAAATTAAATAGAAATTAATTATTAAAAATTCATAAAATAATTTTAAAAATAATTTTAAATTATAAAAATTAACTTTTTATATTTTGACATAAATTTCATTAATATTTTAATTTAATTAAATATTCATGATATTTAATTTATTTAATAATTATATTAAATAAATTAGATAAAAATGATTTTTATTTATTAAAAATCATATTAAATAATATTAAAGTATTAAAAAATATTTTAAGTTATAATAAATGACTTTTAATATTTTGAGATAAATATCATTAATAATTTAATATTAATGATAATAAATTTATTTAATAATTATATTAAATAAATTAATTAAAAATGATTTTAATATTTAAAATCATTTAAAAATGATATTAAAGTTTTAAAAAATATTTTAAGTTATAATAAATAACTTATAATATTTTGATAAGAATTTTATTAATATTTTTATATTAATGATAATGAATTTATTTAATAATTATTAAATAAATTATTTAAAAAATGATTTAAATGTTTTATAAATCATTTAAGGTGAAATAAATGTGTTAAAAATATTTTAAGTTATAATAAATAACTTTTAATATTTTGCTATGAATAACATTAATATTTTAATATTCATAGAAATTATTTAAAAAAAATTTAATACTTTAAAAATCATTTGAAAGTGATATTGATGTTTTAAAAAAATATTTTAAGTTATAATAAATAACTTTGAATATTTAGAAATGAATAACATTAATATTTTAATATTAATGGTGATTATTTAAAAATAATTTTAATATCTTGAAAAAATCATTTAAAGGTAATATTAAGGTTTTAAAAATATTTTCAGGTTATAATAAATAACTTTTAAAGTGCTTGACATGAATTTCATTAATATTTTAAATTATTTAAATATTAATGATAATGAAATTAATTGACAATTAAATCATTAAAAAAATGATATAAGTGTTTGAAAAATCATTATAAATGATTTTAATGTTTGAAAAAAATATTATAAATGATAATTAAATTATCTAATATAATATTTAAGTTCTTGAAAAAAGTTTCATTAAAAATAAATTCGTTAATTATCCGATAATGCCATCAGGATACCGAAACGATACCGAACTCAAACCAAATCGATTTAGCTTGACTAGGTATACGTTCTTATGTGTTTTAATGACTGATATGACTATGTGACAACATGTTTAAGTAGTATTATGAATTAATTTAAATTATTCTAATTAAAAGAATAATTCTATTAATGATAAGACTTTGTATTAAAGATAAAAGCGTAAGCTATCCTACGTAGCAATAATCAGCTATCAAGGCAAGTTCTCTAACTACACTCAAATGTTATATTGATCACGTATCTCTACTCCTCGCATTTATTTTATGCGATGGATACCAGTAAGCTAAAAGCATGTTCATGAATAATTATTATCAATTATTCATATCCATAATGATATCCATGATTCACTTATGAACTTATTCTAATATTGTTGAATTTTATTCAATTCGTTATTTGTTTATTAATATCTCATTATTGTCTTTTATCATACAAGTGTCCCCACTTGTATGAACTGTTGTATTCCTGCAAGAATTCTTGAACTAGAAATCCTTTGATATGACAAATCTTGTTATATACTATTAAGTTTCGGTATGTAGTTATGGTTTAAAGACTGTCTAAGCTATTTGACTCGGCTAAACATAGTTGAATTGTACTATTAAATCATGTAATGAATGTTTTACAATTAAACAATTATAATTTATACTTCTACATTAAGGTTTTCAAAACTTCCTTTTTCTCAATTTATGAAATTATCAATTTTATGTTAACACATGTTAAAGCAACTGGATACATGCTCATTATCTTAGCAATAATGTAATGAAACATAAAAACACATTGCACACTTGATTAAAACTCACTGCCACTGCATTGTGCACGGCGCAGCTTCGTAGCCTGTTGCCTTAAAACTGGCACAGCTGCGCAGGGAAAGGTTCTAGGAAAAGCGAGCGGCGCAGCTGCGCTGCTCCTGGCCTTGCTGCCGGCGTAGCTGCGCAGCAACTCGGCCAGACGCAGACAGCCACGGCTCTCTACTTTACTGCTTAACCCATACAAGCCAAAAATACAGTAACATAGACAATGTAAATCATATATACACTGTAATATATATATCTAACATGCTTCTAAAACATAAACTCATTTAAACAACGAGAATCAAGAGTTTTAAAAAAAATCCAATTTGGCCATTTTCATGAAAACTCATATTTTCATAAAATAATTCTCTATAATAATTTTTTTTTACCAATTCAACTTATAAAACATGCATTATATTTGAAATTGAAGATATTATCACAACAATTCTAAATAGGCATTTTAACACACAATCAAATCATAACTTTTACTCTAAAATGGGCCACTATCATATAAAATCATAAGAACATCAATTTCTCCATTAAAACATGTTCTGACAAAAATTGATTTCTGAAAATCCTTGATCATGACATACAATTCATATAATAACCATTATAAACACAATTTATATATGTACATCATATTTGTATAACTTTCATGCTAAATCATATACACAGAGAACTCATATTCATGAATATTATAAAGAAAACACATAGAAATATAAAGAAATTGAAATAATATCCTTTTTGCTTAGATGATTGAAGAAGAAGATGATAGTGATTCCCTTCAAGCTTCTCAATCTTTATCTTTTCTTTCTCTTCCTCTTCTCTCTATCTTCTTCTCTGTTATTTTCTCTACTCTTTCTCTCTTTCTTTTCTTAGTTTCTCTAACTGACTAACTCTAAACTAACGTAACTTAGTGTATATACAATATACATATAACACATATAATTATAGAATATGTAACTCCTAATATAATTACATATACTAATTACTAATTAATACATAGGTTACACAAATTTTAAATTTAAATATTCACAAGGCTTGTTTGGCCTAAAACCGAATTATTTTTAAAAATAGATTATTATTACTAAGGCCATGTTTGGTAAAATAGATTTAAAACAAATGCAAAACATTGTTTATTTAAACTCATTTAAAATCCTTTTTCTTTTATTTTAACAAATCTTTTTAACACATACTTAAATGTCACATTTTAATTAATTAAACATTAATCATCTAATTTAATCAATTAAAATCTAACATCAATTAATCACATAAAATTGCCACATAATTATAATTACTCGCTAATTATAATCCATGTAACAGTTCATCACATAATTCCTCTAATTACATAATTATAATTACTCGCCTAATTCTAATCCATGTAACAGTTCATCACATAATTCCTCTAATTCAATTATCTCAATTAAATTAGAACTACAATATAAAATTAATATACATTAATTAAATAAATATTACACATTCATTTAATTAATATATAACACTTAATTAAATCACTCCATAAATCACACAATTTATTTATTTAATTAAATAAATAGATCATCATAAATTATTTATTTAATTCAATAAATATTAAAATTAACTATAAAATCACAATCGTTACAATCTTCCATCCTTAAAAGGATTTTGTCCCTAGAATCACATATAAAAAAATATTCTCGTCTATTACATTCTTCTCTCCTTAAAAGGATTCTGTCCCCAGAATCAGTACACAAGGGGTTACACAAACTAAGCAAATAAATGCGGATAAGATTTCATCATAACATCTTCGAGCTCCCACGTAGCTTCTTCAGCACTGTGGTTCCTCCAGATTACCTTAACAGAAGGTATCACTTTATTCCTAAGTACTTATTCCTTTCTATCAACTATTTGAACAAGCACTTTTTCATATGTTAAGTCCTTATCAAATTGCAAAGGTTCATACTCTATCACATGTTTATAATCGTGCTTGTAAGGTCTTAATACAGAAATATGAAAGACGTTATGTATATTCTCGAGCTCCGGAGGTAATGCAATCTCGTAAACTACCTCACCCACCTTTCGTAGTACCTCAAAAGGTCCAATAAATCTGGGACTCAACTTTCCCTTCTTACCAAATCGAATCTTCCCCTTCCAGGGAGATACTTTCAGGACACGAAGCTTCCTGATAAGAATTCTTGGTTCTGTCGATATAAATCGGCATACTTCTTCTGTCTGTCTTGAGCAGCAACTAATCTCGTTCAGATTAGCTTCACAATTTCGGCGGTTTGTTGTACCAATTCTGGTCCCAACAATTGACTTTCCCGGACTTCATCCCAGCACAAAGGAGTTCTGCATTTTCTGCCGTATAACACTTCGTAAGGCGGCATGCCAATACTCGCATGATGACTATTATTGTAGGCGAACTCCACCAACGGTAGATGATCTTCCCAGCTTCCTTTGAAGTTCATCACACAAGCTCTCAGCATATCCTCAAGCGTTTAATCGTTCTCTCGCTCTGTCCATCAGTCTGAGGATGATATGTTGTACTCATTCGCAATTGCGTTCCCAGACATTCTTGCAAATGCTTCCAGAAATTCGATGTAAAACGTGGATCTCTGTCGGACACAATTGACACCGGAACACCATGTCGAGAAATAATTTCCTTCACATAGAGCTTCGCTAGTTTATCTAGGTTGTACTTAACCCTGATCGATAGAAAGTGGGCTAACTTCGTCAGTCGATCCACTATAACCCATATCGCATCAAATCCCTTCTGAGTCGTTGGAAGACCTACCACAAAATCCATCGTGATGTGCTCCCACTTCCACTCTAGAATTTCTAACGGTTGCAGCAATCCACTTGGTCTCTGATGTTCTGCTTTGACTTTCTAACACGTTAAGCACCTCGCAACGCATTCATCTACATCTCTCTTCATATTTGGCCACCAGAAATGATGCCTAAGATCCTGGTACATCTTCGTACTCCCAGGGTGAATAGAATAGCTAGAACTATGAGCTTCGCTCAGAATTTCCTCTTTGACCTCTGTTGGTCGGAAAACCGATCACTAAACACACGCAAGTATACGCGGTCTAACAAGTAATACAGTGATAAGAAAAGTGTCGTACCCACGAGGAACTATCACTAATATTTACCAAATACCAACTTTGTATCGCTTTAGTCTTATTCGAACAGAAAACTAATAGGAGTGCGGTTAAACTAGTTATAACTAATTATTAAAGCAAGTGAACAGATAATGAATGGTAATCGAAGGAATTACAAGCTAAGGTTACAACTTCACCCCACACAGGCATTCTGTCGAACACCTGGCGTGCTATGCTTCATCAAACTTCCTACCCTTCTCTCTTTGGTCTTAATGGTCACGACAGTTTGTCGACCGAGAACACACAGGTGCTCATACACCTCTGTCGAGGTATGCACAAACATATCCTCTCCAGATTCACCCGAAAGGGAATAGAACAGAAAAGAACATCCAAACTAAGTGATAATCCTACACATGTCTATGCGAATTAACCTAATAAGGATTTAAGCATAAGTTCTCAATTAGGTCACACGTGGCACACAGATATATGTCTATTCTACGCACAACTTATGCAGTCGAAACCCATAATCACATGCCAATATATTTAGGTGTAAATCTACAATTCTTCTTTCGATATCATATAGATTACCAAAATCATCACTAATGTCTTAGTGAGAATCGTTAAGCATGAATACATTAAACCAAACCATATGGTGCCAACCAAAGAGAGAAGACAATCAATTTAACTAACAAAGGGTTCCATTATAACCTTAGAGCCAATACTTAGTTCATAGCTATTGAACAAAATATATGTAGCAATAAAGACAACATTTATGGATTACAAAAATAGAGGAAATGAATGGACAAGAATAAACTCTGTCAAGGCTCTTCAGTCTCCAAGCATTCCGCTCCTTTCAAGCTCTCCAATCCGTGTAGCTCACTGCTCTTGTTGCTCCAAGAAAAACCCAAACTTTACCCTAATCTACCTAATCTATATTTACAAACATTACCCAATAACTAGAGAGAGAAAGTACAAAAGAGATCTAATCTATCCTAAGCTAAGCTAACCGATTCTATCCCAGTCTTCCTCCTTTTCCTCTCCTCGCCTCTTCTCGCTCTTCTTTGGCAGAGGCTCTCTCTGTATCTCTCTGTTTTTTTCCTTTTTCTAGGTCAAAAGCAAGCCTTTTCTGCCTGGGCACCGGAGGTCGCGCTGCGGCGCGGGCAATCAGCTTATAAGTGGCGCTGCGGCGCCATATTAAAATCAAAAGACCGGAGGTCGTGCTGCAGCGCGAGCCCATAAAGGAACTGTGGCGCTGCAGCGCCAGGATGACATCAGCAAGGACCAGGGGCGGCGTCGCGGCGCGAGATTAAGACTAGACATTGGCGCTGTGGCGCCAGTGTATGTAAATTGTCCGTTTTGTCCCCTAAAAGCTAGAAAAGTCCTGTAAAGCCTGCAAAACATCGGTTAAGCATATTAATACAATAAACATATAAAACTCTATAAAAACTACGACGATCAGGCAACTATTTAAGCCATAAGGTATCCGATTTGCTGGTATAAATCCCACTCATCAACCTCTGGTACTGGCGGTACCCAGATTCTACCTTCAAATCGTAACAGACCTTCATTATCGATCTTGAACTTGAACTCTTTGCCATCAGTTAACCTTTTCTGAATCTTTTCACATTCTTCATCATGAAGTTGTGCTTCTTTCACTTTGTCTATTAAAGTAGAACCAGTGGTTACTTGAAACAACATCTCATCCGATTCTTTCGAAAACTTCACTTCCAACTCCAATCTAGCCATCTGTTCTATTAACCGATCCTGAATCAGTTAATACATTCAGCTTCTCCCGACCTTTTCTGCTCAAAGCGTCGGCAACAACGTTAGCTTTACCCGGATGGTAAAGTATCTCGCAATCGTAGTCTTTAATCAGTTCCAACCATCTTCTTTGGCGCATGTTCAAATCCTTCTGGGTAAATATATACTTCAGACTCTTGTGATCTGTGTATATTTCGCACTTCTCTCCATATAAGTAGTGCCTCCAAATCTTTAAGGCAAACATTACTGCCGCCAATTCTAGATCATGGGTCGGATACCCCTTCTTGTAATCCTTCAGCTGACGTGACGCATAGGCAATGACTTTGCCGCTCTGCATCAATACACAGCTTAATCCTTTATGTGAGGCATCGCTATATACTACGAAATTCCCCGAACTATCCGGTAAAGACAATACAGGCGCAGTACTCAACCTCTTCTTCAGCTCTTGAAAACTCTCCTCACACTTCTCCGTCCAAACAAACTTAACTATTTTACGAGTCAAATTCGTCAACGGAGTTGCAATTTTAGAAAAGTCTTGGATAAATCTTCGGTAATAACCTGCCAATCCCAAGAAACTCCTGACTTCAGACGGCGTCTTCGGCTGTTCCCAATTCATAACAGCTTCAACCTTCGACGGATCCACTGAAATGCCATCCTTGTCGATCACGTGGCCAAGAAATTGCACACATTCCAACCAAAATTTGCATTTTGAGAATTTAGCGTAAAGCTTCTCTCGTCTCAGGGCTTCTAAAGTTAGTTGTAAGTGTTCAGCATGCTCCTCCTCGGTCTTGGAATAAACCAGGATGTCATCTATAAACACTACCACAAACTTGTCCCGAAATGGCTTGAACACCCTGTTCATTAGGTCCATAAATGCAGCTGGGGCATTCGTGGGACCAAATGACATCACCAAGAACTCGTAATGACCATATCGAGTCCTAAAAGCCATTTTCGGTATATCTTCCTTCCTCAACTTCAATTGATGATACCCGCTTCTCAAATTGATTTTTGAGAAGTACTTCGCACCCTTTAGTTGATTAAACAAGTCATCGATCCTAGGTAAAGGATACCTATTCTTGATCGTAACTTTATTCAACTCCCTATAATCAATGCAAAGACGCATCGACCCATCCTTCTTCTTCACGAATAAAACAGGTGCTCCCCACGGTGAAACGCTTGGTTGAATATACTTCTTGTCCAGTAATTCCTGTAGTTGAACCATCAGTTCCTTCATCTCGACTGGAGCCATTCGGTACGGAGCCTTCGAAATTGGAGCAGTTCTCGACGCTAAATCGATCACGAACTCTATCTCCCTATCCGGCGGAAGTCCTTGTAATTCGCTCAAAAAAACATCCACAAACTCCTTAACTACCGATATTTCCTCTACCTTCGGGCTTTCCTTACGCGTATCTACTATGTAGGCTAGATATCCTATACAGCCTTGCGTCAGAAGTTTCTTGGCTTGCATAACCGTCAGACAACTCACTTGCCTAGGCGATTTGCTACCATAGAACACTAACTTCGACGGAGTCGTAAGGTTTACCGACTTCTTCTGACAGTCGATTATCGCCCCATGGTTAAACAACCAATCCATACCCAGTATAACGTCGAATTCCCCAAGTTTAATCGAAATCAAATCTACTCTAAGTTCCTGACCCTTAATGTCCAATCTACAGTTCTTATAAATGCTTCTAACAGGAATAACCTCCTTATTTGCAATCTCTATGTTCAAAGGGTAAACTAACTCTTCTACAGGTAAGTCTAGGGTTTTAGCAAAATCATCAGATATGAATGAACAAGTAGCACTCGAATCAAATAATACATATGCATTTATACTATTGACCAGAATAATACCTGACACCACGTCTTTTAATCCTGCACTGTCATATTGAATGTCCGTGCAGTGGGTCGAACAGCTTACAATGGTGCAGCGATAGTCACGGAACTGCCGCTTCCATTCCCTCCGTTCCCTGTTGACCCTGCCGTCAGCTTCTTCGGGCAGTTGCGAGCCATGTGATCCTTGGATCCACATGTAAAGCAAGCTCCATTCTTCGGGTTTGGGCAATTAGGCGCGATGTGGCCTTCCTGACCACAGTTGAAGCACACCCGCTTCCTCTTCATACACACGCCAGTGTGATTCTTACCGCATGTAGCACATGCTTCGAACTTCCTCTTCTGCTGGCTTCCTTGCTGACTCCCAGCAGAGGTATTATCAGACCACTTCCTCTTCTGGTTCACAACAAAGCTACCCCCAGCCTTAGTTGCTACCTCATTCTTATTCTTTTTCTCTTGGTTGAACTTCGTCACTGCTTCGCTTCCTCCCTCAGCAAGTATGACTTTCTCCAGCACCGCTGCAAAGGTATTCAGCTGGAACATGGAAACCTTGCTATAGAGCCAGGGCTTCAGTCCCCGCTCAAACCTTCTCGCTTTTCTAGCGTCAGTGCTGACCTGGTATGTAGCGAACCTGGCCAACTCGTTAAACTTGGCGGCATACTCGGACACCGTCATCCCTCCCCGCTTAAGTTCTAGGAACTGGACCTCCATCTGGTCCTGGGAACTTACTGGGAAGTACATCTCGTAGAACATTTCCTTGAAACGTTCCCACGTGATGACTCCCTCCCCCTCTCGAGTCTTGTTAGCCTGCCACCAAAAGCTAGCATCCGACTTCAATATGAAAGCTGCGAACGCTGTCTTCTGGTCTTCACCTACTCTAGTTACTTCAAATACCTTCTCTATTTCCATAACCCATGTCTGAGCTTCGATAGGGTTAGTCGATCCTTTGAACTCAGGTGGTCCTACTACCTTGAATTCCTTGAACGTAGTACCCTATACCTGCGGCTAATTCGCAAGAGCTCTGGTCAACAGGTTCACCAACTGCTGAACTAAATTGGGATTCGTCCCATCGTTATTGTTGTTATTCGTCGAACCTTCGGGGTTTTGAAGCGTTACTCTTCTTCTAGGAGGCATTTTCTGTTAAGAAAATATTATTATTAGACACTTTATTCAATTATTAAGTACTCCAGTTCATACTTAAACGTTCTAGACAATTCAGTTCACATAGAACACCAAGCACATCAATAAACTTCTTTTATTCATTAGTCGTAGTTTAAAAACATCAATCAGATAGTATTTCTGCCATTTACATCATCCTTCCTGAACTGGAAAAGTTGCATGATTACATTATTAACTCATCCCATTCTTATCTCAAATTATGGGATTTATATTACTTATTACAAGAAGCAACACATAAACAAAAGCTCTACTACTACTGCTACTGCTAATACCACTGCCTAGGCATATTAATGCGTCTCACAGCCTCTCTGCGTTCCTCTTCCATTACCCGAAATGCCGTTCTTCGGTCCGCCACATACCACGGTAAACCTTGGAACTGAGCTGGGTAGTAGAAAATACGGTCCTGAGCTCTCTCTATCGCTGTATGAAAAGCATATTCCGTTTCCCTCAGTTTGGCCCTCTTGGCTTCAGCTTCACCTTCAGCTCGATCAGCTCGTTGATTAGCTCTCAAGCTTGACTCCTCAGCTCTGGCACGCTTCCTCGACTCCTCCTGGATGTCTTGCTTTAGCTTCGCCAGTTCAAATCGAGCAGCATCTCTCTCAACCTCCATATGTATCAGGTTCCACTGTGCATCTCCTAGGTCACTTGCCATTTCCTCGATCGTCTCGTCTCGCTACTGGATAGTCTCCTCGAGATCTCCTACGCGTCCATGAAGCTCCACATTGCTATCGTAGACTGCCTCGTACATCTCAGCACTAATATAGTGAGGTGGGAATTCCTCTTCGGGATCCTCTTCCTCCTCTTCAGACTCGTCCTCGTCCTCATCCTTTGGAATAGGTGTCAGCTCACGCTCCCGACCAGCTATGGTGATCACTGGAGATAGCTCTCTCCTACCCAGCTGCTCCCAGACAACATGTATATCACGGGGCACTTCCTCTCTATGCACCTGAGGTACATCCTCTCTAGCCTGACTAGGTTCTCCAACGTTCGACATCCTGACAAAAGAATTTTAAAGTTCATTATTACGTGATAACGAATCGTCGCTCTTCGAATACTAAAATGTAAACACATAGGCACATAAGGTAGTTTATTATCTTTTACCTAGCATCACTATCTTTTCGATCTTACCATAAGGCTACTACCTAAGGTTTTTCCCCACCTAAGGTTACATAACCTATAGCTTTGATACCAACCTGTGACACCCCCAAATCCGGGTACTTAGTTTCCACATGATTTGGTGTTCACTTTCTAATATAACATACATCTACCCAATGAATAATGTAAAATAAGCTACAACTTAAACTAAAATAAATAAATCTCCCTTACAACAAGGGTTACAACTTTTTTTAAAATAATCCCGGGTTACTCTAAACCTAACATGAAATAATAAAGTGCGAAAACATAACATTCCTGTCTTATTACAATCATTTCAAAATAATTAGAACAAGTCTTCACTTGCTTTGCTTTCCTTTGCCCTTACTTGTAGACGGAGCATCAGCATTATCAACCTTTACTGAAATTGTTATTTAATGCAAGAGTGAGCAAACCACAGCTCACTGGAGTTTAACAATAATATAGACATGAAAGGATATATTTAAAAGAATCTGAACAACTTAGATTGCTTCAATAATAAAGAATTGAATAATAATTCTCTATCAACATTAAAATTCGAATATAGAATTTATCTGAGGGTCACAAGACCTTTGAACTCTTCTTTTCCTAGGTTATAAATATTTCTATTTAAACCTTTAACAGTCAATAAGTCTATGGACCTTAACTCGTACTTAGGGGGATCAGCCCTTCGTACCATGTATTGTGCACAAACATCTTAACGCTATGCGTAGTAACCTCCCCTAGTAAATAGGGTTGTTCAACTCAGCAATTTGAATTCGAGTCCGCACCAAAGAAATTTGGTTTGGATAATCTTACAAAGGTAATTTAGAATTCACGTTCATCAACTAAGGATTAGTTGAATCGACTTTCAATAATTCATAAATAAAAGAGTTATGAATTAACATATGCTTTAGAAGTAAACTTAAAGCATTTAAAATAATAAACTAGATCTTACTTGAACAATAAGTTAAGATCATTTAAATTAAATAAACAATTGTCCAATACAGAAATGGAAAGGACATTCTCAACAATGAATATATGAATTCAAAGAAATTACATAGAATTAACGAGTTTAGGGTTTAAAAGACTTGCATAAAATTAATACAAGATTAGGGTTTAGAAAACTTGCCTCAAGCGCAAGCTACTTAACTCAATTCACGTACTTTAATACTTCCTACACATATATATTTAATCACAATAACCTAAATTAGTTAACACCTAACTAATTCACATAAGTGGTTAACTCTCATGGTTAACTCAATAAATAATAATTAACCATCACATAGTTAATTACATCACATAGGCATGCTCACATAATTAAATTAATTATGCATTTAGCTTAACTATAATTAAACAATTATAATTTTAAACACTTAATCAAATTATAATTACTTAAATTATAATTACCTTTTAAATTATAAACAATTTATAATTTATAATCAATTAAACTATATCATGCATTATAATTACACAATTAATAACAAATCATGAATTATAAATTTATAATCCATAATTAAACATGCATTTATTAAATTATAATTACATAGATTATAATTTAAATTAATATCTAATTGATTAAAATAAATCAACTACCACTCATAATAATTTAACAAAATTATACTTTGAATTTAAATATTTACTCTTAATTATAATTATTCAAATTATAATTGAGTAACTGATGTTACAATTAAACAATTATAATTTATACTTCTACATTAAGGTTTTCAAAACATCCTTTTTCTCAATTTATGAAATTATCAATTTTATGTTAACACATGTTAAAGCAACTGGATACATGCTCATTATCTTAGCAATAATGTAATGGAAACATAAAAACACATTGCACACTTGATTAAAACTCACTGCCACTGCATTGTGCACGGCGCAGCTTCGCAGCCTGTTGCCTTAAAACTGGCGCAGCTGCGCAGGGAAAGGTTCTGGGAAAAGCGAGCAGGCGCAGCTGCGCTGCTCCTGGCCTTGCTGCCGGCTCAGCTTGCGCAGCAACTCGGCCAGACGCAGACAGCCACGGCTCTCTGCTTTACTGCTTAACCCATACAAGCCAAAAATACAGTAACATAGACACTGTAAATCATATATACACTGTAATACATATATCTAACATGCTTCCAAAACATAAACTCATTTAAACAACGAGAATCAAGAGTTTTAAAAAAATCCAATTTGGCCATTTTCATGAAAACTCATATTTTCATAAAATAATTCTCTATAATAATTTTTTTTTTACCAATTCAACTTATAAAACATGCATTATATTTGAAATTGAAGATATTATCACAATAATTCTAAATAGGCATATTAACACACAATCAAATCATAACTTTTACTCTAAAATGGGCCACTATCATATAAAATCATAAGAACATCAATTTCTCCATTAAAACATGTTCTGACAAAAATTTGATTTCTGAAAATCCTTGATCATGACATACAATTCATATAATAACCATTATAAACACAATTTATATATGTACATCATATTTGTATAACTTTCATGCTAAATCATATACACAGAGAACTCATATTCATGAATATTATAAAGAAAACACATAGAAATAAAAAAAAAATTAAAATAATACCCTTTTTGCTTAGATGATTGAAGAAGAAGATGATAGTGATTCCCTTCAAGCTTCTCAAGCTTTATCTTTTCTTTCTCTTCCTCTTCTTCTCTGTTATTTTCTCTACTCTTTCTCTCTTTCTTTTCTTAGTTTCTCTAATGGACTAACTCTAAACTAACGTAACTTAGTGTATATACAATATACATATAACACATATAATTATAGAATATGTGACTCCTAATATAATTACATATACTAATTACTAATTAATACATAGGTTACAAAAATTTTGAATTTAAATATCCACAAGGCTTGTTTGGCCAAAACAGAATTATTTTTAAAAACAAATTATTATTACTAAGGCCATGTTTGGTAAAATAGATTTAAAACAAATGCAAAGCATTGTTTATTTAAACTCATTTAAAATCCTTTTTCTTTTATTTTAACAAATCATTTTAACACATACTTAAATGTCACATTTTAATTAATTAAACATTAATCATCTAATTTAATCAATTAAAATCTAACATCAATTAATCACATAAAATTGCCACATAATTATAATTACTCGCTAATTATAATCCATGTAATATTTCATCACATAATTTCTCTAATTATATAATTATAATTACTCGCTAATTATAATCCATGTAACAGTTCATCACATAATTCCTCTAATTCAATTATCTCAATTAAATTAGAACTACAATATAAAATTAATATACATTAATTAAATAAATATTACACATTCATTTAATTAATATATAACACTTAATTAAATTACTCCATAAATTACATAATTTATTTATTTAATTAAATAAATAAATCACATAAAATATTTATTTAATTCAATAAATATTAAAATTAACTATAAAATCACAATCGTTACAATCTTCCCTCCTTAAAAGGATTCTGTCCCCAGAATCACACATAAAAAAAAAAATCTCGTCTATTACATACACCAATGGTCATGATCATGTAAATCCACAATCCATCTTCACACTATAGGCAAAAGAACTTTCACAACAAGTATTTTTCTGTAACACCAAAGGTAATGATTATACCAATACATAATTCCTGGACATAATCATACCCATCAATAGTTCATCTTTGCACTACGGGCCAAAGATAACTTTCCACCATAAATTTAAGTCTGAGAATGATAACAATGATATAAAGGATGAATACAAATGAGATCAAGGATAAATATTAGAGATTTGTAATTTAATTTATCTAGAGTTCAAGAATGTCCAAATTGTCAACATGACAACCAATTGTGGAGTAAAATTTAAGTATGATATTTAAGATTTATATTTCAAAGTTAATTTGGAAAAGAAAAGAAAAACTAAATTCCTTCGTGAATAGTACTCTGGCATGAATAGTACCCCGAATGAATAGTATACCGGTATAAATAGTACCCCGGATGAATAGTATCCCGATATGAAAAGATTAAAATTTAATAAGAAAGTTCAAACCAATATTCTAGTGAAATGATATTAGATGAAGAGCAAAACTCAAAGAATTTCTAATCATTTTAGAAATTATAAATGCAATACTTTCTATAGTAAATTTAGATTTAAGAATATGAAATGAAATAATATCACTTACATAATATGGCATATGAAAGAAAATGATATCCCTTACTAGTATTGAAAGAAATAATATTATTTACGAGTATTAAAAGAAAATAACATCCTTTACCTTAATAGGAGACTAGATCTGACTAGTCTAACGAGATTATCTTAAGAAAATCTTGGACTATTAGCTACACTCAAAGTATCCTTATATTAGAAATAAATACGCACAATATTATAAAAGAATAATTTTCTGATTCTAGTGTGAGTTTCATTGCTTAACTAAGCAACCTATTTATAGGAGAATGGTGGTGTACCACTATTTAGAAATAATCACGAATGAACAGTAAACTAATCACGGGCGAAGAATCGTTCGTCTGATTTTCTTTTATTTAATAAAATATTCTAATAAAACATATAATTTTATATATAATATAATATAATATAATTATATTCTAGTAAAACAAATAACTTTATATATATTAGAAAAAGTTTTCTATTTTATATAATATTTTTTTTGTTTTATTACAATTATAATAATAATAAAGCCAAACTTAAATAAATTTCTACCCACGGTTTGACAAATTAGCACATGAGGGTCCTTAGAATAATAAGCCAAACTTACAACAAACGTCTCATGACAAACCCCTCTATTTATATCAAAAATTGAATATATATCTACCACAAAATCACTTATGTTCAATCAATACATTTTTAATCTTTCAATAATTATTCACCATTAATATTATAGATTCACAATACTAACAACCAGATCGTTCCCAGGAAAGAAGGGATTTTTCGATAAGGATTTTTCCTTACTGGCGCGCAATTAGATAACCTAGCCCATTTTCTCGACAGAACTTTCTAGACATTGCCGATAATGCTAATCAATAATATCATTTCAATAATATGAGTTAATATGTCATGACAATTATTGATTTAATAATATAAAATATTGTGCAGATGTTACTGTCGATGTCGGTGGAAAAATGCGCAGGTCTAGTCGGAACCCGGATCTTTCTCTATTTTCCTAAGTCTGTTTCCACCCTTATTTTAACTTTTTTTGGAAAAAGGTTGAAGGGTTTTTAGGAAAAGGCCAACATGTATTATGTCGACGATTTGAAAGGTTCACAAGGTCGCCAGTTGGTAGATTTGAAATGGTTCTACCAACTCAACCGAGTTTTGTTTGAAAGTAGGCCCAATTGTTGGACACTATCGAAACTGAATCTTTGAAACCGAAGTTCTAAGTTCGGGGGCTTGGTTAAGTGTGGGAAAGGTGTTAGGCACCCCACAACTCCCGTGAAAATACGGCACCGCATCTTTTTAATATTTCTATTTTACATTTGCAATGTATGTGTGAATGATGGAAGAAATTGGGCCTACACTTGTTGTTTGATTGGAAGTAGTGCTTTGCTTCGTTGAACCTATATACGAAGGGTTTGATTTGATTTGTAAAAGTTGTTTTTAGACAAGATATGAAAATGAGATTTTGAAAGATTGATTTTCAAACCCTTAGTTAACGTAGGAATTGAAGCAGGTTGATACTTCTATTATTATTATTTTTTATCTTTTTAGCCTTTTGGCTCAATTCGAATGGTGATTGTCGGACTGCGAAGCATCCTCGACCATAAAATATATACAAGTGTCGGTCTTATCATGTGCATGACAGCCATCGGAGTGACTCTGACACGACAAACAATCATTTCACTATGTTGAGACCTTAAACCCGGATAACCGTTTTAAGGTCTTTCGGATGTACATTTGTACAAAAAATTGGCAAAGTACATTTGTAAAGTGGAGTTTGTCCATCGTAGGAATCAGATTCTGATCAGTTTGATCAAGAATCCCACGATTCCTAGGCTCACATAAGGAGTAGCCAAGAAAACCTGCACAGCTCAAATATGCACAGAAAATATATAGTTACATCCAAACGTTGCAAAAACCAAGGATTCATCAGTAAATCCTGGCATGCGCGTAGTCAAAGCTTCTCATTCCCAATAGATGACAATCTAAGGGTCGGAGGTTGCTTTAAAATGAATAAAACTAGAAAAACTGCTAGATTTAAGTAAATCTCAGCCATTTTAGCTCTCCGATTCTGTCTGGACCTATTTTGAACCGTTTAAAAGATAGAATTGACAAGATTTAAAGGAATCTGGTTCACCCGAAGAGAGGTCAGCACCGATTCATATCAAATGAATATTTATGGCAATAATTTAATCACAATAAATACGATTATATATATATATATAAACTGTAAAAGGGCGATGAATTTTCACTCCGATGCCCGAACTGAAATAGAAAATATAAATATATATATATATATATATATATATATATATTTATAAAAGCTATAAAAATCGAAGGAGTAATCCAGGCCTGATAGAATGGAAATATATATATATATATATATAAAAGCAATAAAGGGCCACGGATTTCACATCTTATGCCCGAACTGGAGTGAATATATATATATATAAGCTGTAAAAGTCACAGAATGATCCAGGCTTAACAGAATGTAAATATATATATATAGAAAAGCTATAATTGAGCCACGGAATGATCCAGGCTTGACAGAATGTAATATATACATATATATATATATATATACATACATATATATATATATATATATATATATATAAAAGCAATAAAAGTCACAGAATGATCTAGGCTCGACTGAATGTAAATATATATATATATATATATATAAGCTGTAAAGGGCGACGGATTTGCAATCCTATGCCTGGACAGAAATGTAAATATATACATATTTATAAAAGCGGTAAAAAGGCCACGAAATGATCCAGGCCAAACTGGAATGTAAATGTTAATATATACAGTTAATATATATATATATATATATATATATATATTAAAACAATAAAAAGGCCACGAAGTCAAAATCCAGGCCCAAATAAGTCAGAAAAAGTTATATATATAAAAGCGATAAACTGCCACGGATTTGACATCCGGGCTTGACAGAATTAAAAAGTTAGTATATATATAGTTAAATATATACAGAAAAAAAAAGCCAAATCGGGACTGGATAGATAACCCAGTCCAAAAAAGGGCATATATACATATATATGAAAGCTGGTAAAAGTCGCGGATCGTTGATTCGAGCTGTAGAAATGCCAGAAAGCGCATAAATGTTCTAAAATGTACAATAATGTAAGCAAAAACGGCCACAGAACTGATTTCCGGGTATAATCAAAAAACAAAACTTAACGTGCAGGTGTATAAACGCGCAATGAAGTAGTATGAACTTTCTGATCGTAAAAATACTCACAAAGGACTGCTACACGGACTTTTTGCCAAATCATAGGCTTAAGACATCCATTTTTACCGGTTAATTTTTGATATGTGGTAGTATATGAGTATATCTACGTGATAGAGTGATAAAACTTGGGTTTGGAGTACTGGATGTAACGACCAGGAATTTTAAGCTTCTTATTAATTTTATCTGTGATTTAAAATTTTTGAGAGTTAATTTTTCAAACTTATTTAAACCTTATGTGGTTATGTGCTTATGTGAATTTAACCTATGCAAATAAATGCTAGGATTTTTTTATTTATTTATTTAAAGGGAATCACTAATGGTTATTTTAAATTAGTAGATTAACCCTGAGACTTTTATATCAGAATATTGATAAAAGTGTTAGGAAATTATATATTCAAATTTCTTGAATATAGTGTAGAGAGTTAATCGTGATTAATTATTTATATTTGAGTAATTAATTGATAACGTATGAAATTATTATTGTTGTTGACTTATAATTATTATGAATAAATAATAATTAATAAGTAAGATATTAATAAATATAATAATATTATATTTATTTGATTAACTGATTTATTATTTTTATACAAGCATGTGATAAGTGAACCTTTAATATATAGTAGTTACCTTTATATATTGTATAAGGTGCAGGGTAACATATTTGATATGGCTATATAATATGTATATAGACTATATAATAAATTTAATTACTTTATGTGAGTTACATTATATTATGACTTATGTAATATAATATGGGTGGAAAACATTAATGTATGCCCTAGTAACATATAGTAATATCAATGAATAATTATTAATTGATAAATGATTTCAATAAGTTAGTATAATGATTATAGTAACAGTTATTATAATAATAATACCAAATTGCTTTATATTCGGTGTTAAAATAATGTACATGGATTAAATGAATGGTGTATATGTACCTACTTGATACATTATATTATTTGTAATAACATGGTAACACCCATTTTAATGTATAACTTGAGTATATACTATATGTATATATAGATATATATGACCTTAGTGTTGTATTATACATTTCCAAGTTGCTGGGTTATTTGTTTGTACCACATTGAGTGCCCACCTCTTTTCTTCTCACGTGAACAAACAAAGCTAGCTACACTCTACATTTCTCTCTCAAATTCATGAATTCTAGGTAATGATTATAGGAGATGTGGATTTCATGATGAGAGTTACCAACTCTCACCAACTTCTTCTTATCCATTATGTAATCTAGCAATCCTTTGTTTTGATTTGGTGAACAAAGCTTGGAACCGGGTAAGAAATTGGCTATATAAGAACTCTTCCCTTCTCCTTCATTTCATTTCTGAGAAATATTTGCTAAGGAACTTATATAGAGTGAGTATACTGTTATTATAGAGGAGATTAAGAAAGTATATTGCAGCTTAATTTTTTTCACAGAGGTATAACTTCCCATTCCCATTCCTCATTTTCTGATAAAATTGCTAAGTTCTTGATTATTTGAATTAAGCATGAATTGTATGATAAGATGATTTGGAAATGCTTATTTGTTGCTATGTTAGCTTACAAGTATAATAGAACTGTATTACATTATGGCCGGAACGAATTTCTTAAGAAAATTTCTGAGTTGGGCTAAGTGTCTGCCGAAGCAGAGCTGTTACTGTCTCTGGCAGACAGCTTGCGCAGCTGCGCCAGTTATATACTGGCTAGCGGCGCAGCTGCGCCAGGACCAGAGTCTTGGTTGGAGCAGGGGCCGGCGCAGCTGCGCCGGGTTTATGCCTGGTAGCAGCGCAGCTGCGCAGGACCTGCAATCCAGTTTTTGTTTTCTGCTTCTGTTAAGCTGCTGTGATAACAGTTGGTATTAATTTGGACATGCATGCAAGTTAGTTTAACTTATATATATATATATATATATATATTTGTTCCTTGATGTCTACATACAAAATTTTGACCATGTAGTACATGTTATGGAAAGAAAGCTTTATAGTTTTATAAATGAACCTAGACTAGTTAAAGTGAACTTTGTCGTAAACTTAGCATATGTACATTCTAATTTTTGCAAGCATGTTAGTGTGGTTTGGAAATGCATGAATAATCCATTGAATTGTGTTTATATGACATGTAATGAAGCATTAGCATATTGAACTCATTAGTGAACGTTACTAACAACATAAGCTTTAAATGTGAACTGTGACGTATACGTAGTATGTATGAATTTTGATTTCATGGTCATGATTGTGTATTCTATAAACATGAGACCGAAGTCTAATATGATAGAACACACTAGCATACTTGATCGTAAGTTAAGACTTTCAAAGGAGAACTTAAGAACTTTAAAAAGAGAACTTAACCAAGACTTGTGACCACTTAAATACATATAACTTATTGTATGCGTTCTAATACATGAGAGTAACGGTTACGAGATGCTTTACATGTATTGTGTTGTCTTTTTGACTTAGTGTACTTTCCAAGTGGAAACTTAGAATGTGGAAGCTAACTAGCAATGATTACCATGTGAATTATATTATGATCATGCAAGCATGTTTGTTAAGATTTCATTATGCCTATAGATGTATTTAACATGAACCTCATTTGTTTATATACAGATTTCACATGTGCATGCTAATTATAGAAAATGAACTTCAAATATGAACTATGTGATTTGAAGTATATTTGTGTAGTATACTCAAGCATAACTACTTAAGTATTGTTTGACCTTGTTATGTGATAACATGACTTTAGAAGCATGAATTTGTATTGTTTAAAGTATTTGAATTACTGGCATGAAACATGACTTTGAATTGGATTAGGACGAGCATGCTAGTTTCGAATGGGAGATTATAACTTGATAAGCATGTGTATTGGTTTAATGGCAATAGTTGCATGCTAGGGTTACGCCGGGACACTTTCAGACCCGAACAATTTGCTTAAGTCTGATTTTAACAGTTAACATATTATGATGCTATAAATAATATGTTTGATATTGAACGTGATCTTATGTGATAGAATTATATAGTGACTAAATTCTAGTATGTGTATTAGTTTATACTAATTGGAAAGACGGACTTGTTAATGCTAGGTCATTCCAACGCAGTTTTAATTAAAGCTAGAATTATTTGTAGCTGAGCAAACAGGCAAGTTTTCTAACTTCATTTAATTGTGATATTGAATGCAAGTACCCTAGACCCTTGTATTACTTTATTCAACGGATATTGTAAGCTAGTATCCGAACCATACTTTTATTGTGCAAATATTTTAAATCCTTGCACTACTTTATTCAATTACTCGAGTAAGCGAGATTCTAAACTTCACCTTATTTGTGCAAGTTCCTATCCTTCTCATATTGTTTTGAGCAGGTTATTATTGTATTGTGAAAGTTTCCCGAACTTCACATTTTGAGTATTTTGAAAGTTCTCCGAACTTCACATTTTGAGTATTGTGAAAGTTCTCCGAACTTCACATTTTGAGTATTGTGAAAGTTTCCCGAACTTCACACTTTGGTTATTGTGAAAGTTCCCCGAACTTCACACTTTGGTTATTTTGCAAATTCTCGAACTTCATTTCTTTAATTATGAAAGTTCTCTAAACTTATACAAACTCGTAAATTGTGCAAGTATCTTATATTTGTGTTTACTTTACTCAAAGAACGTTGAAAGCAAATGTCCTAACCTATGTATTTACTTTATGCAAGGGATCTATTATGGTGAAATTCCCCGAATTTCACTATTTGATGTTGTAAGTGTCTAAGCCTATGCATTTATTTTATGCAAGGAATCTATTATCGTGCAAGTTCCCCGAACTTCACACGTTGAATATTTTGCAAGTTCCCCGAACTTCACACATTGAGTATTGTGCAAGTTCCCCGAACTTACACAAATTCCTATATTGTCCAAATTCTAAACTTCAATTTGTGCAAGTTCTCTATCCTTCTCATATTGTATTGAGTAGGTTATTGTTGAATCGAAAGTTGTTTACTTAATTGCTTGAACTTTATTTCCAAGCATGTTATTTAGTGGTTTAATTACTTATCAATTATTCCACATTGATATTATTGATGTCCGCACCTAGTAGCATTTGAGCTCGTACAGTCTTGGACTTGTACATTATTCAGGGTTCTAAATTTCTTGAACCACGTCAGTAAGAGTCTGAACCTTTGCTCGGTCAGACTAGTGTATGAAATTTTCTTTAAAGCTATCCAAACCAATTGATGGTAAGGATTCTTAGACGGAACAGAACACCCCTCATATGTAGGAGTGTGCCCAGGTATCTAATATATATGATACGAGTAAGCAGATTAAAGTGTTATGCATATTCACGTTGTGCCCGAGGCTGATCTCCTTGAGGTACTAAGTTTATGTAGCCAGAAGCCAGTAATTCTAAAAAGGGTCAATTAGCTATTGAATCCATTGGAAAGTTATAGTTCAGAGTTTACTAGACTATCAGTCATTCTAAAGGCAATTATTATCTTTGCTTTTAATATTCATATTATTAAATTGTTCAGATGTTCATAGTGTTGAATCATACAGGTTGTTGAACCTTACAAATATTCATATTATTGAATCATTCTATTATTCGTACTGATTCGTTTAGATATTCATATTGTTGAATCGTTCAGATATTCATATTATTGAATCGTTTTAATATTCATATTGTTGAATCTTTAAGATATTCATTTTGTTGAAATCGTTGTCAGATATTTTTCCATTCATCATGATATATCCTTTATTATTGTATCTAAACTTATTGAGCAAACTTGTTGCTCATTCTTGCTATATCATGGCTTATATTGCAGTTAAGCCCAAGCCCCGACAAGGGTAAAGGAAAGATTTAGGATGGTTTGCAAGGAGCAGACTTTATCTTTATGTCTAGTTTAATTACTGTTAATGTAATATGAACCCTAATGTTTATTCTAGGGTATGTTTGTATTGATGTATTAAGGTTATCGAATCTTGGGACTAGTAACACCTTTTGAATGAACGACGTACGTTTATTATATTTCACATTTTTAGTTATCGTATGTTGTTAGAGGTGGATGTTAGTATTGTATCGTGGCGACCGGACCAGGGTCAGAAGACCCGGATTCGGGGGTGTCACACTGGAAGTAGGGCTAGGTAATGAAATGGACAGAGTTCTAGAGCGTTTCTTAAATTTATTTTAGCTAGGAGGGTGCAATTATATTTATAGACCCGATGGAAGTAGCTTTACCAGAGGCAGTCGCGGGTATACCTGCGGCTCCACATGGCAGGGCCCGGGTGGTGAGTCCCGTCGCCTCGAAGTACATGCACTCCGAGCAATACGAGGTCATATTCAAAACTTTGTAACTTTTGACCGGAGCGTCCGTTTGAGGCGTACTATACCTTTCCGGAAAGCCCTTGCCGAGAGTGTCACAATGACATGGGACTAATTTTTTTTGAGTTCAAG
The DNA here is from genome assembly GCA_020205555.1 of Panax stipuleanatus. Lineage (NCBI taxonomy): Eukaryota > Viridiplantae > Streptophyta > Magnoliopsida > Apiales > Araliaceae > Panax > Panax stipuleanatus. The sequence goes on along the minus strand of CM035124.1, from coordinate 157,207,799 downwards.
AAGATAGGTTCATAACCGGGTCTTCGTCTCCCCGCGGTTTGTTCGTTGAGCTGTCTTGCGCTATTTCCACTCGGGATCAATGTTGTGGTTCTTTCTGACCTTGATGGCATCAATTCGGCTTGATTTGGACCGAATCGGCTTTGAGTTGGTAAAATGACCATTTTGCCCCTCCAGGGGTTGTCTCCTGTACTGGCATGGCCTTCGACTGATTTACCGGGGTTGTCTCTGAGGTTTACATCCAGTCAATTTTGTTTTTCCTCCGGGTTATTTCTGAGGTTGACTTATTTTCCCAGGGTTGTCTCTGGGGGTGATGTGACCCTTTGGTGTTGTCTCTGAAGTTGATTTGGATCCCTGGGTTGGGATCGGGGCTTGACCTGACCTTCCGTGTTGTGACCGGGGTTAACCTGTACCTCTCGGGTTGAGATCGGGATTGAGCTGTACCTCCCACATTGTGACCAGGGTTGACCTATACTTCCCGGGTTGTGAACAGGGTTGACCTGTACCTCCCGGGTTATAACCGGGGTTGACCTGTGCCTCCCGGGTTGTGATCGGGGTTGACCTGTACCTCCCGGGTTATGATTGGGGTTGACCTGTACCTCTTGAGTTATGACCGGGGTTGACCTGTACCTCCCGGGTTAGTGATCGGGATTGATCCTGTACCTCCCAGGTTGTGACCGGGGTTGACCTGTACCTCATGGGTTATGACCGGGGTGGACCTGCACCTCCTGGGTTGTGATCGGGGTTGACCTGTACCTCTCGGATTATGGTCGGGGTTGACCTGTACCTCTTTGGTTGAGATCAGGGTTAACCTGTACCTCCCAGGTTGAGACCGGGGTTGACCTGTACCTCCCAGGTTGAGACCGGGGTTGACCTGTACCTCCCGGGTTGTGACCAGGGTTGAGTTGGACCTCTTGGGTTATGACCGGGGCTGAGTTGTACCTCCCGAATTGTGACCAAGATTGACCTAGCATCCCGATATTGAGATCGGGGTTGAAATGGCATCCCAGTATTGAGATCGGGGCTGAGTTGACATCCCGATATTGAGACCGGGGATGAGTTGACATCGCGGTATTGAGACCGGGGCTGAGTTGACATCTCGGTATTGAGATCGGGGCTGAGTTGACATCCCGGTATTGTGACCGGGGCTGAGTTGACATCCCGATATTGAGACCGGGGCTGAGTTGACGGTTTTACCATCCTGCAGGGTTAGTAACAAGAATGCAAAATTTTTGAGTGTCTATAATATAAATGTAAAATTTTGAGTGTCTATAGATTCCCCTCTTTATCATGTTCATGCAATGCAATGGAATGAACAAGATAAAGATTGCTAGACACTAAAAATATGATAAATGCAAAGGTAAGGCAATGCATGACATGATATGTTATGAATGTTAGATTCCTCTTAGGGATTAGGGATATCACTGATTGTTTGTGTCATCTTCTGCTGAGGATAACTTTATTCGTGGTAACCCTTAGCGATAGGCTATCATTGTCTGTTTATGCCATTCTCTGCTGGAGATGACGTTATCCATGATAGCCGATTGGGGAAGATTTTCTCTTCGCTTATGCCGTGGGGCATCCTTGAGAATAACATTAGGGTGATCGCCTACGTCTTTTGTCTCCAAATAAGTTTTTTGACTTTTCCTCCACTGGGGATGTTCCACTTTTGCTGAGTTCCTTCATTGGAGACTCCCGAGGCCTACCGTGAAGATAGCTGATACTAGTTTACATAATCGAACCTTCTCAATGCTCCCTCTGAGGATTTGTATAACAGATTCCATCATTTGTCCTCTGTGGGGATAAATTGATACACTATTTCTGCCACCGGCTCATTCCCGATGCTTCGCTGAAGTTGTCGCCAGTAGATGAGATGTCAGGCAATCTGACCTCCACTGAAGTAGCCTTCAACTGCTGAGTGTCACAGGTTCATTTTTGATGCTTCGCTGGGGTTGTGCCAACGGCTAATAGTGTCAGGCAATCTGACCTCCGCTGAAGTAGCCTTCAACGGTTGAGTGTCACCGGTTCGTTTTTGATGCTTCACTGGGGTTGTGCCAACGGCTAATAGTGTCAAGCAATCTAACCTTCACTGAAGTAGCCTTCAACGGCTGATGTCATCGGTTCGTTCCCGATGCTTCGCTGGGGTTGTGCCAACGGCTGATAGTGTCAGGAAATCTTACCTTCGCTGAATTAGACTTCAACGGCTGATGTCATCGGTTCGTTCCCGATGCTTCGCTGGGATTGTACCAACGGTTGATAGTGTCAGGCAATCTGACCTTTGCTGAAGTAGCCTTCAACGGCTGAGTGTCACCGGCTTCATTTTTGATGCTTCGCTGGGGTTGTGCCAATGGCTGATAGTGTCAGGTAATCTGACCTCCGCTGAAGTAGCCTTCAACGGCTGAGTGTCACCGGTCAGTTTTTGATGCTTCATTGGGGTTGTGGAAACGGCTGATAGTGTCAGGCAATCTGACCTTCGCTGAAGTAGCCTTCAATGACTCATGTCATTGGTTCGTTCCTGATGCTTTGCTGGGGTTGTGCCAACGGTTGATAGTGTCAGGCAATTTGACCTTTTCTGAAGTAGCCTTCAACGGCTGGGTGTCACCGGTTCATTTTTGATGCTTCGCTGGGATTGTGCCAATGGCTGATAGTGTCAGGCAATCTGACCTTCGCTGAAGTAGCCTTCAACGGATGGGTGTCACCGGTTCATTTCTGATGCTTCGTAGGGGTTGTGCCAATGGCTGATAGTGTCAGACAATCTGACCTTCGCTGAAGTAGCCTTCAATGGCTGATGTTCCTGATGCTTCGCTGGGGTTGTGCCAACGGTTGACAGTGTCAGGCAATCTGACCTTTGCTGAAGTAGCCTTCAATGGCTGGGTGTCACCGGTCTGTTCCTGATGCTTTGCTGGGGTTGTGCCAACGGCTGATAGTGTCAAATCTGTTCAATCTCGACGTGAGGTACTCTTTCTGACAAAACACGCCCTCAGACCAGTCTGGATGCCGTGACACAGTCAGAACTTGCCATTTATATCGTCGGACCCACCCGATGCTCTGATAGCTGCAGTTTTTGGTAGTTTTGCTTAGTTTTTATCACTGGTCCCCAGATATTGCTTTGGGATGACAACCAATGGCTTTTATGAAGTTCCTCCCTCTGTCAGGAATCCGCTGCTTAAACGTAGGATTTCAAGACAATCCGCTCAATCGCGTAGCAGTTTTTTCTCGGATTTGACTTTTTAGCTCCTAGTAAACTCTGTTTCCACCCGAACTGGACCAAGTGGGAGGGGGTGGGTCCCACCCTAGGGAGCCGCAAGTAGAATGGAGGAAGCCACAGGTGGGCCTGTTCCCTCCTGCATATTTATAATGGGCATCGGGGGGCTCTCAGACTCATTTTTAGTTTTGAGTTTCAATAGAAATTCAATTTTCTTTTTCAGATCTACGGAGTTCGGGCAGTTTTTTCATATTCCTTCAGCGCTTCAAACATTCTGCATATCTCAGGTAACGTTTACATCCTTTCTTTTCCAGTTTTAACAGGTAGAATTGTGTAAACCACGTATGGGGATTTTGAACGCAATGTATCAAAAATGTATGCTTATATGAGTTGATAAATTTTTTTGACTTCATAAGTATGCATATTTTACTGTGATGCACGTTTTGATGTAAGAAAATTTGAATTCTGAGACTAGTCAATTTCTGCCCTTTATGGTCAGTTTACTCATCCTTTTGAGGCCTAGTGAGCCTGGATTTCAACTAAAAGATGTCCATGGTAATTTAGCTACCATATGAAGTTTGTTTTTGATTTTTCTGTATAAATATGAACTATTTCAATTTTTGGGTAGGTGTGCTACTGAATGGCCACCTAGACATGCCTGTGTGCATGCGGATAGTCCATTTTACGAAGGAGACTCTGGCGAATTTTTTTCAAAAGCCTGAGCATTTAATAAACATGTAATTTTGACACTACTTGGGATTTTGATTGACCCATGCATGTTTTAGGACTTAGAAATGCCTAAAATACTGATTTAAATTAATAAGCCACAGGTTTTAGGCTTACCTCACCCTTTCTGAGGTGATTTGGAGACTTTGTCCAGGTGATGGAGCCAGATAGACACGACAATGCTAGCAGGGTCGTCCCTAGGAGTTAGATGGAGGAGAGTCTCTGATGTTCCTCAGCTACGGCCAGCTCGACCTCCTCATAGATTGGCTGAGTCGGTGATTCGTCTTGTCTGAGTTGATCCGCCGATCGATGTAGATGACGAGGATGCTCTATTTATTGATCCCACCCCAACTTAGGCTCCACGTGTGGAGCTCCCAGGCATTGTGGTGGCACTTCAGGAGCTGCTGAGAGATTTGAGGTGTCATCCATCTAGATTCCTTCATTCCAACGAGGTGAGTGAAGTTTCCCTTCTAGATTCTCTTTCTTCCTTTATTTGCCATTTCTGGGCACAGGTTTGATATGAGTTGGCCTTTTGATGCAGGTTCCTGGCTTTACGCAGCCCAGAGGGAACTGGTTTAATCTGTATTCTCTGTACCACACTTTGCATCCAGATTATATGGTCATTGTAGATACCTAGGGGTTTCAGGCATTCTTTTCTATCCCTCCCCGCCAATGGCCCCTGGGGTTATTTGAGGACATTATCTGAGCGTTGGTTCCACCAGACTCAGTCTCTCTATTTGCTGGATTGCGAGGTGATGATGACGCCTATGGACTGGAGGTTCATCACCGGGATAGAGTTCAGAGGTTTGCCAGTGCCGGTCGTCGTGGACATTTCACCTACTGTCGTTCATTCCCTGTTGGGAGTTCTTTCGACGGCCATCAAGGGTCAGACAGTTTGTTCTGGTCCCTTGAGTGTGGATGCTCAGAGTGGGGCTTTAACTGAGCCTCTGCCTGATGATCAGCGGGTTAGAGATCGCATCCTGAGGCGATTGTTTTTGGTGATCATCAGGGGTTGTTTCCTTATGGACAACACTTTGACTGTGTCCTTTGCCCTGGTTAGTGCCACTCAGTACGTGGAGTGCCTCTATGATTTTGATTGGGGTACCTATACCTTTGCCTATTTCGTTTGAGGGATGTGTATGCGCTCGGAGGGTGTGACGGAGGCTTGGTTAGGGTTTTACCCGTTCCTGCTGGTGAGTACATCTTTCTTGTACCTTTTTAATTGCTTTATTTATATATGTCAGTCTTGATCACTGAGGACTTTTGATATTTGTATGGCCAGTTTTGGGCATATGAGCGGCTTCCTTGCCTACGTCTCGCCACTACTTTAGGCTTAGAGACCTATCCTCGGGAATGGCGCTGGCACCACTCCCTTTTGATGGAGGTCCCTGTAGCTGAGGGATTCACCCACTCCCGCCTGTAGCTTGAGCTATTGACGGCTGGATCGATCTCATGGGTTTCGTACATCTCAGACTTTTTGACCGTCGGGTTTGAGGGTGGCTTTCCCATTGGCTGGGAGTTTGCATTATCCACCCACAAAGTCCCATTTTTGACAGAGGGAGGCTGGGAGCTCTATTTAGTAGAGCGTGCTATTAGGAGCATCACTAGAGAGATCCGCATTACCCTTTGTTCCTCCTACTTGGCATCACTGGCCACTAGCTCAGCCACTCACAGACATTACTATGGAGGGCATAGATGGCTTTACCCTGTCAGAGGGTTCGTATAGCTAAGAAGCTTTTCATAGTTGGTGGAGTCCTCGCACTATTGGGGCTTAGACTCGTGCTACCCATTTCATGGTAGATATGGTGCTGGGGTCTATGATGATGACAGACTTGATTAGCTTGGCTGCGAGATCTGACTCATTTGGACCAGATCACAGGATTTACCCAGCAGTTGGAGAGGGCACATTTGTTTATCAGGCACCTTGGTCGAGAGCCATCTGAGGCAGATTCTTTTGCTCCTTCCAGCTCTAGAGTGGGCCCTTCCACATGTCCATTTTCTAGCAGTTTTGTTGGTGCTGATCCTGCCTTATATCGACCGGACATTCCCACTGGCCGAGATTTTGTGTCTCAGGAGGAGCTGGAGCAGGTTGATAGATTGGATGCAGATATTTATGATCTTTTCTGATAGCTTGCCTCGCTTTATCTTTTGATAGGTCCTTGTTTAGCTATTGGGCGGCTGTGCCCTAATTTAATAGGCCTTTGTTAGTAGTTCGGGCGGCTGTGCCACATATCCCTGTACTTTTTATTTTGGATTGTATGATCAGATAGAGATGATGCTTGCAGTAGATAGTTTATTCTAGATATGCATGATATTTCCTATCTATTGCATCATGTTTTATCATTGTCATTATGCATGTATTATGTCATGGATATGCACTTAGACAGATGAGTTCGGATTTGATCCCTGGATGGTCTTGTGATACGGTGATACAGATGCCAGTCATCAACGGTTAGTTGCATCGAGCATTCCCCACCATCCTTGGTAGCATCGTTATTGAGGTCGTGGTACGATAGTCTGCCCTTCCCAGCCAGAAGGACAGTAGATCGGATGTTGGGACATTCTTTGGCCGTTGTGGATTTCTAGGTTCCATACGGATTTATAGATGGCATTCTATCTTGTTGGATACCTAAGCGGTAGGTATTCCGCTTTGGGCGGCATGAGTTGATACTGACATTGAGGAGTATGAGCTACTTACAGGTTTAGCACTGGACCTGCCTTGCGCTCGCATAACTATTAGCGATATGAGGAGATCGTTTATGCGTATATCGGGTCTACGGCACATAGTAATCATTGAGGAGATTATTATAGGGACATGTGATCTCTATCGACTTTTTGATTGATCGCTTTGGCAGGCTAGATAGCTACGATTGACTACGCTGGGGATTTTATTATCTCGGTAGAGGAGTGGCATTCGGTCCAGTTAGATGTCTTTTTGATGTGCATCACGGCTTACGTATACATGCCACTATACTTGGACCATTTAGATATTGATTTGATGGTCGTGGTTCGTGCCCTTAGGCAGGGTAGCACTATTCTTCTGATGATACTGGCTGAGACCTTGAGGTCAGCTACCTATTGCAGCACCCATCCAGATGGATTTTTTAGAGGTAGCTCAATCCTGTTATATGTATGGCTCATGACCCATTTGCGCCCGATTGGCAATTTTAGACACCGTGGGTACTGCTTTACCCATTAGATAGCCATGCCCGATTGGCACTTTTAGGCCAGCGGAGTGTTCGGATGCAGCGATATGGTCGGCCTTTCTGTCAGATATTGATCATCCTTTTTTTATTTTTCCATGCTCAGGGCTGGTATCCCCTTATAGTTTCATCACTCATACAGTTGGCCTAGATTATTTGCCCCTAGTGGGATTGAGAGGGGTGAGCACTTTCCATCCGTTGGCAGTCATGGGTCAGTTCGATCATTTCCAGAGCCTACACCAGTTTGAGGGGGCTATTGATCAGAGGATATCAGCTTCATTTCTATTGTCAGCTAACCTGATCAGGATTTATAAGTGTTAGACTCATAGGGAGAGGGCTGATTTCTCTACTAGCCACCCGGATCGATCTTCAGAGTATTTAGCTTGGTTAGAGTTTAACATAGCAATAGTTGTGGTTATCCAGTTAGCTTCGATCATAGATTCAGATCAGGAGGAGCCTATGAAGGATCCTGATTCTCCCACAGAGGATGATTTATTCACTGGTTTGATAGAGACTTTAGTTGGTGACCCTCCGATTATCCCTACCGGCACAGATCCAGCTGTTGCTGATTCACTAGCTCGGATGACTTTCAAGAGAGATCAGGCAAGGGCGTTGATGTTGACGGCCCTGTCTGGCAGAGAGACAGCCTTCACTTCTAGAGATGAGGCTCTGGTCACTCGGGATGCATCATTGGTTGAGAGAGACGAGGCTCGCTCCACCCGAGATGTGGCTTTTGAGGAAAGAGATGAGATCCGGTCTGTCAGAGATGCAACATTTGAGGAGATTGAGGAGGTTCTGATTTCCAGAGATGCTGCTTTTATGGAGAGGGGCGAGGCCATAGCCACTCGAGATGTATATATTGCTGACAGTATAGCCCTCAAGTCATATACAGACAGCTTGGTTGGAGAGATGAATGCTTTCATCGACGGTCACAGTGCCACTATGCAAATGGCTGTGGATGTTCTGGCTCATATGGAGATTGAGGGTATTGCACTTGCAGCTGCTCCTCCATCTTTAGAGAGAGACTGGTGTTGGCATTGTTGTCCAGCTTATCATTGGGTCCATAGACTAGCTTTGTTTTTCCTGCACATACTAGATCAGCCCTTTTTTTTATGTACAGGACACAATGTATATATCAAACATTATTATATATCAGAGAAATATATTTTGATTCACTTCCCTATTGGATATATATTGTCATTGCTGAGTGATTACCACTTCTTTCATGACTTGCTGTTGTTGATGTATCATGAGCTTCTCCTTGATGAATTGATAGTGAGATGTCAGAGAATATCTCAGATAGGCCTGTTGACCAGGGAGATTGATAGAATTTGGGTTTTATTCGATTTCGGTGTCTTGGGACTGGTTTTTATTGGTTTTTGGTTTTTCTTTGAAGGTCAAATTGCACCATGAATGGCTGCTTACGTACTCCCGGGTTGAGGGAGATCAGGTCATTCGTAGTTCAATCTTTGTGTGAGAGGTTTTGAGTTTGAGTTTGGTTTGATGAGTTTTTGTTTTTATTTGGTTTGACCGAAATTGTGAATGGCTGCCTACGTACTCCCGGGCTGAGGGAGATCAGGTCATTCATAGTTCGATCTTCTAGTGAAAATTGAAATTAGTTTGATCGATTCGCAGGACCAGGATGATGGCTGGCATATATTTCAGACATAATACCTTTTTATGGTGTCTGAATTGATGAGTTGGGGAAATTCACTCCCGTCCATTTCTTGTAATCTGATAGCTCTTCCTGTCAACACCTTTTTGACAATGAAAGGGCCTTCCCAATTTGGGGCGAACTTTCTTTTAGCTTCGTCTTGATTGGCCAAAACTTCCTTCAGCACTAAGTCATTTTCTTTAAATTATCGGATTCAAACTTTCTTGTTGTATGATCGAGCAATCCTTTGCTGATATAACTGCTCCTAGAAAATGGTTGTAGTCCTCTTTTCATCTATCAGGGACAGCTGGTGGTATCGCTCTTGCATCCACTGATCTTCTTCCATCTGAGCGTCTATTAACACTCGTAAGGACTCCATCTTTACTTCTATGGGAAGGAATGTTTCCATGCCATAGAACAATAAATAGGGGGAAGCCCTAGTAGAGGTATGCATTGACGTCCTGTATGCTAACAGAGTCAGAGGCAAGAGGTCAGGCCATCCTTTGTGATTGGCGGATATTTTCTGCATAATCTTCTTGATGTTCTTATTAGCCGCTTCGACGGCACCATTCATCTTGGGTAGATAGATGACGGAATTAAGATGCTTGATATGAAACTTGATGCATAAATCTCTCATCATCTGATTGTTTAGGTTCTTGGCATTGTCTGATACAATCACCTCCGATTGTCCATATCGACATACGATATTGTTTCTGAAGAAACCAATGATTATCTCTTGGGTGACTTTGGGAAAAGAGGCAGCTTCAACCCACTTGGTGAAGTAATCGATCATGGTGAAAATGAATCGATGTCCATTGCTAGCTTTGGGTTCTACTGAACCGATCACATCCATTCCCCACATGGAGAAAGGCCATGGTGAACTCATATTATGCAGCTCATTTGGAGGAGCGTGAATAGCATTTCCATGGACTTGGCATTGATAGTATCTTCTGAAGTGATCATTATAGTCAGCTTTAAGAGAGATCTAGTAATGCCCTGTTCTCAATATTTTTTTGGTCAGCAGACTCCACCATGGACTTCATCCATTAATCTCTGGGCTTGCTCTTTATCAAGGCATCATAACAGGCCTATTACAGCGTCCCTTTTGTAAAGTGTGTCTCTGCTCAGATAGAAGTTTATAGCTATCTTATGAATCCGTTTTCGCTTGGATTGGCTTGCCCCAGTGGGTGTAGATCAATCTCAGAGATATTCCTTGATATCTTGATACCAAGGCTGATTGATAAGAGGTATTTCGTCTGATACTTCTCCAATGTAATTCCCATATGTCGGGGCCTTTTAGTTTGTGAATTTGATGTCAGGGATTCCCCTCCTATCCGATACATTGATCAGGGAAGCTAATGTTGCTAATGCATCTGAAGAGTCATTCCTTCCTCGAGGGATATGGATAAAGATGATCTCTTCAAAATCCAAGGATATGTTGATAACTTGCCGGTGATAGGGTAGCAAATGCAGTTCTTTGGTATGATACGCCCCGGTGGTTTGTCTGATAACCAACTCAGAATCTCCAAAGACTAATAGATGCTTAACACCCATGGATTGGGCTAATTTCAACCCCATTATGCAACCTTCATACTCAGATGTGTTGTTGGTGTTGTCAAACTGCAGCCACAGGATACTGCTCTCCTGTACTAGAGATGAGGGCTGCCCCGGCTCTGGCACCATCTATATTAACCGCTCCATCGAAATACATTCTCCATGGTTGGACTGTATTCTCTTGTAGGATTTGTTGAATTTCCATGATCCCATCATCTGGGAAGTAAGTCTCCAAGGGTTTAAACCCTCCTGATGGTGCTTCGGCTAGTTGATCTGCAATGCCTTGACCTTTGATGGACTTTTGAGTCACGTAGACAATGTCAAAATATTGGAGGATTAATTTCCATTTGGACAATCGACAATTTAAAATTGGCTTGTTGAACACGTACTTTAGTGGATCCATGTGGGATATGAGATAGGTCGTGTGCCCATACAGATAATGTTGCAACCTCATGGCGGCCTATGCTAACGCATAGCATGTCTTCTGAATTAGGGTTTACTTCTGTTCATCGCTGCTGAATCTTTTACTGATGTAGTACATGGCTCTCTCTTTGCTACTATCATCTTTCTGTCCCAGCATACAGCCCATTGCGTTGGCATTGACGGACAAGTACATAAATAGGGGAACTCCATCCCTCGAGGGTACCAAGACAGGTGCTTCAATCAGCTGCTTCTTGATGGAAAGGAAGGCTTTTTGGCAATCCTCATTCCATTTTGTGGAGGAATTCTTCCTTAGCAACTTGAAGATGGGTTCACACGTTGCTGTAAGCTGGGAAATGAATCGGCTTATGAAATTGATCCTTCCCAGGAACCCGTGTATCTTCTTCTCTGTTTGGGGTACGGGCATCTCTGTGATGGTTTTAATCTTGGAAGGATCCAGCTCAATGCCTCTATTGCTTACCAGAAATCCCAACAACTTGCCCGATTTGATGCCAAAAGCACATTTGGTTGGATTCAGCTTGAGGTTATACTTACGCAACCTGTTGAAAAGCTTCCTGAGATGGTTGATGTGATCGTCTTCCTGCCGGGATTTGACGATGATTTCATCCACATAAACTTCTATCTCCTTATGCATCATGTCATGAAATAGGGCTATCATGGCTCGCTGATACATGGAACAGGCATTGATAAGGCCGAAGGACAATCGCCTGTAACAGAAGGTTCCCCAGGGAGTGATGAAAGCTATTTTCTCCCTATTCTCTTCATCGACCATAATTTGATGGTAACCAGCAAAGAAATCTGCTAAAGAATACATATCGTACTGCGCCGTATTGTCTATCAAGATGCGGATAAAAGGTACCGAGAAATTTTCTTTGAGATAAGCTTTGTTCAAATCACTGTAATTCACGTATATTCGTACCTTCCCTCCGGGCTTATGCACTAGAACTATGTTTGACAGCAACTCCGAGTATGTTGATACCACGATGATACCGGCTTTGAATTATTTGACAACTTCTTCTTTGACTTTCAGGCTCCATTCAGGTTTCAGTCGCCTAAACTTCTTCTTGATTGGCTTGGATCCATCTTTGACGGGGAGTCGATGGATGACAATGTCAGTAAACAGGCCAATCATGTCTTCATGCGACCATGCAAACACATCCTGGAACTGTGTTAATATTTCAATCAGGTCAGCTTTTTGGTCTTGGGTGAGGTCTAGGCCTATCTGGATTTCTTTGAGGTTTTCTGAGGTTTTAATATTGACAGTGGTAGTTTGGTCGAGGTTTGGTTTGGGTTTGTCTTTGACCCATTCTTTTATCTCCTTTGGCACCTCATAGTCATCTTCCTCATCTTAATCAATCTCCATCTAGTCGAAGTTCAGTTCTACATCAAAGTTGTAGTCACTGTGACAGGTTGGCATCTCATCAACAGAGAAAAACAAATCCAATCTTGGAGTCCTGAAAACAAAATGCTTTCGCTTTAATATATACAACTGCTTGAACATACAAAGTATTTAGCAAAGCATGACAAAAGTTACTGCTATAGCTGTGTAATAAAACAAGTAGTAAACGAAACCATATTACAGGGCAGATGGACTCTCTGCCCTTTTACCCTTTTTGAATGAGGCACGGGAGGCTGCTCCAGTTGTCCAGGGTCAAGTCCTCATGAATAGGGAGGATACAGGATTTGTGGTTATTTACCTCATCTCTGATGATGACTAAGACATCCTTCAGATTAGAGCCGGGGTTTTTCTTTGAACTGCCCCCCTTTCCTTTCCTGATTCAAGGAATTTGAATCTGATCCTCTTCATCACTGTCTGGGATATCATTGTTCATACCTTCGTAGTGTATGAGAACACGTATGTTAACAAATAGGTCTCGTCCTTCGTATAAAAACTTTTCTTTTCCCATTTTACTCTCCCCATCTGGCTTTGGGGCTTTTCTCTCAATTATCTATATGACCGGAGGAAACCGCATTGCTGACATAATAGCAGGAATTTTCCTCATTTGCTTCACAAATTCGGCATCAGTGAGGTTTGGTAGTAGTATGGTGGAAGCATGAGCCTTTGGATGCTTATGTGGGTTCCGGGGGTTTGACCCGGATGTGTAGCCCAATCCGGCTCTCCCCGACTGACATGGGATTTGTACCGGGCTCTTGATACCTTGCTGATTCTTTCCTAACCCTTCACCATGGTGAAAACCCAAAGATACCATCTCCTGGCCCACTGTGATTACTTCGGGGGAGACCTTTGGTTTCAAGGCTGGTGCCCCAACTGGTAGGTATTGAGTATTGCTCACCTCCATTGCTTGAAAACTTGCAGGTTCAACCCCTACACCCAGACTGATCACTGGTATGTCTCCCTATATGCAGACAGGATATTAAGGTTCAGCATTCACCGTGATTAGGTTACTATTGATAATGTACTTTAGCTGCTGATGTAGGGTGGATGGGACTGCTCCTGCCTTATGGATCCATGGCCTTCCCAACAACAAGTTGTATCTAGTGGTAATATTGAGTACCTGGAAGGATACACAGAATGTATGTGGACCAATCTCTAGTGGAAGCTCAATCTCTCCCACAGCTTCTCGGCGAGACCCATCGAAAGCTCGGATGACCACATGACTGGTTCTGATCCAGTTTAGGTTGATCTTCATCCTTTCCAAGGTGTCGTAGGGGCAGATGTTTAGAGACGATCCTCCATCTATAAGCACACCTCCGATCACATACCCGGATGACATTACTGCTATATGCAGGGACTTGCGATGACCCATCCCCTCTACAGGTATATTATCGTCAGTGAAAGATATCACATTACTGTTGAAAATGTGCTCTATCACATGATGGAATTTCTCGGCATCCACTGTCTTTGGCAGATGGGCTTCTTCCAGTACTTTCACCAGAATGTTGCGATGATCCACCAATGATAAGACCAAATCTAGGATGGACATCTACTTGGGTGTATCTTCTAGGCTTTGCACCACCTTGATCTTGTTATGCCCCATTTTGTTAAGGAACTCTTCAATTTTCTCTTCTGTCACTCTCTCTTTAGCCTTGGTGACTGGATTGATCACCCGCTGGGGCAGGTACAATGGATTCTCCTTGGATACAATGGCAATGTTGTTTGAGGTTGAACCTTCATCATTCACATAGTTCCATGGGACTCTCTTTAGACTAATCACTGGATTATGGGGTCTGAAAGGCAAGATTTAAGGCTCGGGTGCAGCTACCTTCATAAGATTCTGTGCTTCTTGTACCATCTTTCTAGGCGGTACTAAGGGTGTTCCGGCTAGCTCCTTCTTATAGGAAATAACAGCCACTGTCCCTTGATTCCATGCCATGGTAATAAAAAGTGTTTTCTCATCAGGGAGGCCATAGTCTTGATTCCCTCTTATTAACTCACTGCTTTCAATCATATTCTGAATCAGATGCCGAAGTCCCCAGCAATCCTCGGTGTCATGACCGGGCGCATTGGAGTGATACTGACAGATCTTGTCAGGTTTAAATTTCGGGTTAGAGGGTTCACCAGGGGTAACAAATCTGTAACCATTCCCTCATTGATCAACATCTAGAGGATTTCCTTCATTGGCTAGTTCAGATTAGTGAAATTCCTCTGAAAGGCAAACTCCCTATCTGCTTGAAACTTTTCTTCTTTGGCCACCTTGTCGGCCCAAGGTTCATGCTCATGAAATCGATAGTGATCCCTCATAGAAATGGGACTAACTTCCGGTGTTGGAGGACTTGCTTCAGCCTGGCTGGATTGGTTTATCAGTTGTCTGGTCATCTGAAACTGATATACAGCCAAATCCGCTAGCTGTCCAATTTGTTTCTTGATAGATTTGATCTCCTGTTCTATCAAGAATTATCTTTCTGATAATTCCCAACTGTTCGGGCTACTGCTGCTGGATTGAGTTGATTCTCTGACGTACTGGAGGCTTTTGGATCCCTCTCCATTCCCTGTGCTAATCATGTTGACACTCTCTTCTTTGTGCTGAAGGAGGGAATTATCTTGCACATGTGGTTACTCCGGTTTGGTCCCCACAATCTCTCCGTTGTCTATCAAGTCTTGAATTTTATGCTTGAGATCCCAACAGTCTTGTGTATCATGGTCTGGAGATCCGGAATGGTAGGCACACTTCTTACTTGGGTCGAAATTCCTTCCTCCGATACTGGTTGGTGGAAGAAGCTGAACAATCTTCTTATGTGCTATTAACAGTTTCAACACGTTCTCGAGTGAATCCCCTGAAGGGGTGAACAGTTCTCCGACGTCTGGCCTGCATAGTTTTTTGAAATGGAGGGGTTCGAAGGTTAGGCTGGAGCTTGAAAAGGGGAATAGTTCCTCCTTTGAATGGGTATACAGCTCGACTCGCTCCTTTGATTCTGTCCTTGTAATACTAAGGACACTTTTTCGTCTTTCTTCTTGTGTACTCTCCGGGGATTACTCCCGTATCTCCCGGACTAGATATGTTCGGTAACGGCTTCCAAGACAGTCAGATCCTTTATCTTCCCAGATTTCAACCCCATTTTAGCCATCTCTCCGTGTTTGATCATCTCCGAGAATGGTTTTCCTATGCCTGCTAGGACCCTTTTGTAATACAGAGTTTCTTGGATGTCGATGAAGGTCATGACTATCTCAGACTCAGTCATATGTGGGGTGACTTGTGCTGCCACCCGCCTCCTTCGTTGGACATATTCTCTAAATGATTCAGTGTTTTGTTTCTTGATTTTAGTGATATGGTATCTGTTGGAGCCATTTAAGATTGAAAGCTGTATTGATTGAGGAAGGCATGGGCCAACTCTTCCCAGCTGTGAATCTTGGAGTTATCCAGATGAGCATACTAAGCTCTAGCCTCTCCAGTCAAACTCTTATAGAATAATTGCATTCGAAGTTTTTCGTCCTCTATATAGGATCCAAGCTCTCCAATGAATACCTTTAAGTGTGTGTAGGGGTCTCCCAATCCATCGTATTTCTCAAAGTCAGGGACTTGAAATTTTTCAAGGTAACCAGCCCTGGGGAATATACATAAGTCTGAATAATTGACACTGCCAAATGCCCCAGTCCCTTTGATGGACCGGATGGTTTCTTCCATCTGTTGGACTTTCTTTAGAATATCACCAGCTTCCTGTTATTTGCTAAGGATGGTGATTTCAAGGGTTTTGTTGGTAGGATCCTGGTTCTGTGGTTCAGGAATTTGAGTGTCCTTCCCGGTCTCTTGACTGCCACCGGGTGTACCTGGCTCTGTATGACTCTATGCTTGTTTCCCTTTAAGAGCTTTACTTTGTTCTCTCAAGAAAATAGCCAATTCGGCTATTTGGTTCTTCAATCCTTCAAACTCTTCACTAGAGACGGGGGTGGATTCTGGTTGAGCACTTGAAGCCATGTCTGGAGATGGACTTAGTGCTTTCTTAGATTTTGATCTGGTGACAGAACCAATTTTTACCTACAACAAACGTAAGTGTGTTAATTTTCTGATATAGGTGTTGATCGGATGCATGTCATGAACTGTGTTTATTTATGAGGTTTTTTAATCTTATCTTGCAAAACAGAGGTCAGTTGTTTTGATGACATGATAGTATGATATGATTTACAAGACATGGAAGGCACATTATGATATTTACATTGGAATGAAAAAACATGACATTTGAATTGAAAGAGGAAGGCATGAAGAAGCTCCCCTTCGGATTTGGTTAATCAGAGGCTGACCTATCTTAGGCTACTCTCGCGATTTTTCGGCATGAAGGTTCCCAGATCATCGCAATCTACTATAGGGGAAATTAATTCGATCGTTTAATTGGAGCAGATCTGAGTGGTGCGTTTCATGAGCCTCGCAGACTTAGTCGCCTTTGAGTCTATTACACAATCACCGTCGGGTTTGCCTCCTGGTGGAGGAATCACACAACATACATTCACATACATCGTGTCTCACCGTATGCATATGATGACATTGTGCGAAGCACTAATACAAAGCAAGAAAGCATTCATTCACATCCATTCAATGTAAAGACGCAATATTTCACACATACGCAGATATAAATGGGAAACTTTTAAAAGATTTGAACGCGGCCTAAGCCCTCTACTGCCCCCTGCAGAGTCGCCACCTGTCGACGTCGGTGGAAAAATGTGCGGGTCGAGTCGGAACCCGGATCTTTCTCTCTTTTCCTAAGTCTGTTTCTACCCTTATTTTATCTTTTTTAGGAAAAAGGTTGAAGGGTTTTTAAGAAAAGGGCAATATGTATCATGTCGACGATTTGAAAGGTTTACAGAGTCGCCAGTTGGTAGATTTGAAATGGTTGTACCAACTCAACCGAGTTTTGTTTAAAAGTAGGCGCAATTGTTGGACGCTGTCGAAACTGAATCTTTGAAATCGAAGTTCTAAGTTCGAGGGCTTGGTTAAGTGTGGGGAAGGTGTTAGGCATTGTGACGCCCCCAAAATATGTCCACACAACCCATTCTGAGTCGCCAAATACACACTACAAAATCCAAATACAAATCTTCATATTCCAACTAATACTTTGTTGTGCACAATACGACCACACATAAACTGTGTGTTTCAATACAAATAACAGTACTTATACTCCTTATCAATGATACGTTACATAAAGATACAGTCAATAACTGTTTTAGGATTTAAAATCTTTAGAAAATGCTCAAGGAAACCTTCATACATGGGATGCCATACATCTAAGTTATAATAGATATCATAGGACTTGAGAATTAACCTTGGTTGACCCAATAGACCCCAAAGAAGAACTGAGAAGATTACTATCCTGTTCATTCCAATGGTGAGTATTCTCTTGCCATATAATTATCTCCATTGTCTCAAACTGAGGATTATATTCCAACCATACTCTAAGATTATATAGGTAGTGCTCATAGATATAATCAACAAGTGGATGCGCACAACCATATCTTATGATAACATGAAGTCGTATGTGGTTATCTTGTATGACAGTGGCAACACACCCTTCCAAAGTAGGGTTCATCTCACCCTATTTGGGTCACCAAAATCAACTGTTAAATGACGTATAAAATACGACACACACATTTAAAGTTCTCGATACAATTATATATTGTCATGATGTTTTATAATGTATTGAGAAACTTCAACAGTCACCGACCATCACTTTATTCCTTTGTTATCCCTGCCCAGCTACACTCTTATTACCTGAAATGAATTGTGAAGCAAAAGGGTGAGCACAAATAGCCCAGTAAAGAATATTATGACTAAAGATAATTAAATTATCAATAGCCTTCTTCAATAATGAATCAAATCTTTAGAACCTTAGTCCTCAATAAGGAAAAATATGATAGAATACAATAGACAACAAGTTTTACATCAACAACTGCAGCGGAACAAGCAATCCATTAGAAGAGTCAAATAGACCATAATGTCTATTATCTTCTCTATGTTAAAAGTCCACGAACAATATTTTATCCCTGTAACATCAATCAATAGTTCATCTCCACAATCATGAACATAGTTCATGATCATAATTATATTGATAAATTCCTCTTCACACCCAGGACGAAGATAATTTTCATCATCTGTCTTTACCTGAAACACCAAAGATCATGGTTATACCAAATCACGGTTCCTTTTCATAATCATGCTAATAAATTCATCTTTGCACTTAGGCCAAATGTCGACGTTGGAAAATTTAAGAACCCCGCGGGTAGGTTCGTAACCCGGGTTTCCTCAAATCGATCTTCCAAAGTTCTCTACCCTTATTCTTTTTATTTTAGGAAAAAGGTTTTGAAGGGTTTTTTAGGAAAGAGGCAAACATGTATTTATGTCGACGATTTAAATGTTTTAACAGAGTCGCCAGTTGGTAGATTTGAAAATAGTTGTACCAACTCAACCGAGTTTGATTTGAAAAGAGGCCCAATTGTTGGACACTGTCGAAACTTGATCTTTGAAATCAGAGTTTTGAGTTCGGGGGCTTGGTTAAGTGTGGGGAAGGTGTTAGGCACCCCACGACTCCCGTGTAAATACGGTACCGCATCTTTTCAATATTTCTCTTAAAACTGTGAATGCATGAGTAAATGCTGTTTGAAAGTTGGGCCTATTGATTGATTGAAAGTTTTGACATGCTTCGTTGAACCTATATACGAAGGGTTTGATTTGATTTGAAAATCAGTCTTTGATTTGATTTGCAAAAGCATTTGATTTAATTTTCTTGAAATGCTTTTCTTTTGATTGATTTAAAAATGATGTTTTAAAGCTGGTTTATCAAACCCTTACGCTGTCATAGGAATTGAAGCGAATCGCTACTTTTAATTTTATCTTTTATAGCCTTAAGGCTGCATGTGAATATTAATTTATCGGGCTGCGAAGCATCCTCCACCACAGAAATATACAAGTGTCGGTCTCCTCATGGGTATGAAAACCATCGGAGGGACGCTGACACGACAATTGGCATTTTACTAAGATGAGACCTTAAATCCAGATAACCGTTTTAAGGTCTGTGTATATACATTTTACAGAAAAAACTGGCAGGATACATCTGTAAACTGAAGTTTGTCCATAATGGGAATTAGATCCCGATCGATTTGATCGTGAATCCCACGATTCCTAGGCTCACATATGAGTAGCCCATAAACCTGCACAGTTCAAATTTGTACAGAAACAGATATATATACATCCTCGTGTCGCAATGGAACCAAGGATTCATCAGTAAATCCTGGCTGCGCGTGACCAAAGCGTCTCGTTCCCACTAGATAGCAATCTAAGGGACGCGAGGTTGCTTTTGAAGTTGAAACTAGAAAGAAAGCTAGATTTAAAGAAATCTCAGCCATTCAAGCTTCCCAGGTTCAATTTGGAGGTTTTGAACCATTTGAAAACTAGAATTGGCGAGATTTAAATAAATCTAGTCCGCCCGCAGATATGTCAGTGCAGATTCATATACAAATGAATGTTAAATGCAGCAGTTGAATAATTTGAGTAAAGCAATATATATAATTATATACATATAAAAGCTGTAAAAGGGCGATGGGTTTTCACTCGCAAGCCCGGACTGGAATTAAAAAAATATATATATTTATAAAAACTATATCAAAGCTATAGAATTAACTAGGATGGACAAAAATGAAATATATAGGTATAAAAACAGTAAAAAGGGCGACGGGTTTTCACGCCGGTGCCCGTACTGGAATTGAAATTGACATAAAGTAGTCACCCAGTGACTGGGGAGAGCACCCAGTATGGGAAAGTGTGCAAAAGCAGTAAAATGGCCACGAAGTAATCCAGGTCGGACTATATATATATATATTTATATATATATTGACAGAAATGTAGTCAACCAATACTGGTGAGAGAACCAGTTATGGTGAGAGTCGCTTATATATGCGTAAATATATATAAAAGCGGTAAACTACCTCGGATTTGACATCCGGGCTTGACAGAATTGAAATGTTATTATATATACAGTTAAATATATACACAAAAAGGGCCAAACTTGGACTAGGAAGATAACCTAGTACAACGAAGTTGCCAGAACGTGTGTGCTAGTGCATTGAAGCTGCTGGAGTTGACGGATAGTCAATCCGAGTTGTAAAAATATAAAAAATTGAGTTTATGTACAGAAATGTACCAAATTTTGACAAAAACGGCCCCGAAACTTATTTTCGGACATATTTAGAAGATGAAACATTGTGTGCAAGTGGAAAATAGTGCAAAGTAGTAGTATTGACCTTCTGATCGTAAATATACTTACAATGGATTGCAATACGGGCTTTTTACCAAATTATAGGCTCTATACGTCCAAATCTACCAGTGGTTTTTTGATATGTGGTAGTATATGGGTATACCTACGTGTTAGAGTGAAAATATTTGGGTTTGGAAGAGGTGTAAAAGTCAAGAAATTGAATTGGCAGAGCTTCGCTGCGTTTCAAAAACTTAAAATTGAAGGGGGGGGTGCACGTTTATTTGTAGGCCAGGGAGCCCTAGCTCTACATGCTGTTGCCATAGGTAGAGGTGCGGCTCCCCTAGGTGGGGCCCACGTGTCGGGTTCCATCATCTCAAAGTACGTGCACTCCGGACAACGCGCAGTTGAAGTCAGAACTTTTAAACTTTTGATCAGAGCGTTCGTTTGAGGCGTGCGATACCTTTTCAAAAAGCCCTCGCCGAGAGTGTCGCAATGACATGGGATAAAACATTTTTCGTGTCCGAGAAGACGGGTTCATAACCAGTCTTCGATTCCCTACAGTTTGTCCGTTGAGCTGTCTTGCGTTGTGGCACTTGGGATCGTTGTTGTGATTCATTCTGACTTCAATGGAATCAATTCAGCTTGAATTTGACCGAATTGGTTGAGAGTTGGATAAAATGACCATTTTTCCCCTCCCAGGGTTGCCTGTGGTGTCGGCACGACCTTTAATGGATTTGGCTTCCCAGGATTGTCTCTGGGCTGAACTACACTTCCCGGATTGACGTCGGGGATGATCTGTACTTCCCGGGCAGAGACCGGGGATGACTTGACATGTCCTGGGTTGATGTCTAGGTTGACCTGTACTTCTTGGGTTGAGACCGGGGTTGTCTTGACCGCCCGATATTGAGATCGGGATTGATCGGTACCATCCAGGGTTAATACCGGGGCTGCCTTGTACCTTTTAGGTTGCTGCCGAAGCTGATTCAAAGGCCTGATATTGAGATTGGGGTTGGACTTGAAGGCCCGATAGATGATTGGGGTTGAGTTGATAGCCCGATATTGAGATCGGGGTTGATATGACGGTCCGATTGGAGATCAGAGCTGGATTTATAGTCAGATTGGAGATCGAAGCTGGATAGACAGTTTGATTGGAGATCAGAGCTGGATTGACAGTCCGATTGGAGATCGAAGCTGGATTGACGATTCGATTGGAGATCGGAGCTGGATTGACGGTCCGATTGGAGATCGGAGCTGGATAGACGGTTTGATTGGGGATCGGAGCTGGATAGATGGTCTGAGTAGAGATCGGAGCTCGATTGACGGTTCCATTAGAGATCGGAGCTGGATTGAGAGTCCGATTGGAGATCAGAGCTGGATTAACGGTTCGATTAGAGATCTGAGCTGGATTGACGGTCTAATTGGAGATCGAAGCTGGATTGACGGTCCGATTAGATATCAGAGCTGGATTAACGGTCCGATTAGAGATTCAAGCTGGATTGACAGGTCCGATTGGAGATCAAAGCTGGATTAACAGTTCGATTGAAGATCGAAGCTGGATAGACTGACCGATTGGTGATCGGAGCTAGATTGACGGTCCGATTGGAGATCGGAGCTGGATAGACAGTCTGATTGGAGATCGGAGCTAGATTAACGGCCCGATTGGCTATCGAAGCTGGATAGAAGGTCCGATTGGAGATCAAAGCTGGATTGACTGTCTGATTGGAGATCGGAGCTGGATAGACAGCTCGATTGGAGATCGAGGATGGATTAACGGTCCGATTGAAGATCGGAGCTGGATAGATGGTCCGATTAGAGATCAGAGCTAGATAGACGGTCTGATTGGAGATCGGAGATGGATTGACATTTCGATTGGAGATCGGAGCTGGATTAATGGTTCGATTGGAAATCAGAGCTGGATTGATGGTTCGATTGGAGATCAAAGCTGGATAGACGGTCTGATTAGAGATCAGACCTAGATTGACTGTCCGATTGGTGATCGGAGCTAGATTGACGGTCCGATTGGTGATCGAAGCTGGATTAAAGGTCCGATTAGAGATCAGAGCTGGATAGACAGTCCGATTGGAGATCGGAGCTAGCTAGACGGTCCGATTGGAGATCAACACTGGATTGGCGGTCCGATTGGAGATCGGAGCTGGATTGAAGGTTCGATTGGAGATCGAAGCTTGATAGACGGTTCGATTAGAGATCGGAGATGGATAGACGATTCGATTGGAGATCAGAGCTGGATTGACGGTCCGATTAGAGATTAAAGCTGGATAGACGGTCCGATTGGAGATCAGAGCTGGATTGACAGTTCTATTGGAGATCGGAGCTGGATTGATGGTTCGATTGGGGATTGGAGCTGGATAGACGGTCCGATTGGAGATCGGAGCTAGATTGACGGTCCGATTGGAGATCGGTGCTGGATAGACTGTCCGATTAGAGATCGAAGCTGGATTGACGATCCGATTAGAGATTGGAGCTGGATAGACTGTCTGATTGGAGATCAGAGCTGGATAGACGGTCCGATTAGAGATCAGAGCTAGATTAAAGGTCCGATTAGAGATCGGAGCTGGATTGACGGTCCGATTAGAGATCGGAGCTGGATAGATGGTCTGATTAGACATCAGAGCTAGATAGACAGTCCAATTAGAGATCAGAGATGGATGGACGGTCCGATTGGAGATTAGAGCTAGATTGAAGGTCCGGTTAGAGATCAGAGCTGGATAGATGGTTCGATTGGAAATCAGAGCTGGAGAGACGGTCTGATTGGAGATCGGAGCTAGATTGACGGTATCATTGGAGATCAGAGCTGGATTAACTGTCAAATTGGAGATCGGAGCTGGATTGATGGTCCAATTAGAGATCAAAGTTGGATAGACGGTCCTATTAGAGATTGGAGCTGGATTAACAGTTCGATTGGAGATCGGAGCTGGATTGACGGTCCGATTAGAGATCGGAGCTGGATAGACTGTCTGATTAGAGATCAGGAGCTGGATTGACGGTCCAATTAGAGATCAAAGCTGGATAGACAGGTCCGATTAGAGATCAGAGCTAGATTGACGGTCTGATTGAAGATCAGAGCTTGATTGACGGTCCGATTGGAGATCGAAGCTGGTTAGACGGTCCGATTGGAGATCAGAGCTGAATAGACAGTCCGATTGGAGATCGGAGCTGGATTAACGGTTCGATTGGAGATCAGAGCTGGATTGATGGTCCGATTGGAGATCAGAGCTGGGTAGACTGTTCGATTGGAGATCGGAGCTGGATTGACAGTCCGATTGGAGATCGAAGCTGGATTGATGGTCCGATTGGAGATCGGAGCTAGATAGACTGGTCTGATTGGAGATCGAAGCTGGATTGACGGTTCGATTGATGATCGGAGCTGGTTAGACGATTCGATTAGATATCGAAGCTGGATTTAGTACCGATATTGGTGATCGGATTTAAGCTTACCGACATTGGTGGTCGGATTTAAGTTGGAGGCCCGGTATTGAGACTGGTTGATTTAAAAAGACAGCTCTGCTCTTCTACAATGTTGGTGATGGGGCAGTGAAAATTTTGAGTGTCTACAGATGCCCCTCTTTATCATATCCATGCAATGCACTACAACGGGCAGGATAAAGATTAGTAGACACTAGAAATGTAAACATAGATGCTTGGCAATGCATGGTATGTCATGTGTAAGGTCAGCAAGAATTACTTCACGTCATTGTCTGCTGGGGATAACGTTACTCGTGACGACCATTGAGGTTGATACGATTATCGTTGATTAACCCTCCCTGATGAGTTGTCAGATTTAGGGCTATAAATGTCGGCTTTCGTCACCTTTTGATGGGGATGACGATGTTCATGATAGCCTGCTTGCCTCTAGTGAGATTAGTGAAGATAATCTATCATAGATTTTTCCATCTTGATCTGATGGGGATGATGTCTTCTGTGATAGCTTTGTAGATTCCGATGAGGTTGATATAATTGTTGTTGATTAACCTCCCTGATGGGGATGCTATCGCCGCTTCCTTGATTTGAGATCAAGGGTGTCTATGTTCATCGATTGAAGGATACTCCGCTGGGGATAGCTTCTGGGTATCAAATTATTTTGATTGAAGCTTCTAACTCCTACCTGGATGATATTCTGCACTGGTAGCTCACCACAGGAGTATGTATCATCAACCTTGATTAATAATCCCCTTTTGAGGATGTGTGTAACAGATTCCATCATCTATTCTCTAGGGGATGGAATATTGCAGGACTTCCTCCTCGAGATCTTCTCTTGATGTCTCATGGGCTAGTCCGATGGTCAAAGCATCATTGGGGTTGGGCCAACGGCTAGATTGGATCTCGGTCTGTACCCGAGCTTTGATGGAACTGAGCCCACGATTGAAATCAACTTCGGTCTATAGCCTGAACTTCGCTGGAGGTGAACTAATGGTTGAAACTGCTTCGGTCAGTACCCAAACTTCGCTGGAGCTGAGCCAATGGCTGAAACTACATCGGTTTGTGATAGTAGTGTGCATACAAGCCAATCATGTATGATGATAAAGCACATACTTTGTAAACAATCTTATTTATTTATTAATAAAATATTTATTTATTAAAGGCATTTAATTATCTACATGGTGCTGTTTTTATAATATGTAAATAACCCTATAGTTTTAAGCAATGCTTTTAGAATCATGATGTTGATCATGCTAATGAGATCTAAATACTTAGAAAGCTTTAAAACTAAAATAGTTCCCAATCGTGGGATTACTAAAAAAGGGATTAGTAAATCCGGATAGATTGGTACATATGTTGCTTGCTCATTGGATGAGGATGACTGATCTCATGGTCATTTGTGTGGAGACACTAAAGCAAGTATGTAGGTGCTTATTGGAGAATAAGTTCACTGAACGTGACTCGCTATGGAATACCTAATGGAGTTTTACTCGCCTGTCAATAGGAATTCCTAATGTGATAGTAGTACATGTGATCCTTGGACTTGAGATCATCATAGTATCTTGTATGTAACAAATTATACTTTGACTAATTCCTTAAGGCCTTTTAAGGCATATATAGGGTATGCTTGGGTGTAATGAGTTACATATGGAGATAATGAATGATCAATAAAGAATCTACCACCTCTAGTAAAAGAAGAGATATGTCCTATGTGATTCGTTAAATGACAACCCAGGAATCCTTGGCCAAGGGAGAATGAAATTAGAAAGAGGTTTCTAATTTGTATTATTTGGAGTTGTGCATTTTCTAATCGAAATACATATGATTAAATAAATTAAGACTTGACAGTAAATCCATGTCTTATATTTAATTGGGACATTGTATGGTGGAAGGATTGAATTGTACGGTAACTATTAACTCACAGGTTCTTTTATGATTAATGTTGAAATCTATATTATCTGGAAAGTCGTTGATCGCTAGGGAGGCTTATCCCTATTGTAGAATAAATGTTATTTATTTAAATAGATTATTAGTTTAATTTGTTTATTTAAATAAGATTAGAATTGTTCTAATTGATTTATTCACAACCGGTTTAATATGGAGAACCTAAAGGGTCACACCATAAAAGGAAGAAGAATTATTTAAGAAGAAAATGGCATGATAGTAATAATGCATTAAGTATAATTAATTTAATCTATGATGATAGAATAAATTAAATAGCTTAATGTTTATTATTTAATATTTTAGAAATATTAAATATAAATTAATAAGAGGAGTCTTATTAATATTAATATTATTATTATTATTTTAATTCTAAAGGAGTTTAGGAATTAATATAATATACGTACTCTCTCTCAATCCTAATAAAGATTAGGATATAAATTAATTAAATAAAACCCTATTCTAATTGGATTAAGAGGGTTAACCTAATATCTATATAAGAGAGTCTTATATCAGAAATAAGGGACGTGAAATTTTCCAAGAGTTGGAGTACACATATTCTATAGAGATAGAAACAAGGGTTAAGCCAATAACCCATCTTCTTGAGTTCTTCATCTTCCTTGGTGGATCACCGTTAAAGGCCAAACATTTGGGTGGCTGACATTGATCAAGGGAAGGAGCCACTACAGAGGAATCAAAGGAGTAGAACTTGTACCTGAGGAGGCTTAGATCTTCAAAGGTATAATTCCATGTTCTCTCTTTTCTGTTATTGATAACAAGCACAAAGCATGATCATGGTTATGGGTTTGTATAAATTTTGAAAACCTAGTTTTTTACGCTTCCGCCCTATTTATGTGATTTAATTGCATGATTGCGTTACGTACAAACCCAACAGTGGTATCAGAGCCTAACTTTGTGCTAATTATCAATTTTATAATTCCATGTATGAATTGATGTGAGAATTGGATCGTTTTCTGGACAAAAATCATTTTCTGCAAGTTTCTGCTGCGTACGGCGCAGCTGCGCAGCCTCCTAGTTCATTACTGGTGCAGCTGCGCCGGTCTGCAAAAACTGCTGCTTCCGTCGACCTGCGCAGCTGCGCAGATGCCCAGTTCATTACTGGCGCAGCTGCGCCGGTACCTGGATAGACCCTGAAAATTGATTTTAATTAATTAAGTAAACTGTTTATTTAATTGATAAAGTTTTAAAATAAAGAAGTTTATTTTATCTGAAATATGATTTCAGAATGCTAAAATTAAAGGAGTTTAATTTGGATTTATTTTTGATTAAAATAAAAGAGTTTATTTTGTTTCAAAAATAAAATTTAGCAAAACTTTTGTCCATTAAATAACATCGATCCATATATGGAATAGCATTGTTATTCATGAGATGAATAGATATTTATTGATGCATATGTTGATGTGTATGATAATAAATGGGGTTGATTATGGACTATGACCAATGTGATTGGATTTTATTTTGGATGAATGCTTGAATGTATGGGTTTTATATAATGGGGTCTGCGTACCTCGTCTTCTCTAGTTTTATTCTCGATGTAAATTCTATCTCCTTTCTATGTACTTCCCCTTGACTGCTGATCAAGGTTTCTATTTAATTTTAAAATAGTTAATGTAATAGAGATAGTTAGAATTATTTGAAGAAATTGGAGACCAAGGAGCAAGGAGCACGTGAAGACCCGTTTGTATGGAGCCCGGGTTTAAATGTAATAGTTACATTTAAAATTTAAATTCTTGCACTCCTAGGTTTGACCTTTTGGTTCACTTGGTGGCTCTAGTGAACCAAACTAGAATAAAAGTCCATAATCAATCCGGGTAGAATATAGTATTCTATATCGCATGCTAAATATTATATATATTATATTTTATGCAAACATGCTTCGCATGTTTAATAAAATGACGCGTATTTTATATATATATGTGTGTGCATGCGCGCTAAATAAGATGAGACAAATAATAACAAACCCCTCAAAGAAATAATATTAAGTCTGAAGCGTTCAAATGCTATTTGGAATATCGAACGTCGCCTTCTAGCATGATTAGTTAATAGAGTATTAAATATTTAATATGAGTTTGTTGTGCTATCCACAAGGCGAGTATTGAATATTTAAGATATTAATTAATCACATTTGATGCTTATCAAGAAAATTGAACGATCTAGTCTTGTTGTGCTATCCACAAGGACGAAAATTTTTCTTTTTGAAATTATGGAAGTGCTAGGCTGGACTTAACTTAAATCATTTTAGTTCGGATGTGCACACACATGACCATTATGATTTAAGAGGCAAAATAAAAGGAGTTACATGGTGATGTAATTGACAAGAGTTGTCTACCTATTTATTTGTATATCGCTTGTTGTGCTATCCACAAGGTTATATACATTTGAAATGGGATCCTTAATCTCACTAGCAAATCTTTAATTAGATGTTGTCGAACTATATGAGTGAGGGTAATATAGTTTGATGAAAATAGTGGGAGATACCAATTTAAAATAAAGACCTAAATTTATTTAGGTATGCAAAGTTAATAAAATGAATGTTTGCTAAAATGTTGTCTTTTCACATGCAGAATTTTAAAAATGTCAAAATCACTAATCTCACTACGAAGTATACTTGATGCAAATAAGCTTACCGGCCCGAATTATGAGGACTGGCTAAGAAATCTGAGAATTGTTCTCACTGCTGAAAAGATTTCTTATGTCCTAAATTCCACTATCCCTGAATCTGTTTCAGAAATAGCCTCTGAGGAAGAGATTGCCACTTTCAATAAATGGCAAGATGATGCATCTGTGGCTCAATGCATCATGCTCGCATCCATGAATAACGAGCTTCAGCGTCAGCACGAAAAAATTGATGCTCCTGCTATGCTGCTTCACCTCAAGGAGTTGTATGGTGAACAGAGTAGGACTGCTAGATATGAGATATCTAAGGAGCTCTTCCGATCTCGGATGACCGAGGGCACTACCATCGAGACTCATGTTCTGAAGGTAATCAATTTGATTGAACGCCTTGGACAGCTTGGGTTCGTCATGGATGGGGAGTTGAGTCAAGACTTGGTCTTGCAGTCACTCCCTGAGACCTTCTCGCAGTTTGTGGTTAATTTTCACATGAATAAGCTAGATGTCAGCTTACCTGAGCTGCTTAACATGTTGAAAACTGCAGAAGGTCACTTCTCATCCAAGAAGAACCATGTCTTGATGGTGGATTCTTCCAATAAAAGGAAGAGGCCCAAGGTGTCTTCTGAAAAGAAGAAATCTAAGAAGGATAAGGGAAAAGTGAAAGAAAAGGAGCAAAAGAAACCTGAACCAGCTAAAGGAATGTGGTTTCATTGCAATGAGCCGGGACATTGGAAGAGGAACTGCAAGAAGTTTCTAGCAGAGAAGAAGCTTGGAGAAGCTTCGACTTCCAATCAAGGTTTGTTTATGATTGAAATTAATTTTTCTGAAAGTCATAATTCTACTTGGGTATTGGATACCGGCTGTGGTTCTCACATAAGTAATACTGTGCAGGGACTGGTCAGAAGTAGAAAGCTGAACAAAGATGAGGTGATCCTACGAGTGGGAAATGGAGCAAAAGTTGCTGCATTAGCTGTAGGAACTTATTGTTTAGCAATGCCTTCGGGCAAATCCATTTATCTTAATAATTGTTATTATGTTCTGAATATTATTAAAAATATTATTTCAATTTCTGTATTGGATATGGAAGGTTTTGACGTTATTATAAAGAACAATGGTTGTTCTATTTATAAAGACGATGTTTTATATGGTATTGGAAATTTGCGAAATGGACTTTATACACTTGACTTGCAAGAAAATATATTTCAAATTGAACAAATTAAGAAAAGGAAAAGAGATGATATTAATTATACCTATATGTGGCACTGTAGACTCGGTCATATCAATGAAACAAGATTATCCAAGTTGCATAAAGATGGGCTCCTCGAGCTATCTGATTATGAATCATATCCAACTTGTGAATCTTGTCTCATGGGTAAAATGTCTAAATCTCCTTTTAGTGCAAAAGGGGAGAGAGTTACAGAGTTGTTGGCATTGATTCACACAGATGTTTGTGGACCTATGACAACAAGTGCACGGGGTGGGTATTCTTATTTTATTACTTTTACTGATGATCACTCAAGATTTGGATATGTGTATTTAATGAAATACAAATCAGAATCATTTGAAAAGTTCAAAGAGTTCAGAAGTGAAGTAGAGAAACTAACGGGCAAGAGTATTAAGATACTTCGATCAGATCGAGGTGGAGAATACTTAAGCAGTGAGTTTCTCAATTGTCTCAGAGAAAATGGTATAATCTCACAATGGACTCCTCCAGGAACACCACAGTTAAATGGAGTATCTGAAAGGAGAAATCGAACACTGTTGGACATGGTTCGATCCATGATGAGTTTTACCGACCTTCCAATTTCCTTCTGGGGATATGCCCTAGAAACGGCTGCATACCTACTTAACAAGGTACCTACCAAATTCGCCCCAAAGACTCCATATGAGATGTGGAAAGGGAGGAAACCAAATCCTAAGCATGTTAAGACTTGGGGTTGTCCAGCTTATGTCAAAAAGTTTGAAAATGATAAGCTACAGACTAAATCCGATAAGTGTAGATTTGTGGGATACCCTAAAGAAACCGTAGGGTATTATTTCTATCATCCAACTGATCAAAAGGTGTTTGTTGCGAAACATGCTACCTTCTTGGAGAAAGAGTTTATCCATGAAGGGGTCAGTGGGAGTAAGATATATCTTGAAGAAGTTCAAGAACCACAAGTTACCACGGACCAAAGTCAGGTACCTAACCAAGTAGAAGATCCTACTGTACCACACCATGTTCGTAAATCTGGAAGAGTACCGAAGATACCTGAGAGGTATGGATTCGTTATAGAGGATGACGATGAGCTACACATCATGAATGATGATGATCCATTGAATTACGAACAGGCTATGAGTAATAAAGACTCAGGAAAATGGCTTGAAGCCATGAAATCCGAAATGGACTCCATGTATGAAAACAAAGTATGGTCTTTGGTTTCACCACCTGAAGGTATTAAACCTATTGGGTGTAAATGGGTTTTTAAGAAAAAGACTGGAGCAGACGGAAAGGTAGAGACCAATAAGGCCCGACTGGTTGCAAAAGGTTTCAAACAAAGACAAGGAGTTGACTATGATGAAACCTTCTCACCAGTAGCCATGCTCAAGTCCATTCGGATTTTGCTTGCGATTGCAGCTTACAACGACTATGAGATCTGGCAGACGGACGTGAAAACGGCCTTCCTCAATGGGAAACTTGAGGAGGATGTGTATATGACACAGCCAGATGGATTTATTTCAAAGTTGGAACAAATCAAGTCTGTAAGCTACAACGATCCATTTATGGGTTGAAGCAAGCTTCTCGTAGATGGAACATTCGTTTTGATGAGACAATCAAAGAGTTTGATTTTATCAAAAACGAGGATGAACCATGTGTATACAAGAAGGTTAGTGGGAGCGCAGTATCATTCCTTGTATTATATGTTGATGATATATTACTGATAGGGAATGACATTCCTATGTTACAATCCATTAAAATCTGGTTATCTAAAAACTTCTCCATGAAGGACTTGGGTGAAGCATCCTATATTTTGGGGATAAAGATCTATAGAGATAGATCTAAAAGGATGCTCGGCTTATCCCAAGGAATGTACATTGATACGATGCTAAAGAGGTTTAGCATGGAAGATTCCAAAAGAGGTCTCATGCCGATGAGCCATGGAATAAGTCTCTCCAAGAAACAGGCCCCAAAGACACCTGAGGAGAGAGACCGTCTGAGTAAGATCCCTTATGCTTCTGCAATAGGATCTATCATGTACGGTATGATATGTACTAGACCGGATGTTGCTCACGCACTTAGTGTAACAAGCAGATACCAGTCGAATCCAAGAGAAGAGCACTGGAAGGCAGTGAAAAATATCCTAAAGTACTTGAGAAGGACTAAAGATATTTTTCTTTTCTACGGTGGGTCTGAATTAAAACTCGAGGGATTCACGGACTCAAGTTTTCAAATAGACCAAGATGACAGTAAATCTATTTTAGGGTATGTGTTTACCTTGAACGGAGGTGCAGTGAGTTGGAAGAGTTTCAAGCAGTAAACGGTTGCTGATTCAGTGACAGAGGCAAAGTATATAGCTGCAAGTGAAGCTGCAAAGGAAGCTGTTTGGATGAAGAAGTTTATAACTGAACTTGGTGTGGTTCCTAGCATTGGAGAAGCAGTTCCCGTATACTGTGACAACACCGGAGCGGTTGCACAGGCTAAGGAACCCAGGTCTCATCAGAAATCTAAACACGTGTTGCGGAGATTTCACTTGATCAGGGAGATCATTAAAAGAGGAGACGTCACCTTGGAGCGTGTAGACTCTCAAGACAACATTGCAGATCCATTTACTAAAGCTTAACACAACAGCAGTTTGATCGTCACTTAGAGAAGATGGGTATGAGATACTATGGCGATTGGCTTTAGTGCAAGTGGGAGATTGATAGTAGTGTGCATACAAGCCAATCATGTATGATGATAAAGCACATACTTTGTAAACAATCTTATTTATTTATTAATAAAATATTTATTTATTAAAGGCATTTAATTATCTACATGGTGCTGTTTTTATAATATCTAAATAACCCATAGTTTTAAGCAATGCTTTTAGAATCATGATGTTGATCATCCTAATGAGATCTAAATTCTTAGAAAGCTTTAAAACTAAAATAGTTCCCAATCGTGGGATTACTAAAAAAGGGATTAGTAAATCCGGATAGATTGGTACATATGTTGCTTGCTCATTGGATGAGTATGACTGATCTCATGGTCATTTGTGTGGAGACACTAAAGCAAGTATGTAGGTGCTTATTGGAGAATAAGTTCACTGAACGTGACTCGCTATGGAATACCTAATGGAGTTTTACTCGCCTGTCAATAGGAATTCCTAATGTGATAGTAGTACATGTGATCCTTGGACTTGAGATCATCATAGTATCTTGTATGTAACAAATTATACTTTGACTAATTCCTTAAGGCCTTTTAAGGCATATATAGGGTATGCTTGGGTGTAATGAGTTACATATGGAGATAATGAATGATCAATAAAGAATCTACCATCTCTAGTAAAAGAGGAGATATGTCCTATGTGATTCGTTAAATGACAAACCAGGAATCCTTGGCCAAGGGAGAATGAAATTTAAAAGAGGTTTCTAATTTACATTATTTGGAGTTGTGCATTTTCTAATCGAAATACATATGATTAAATAAATTAAGACTTGACAGTAAATCCATGTCTTATATTTAATTGGGACATTGTATGGTGGAAGGATTGAATTGTACGGTAACTATTAACTCACAGGTTCTTTTATGATTAATGTTGAAATCTATATTATCTGAAAAGTCGTTGATCGCTAGGGAGGCTTATCCCTATTGTAGAATAAATGTTATTTATTTAAATAGATTATTAGTTTAATTTGTTTATTTAAATAAGATTAGAATTGTTCTAATTGATTTATTCACAACCGGTTTAATATGGAGAACCTAAAGGGTCACACCATAAAAGGAAGAAGAATTATTTAAGAAGAAAATGGCATGATAGTAATAATGCATTAAGTATAATTAATTTAATCTATGATGATAGAATAAATTAAATAGCTTAATGTTTATTATTTAATATTTTAGAAATATTAAATATAAATTAATAAGAGGAGTCTTATTAATATTATTATTATTATTATTATTTTAATTCTAAAGGAGTTTAGGAATTAATATAATATCAGTACTCTCTCTCAATCCTAATAAAGATTAGGATATAAATTAATTAAATAAAACCCTATTCTAATTGGATTAGGAGGGTTAACCTAATATCTATATAAGAGAGTCTTATATCAGAAATAAGGGACGTGAAATTTTCCAAGAGTTGGGAGTACACATATTCTATAGAGATAGAAACAAGGGTTAAGCCAATAACCCATCTTCTTGAGTTCTTCATCTTCCTTGGTGGATCACCGTTAGAGGCCAAACATTTGGGTGGCTGACATTGATCAAGGGAAGGAGCCACTACAGAGGAATCAAAGGAATCAAAGGAGTAGAACTTGTACCTGAGGAAGCTTAGATCTTCAAAGGTATAATTCCATGTTCTCTCTTTTCTGTTATTGATAACAAGCACAAAGCATGATCATGGTTATGGGTTTGTATAAATTTTGAAAACCTAGTTTTTTACGCTTCCGCCCTATTTATGTGATTTTATTGCATGATTGCGTTACGTACAAACCCAACAGTTTGTACCCGTACTTTGCTTGGGCTGAGCCAAAGGCTAAAACTGCTTCGGTCAGTACCTGAACTTTGAAAAATGACAGATTTCAGCAGTTTGGCGTAATTCTTGCGCAGTTTTTCCGCAGTTTGATTTGTTGATCCCCGGACATGGCTCCAGGATGAATACCAATGAAATTTCCCTTTCCGTCAGGATGACGTTGCTTAAATGCAGGATTTCTGGCCAAAATCGCTTAATCGCGTAGTGATTTTTCTTCAGATTTGACTTGGCAGCCCGTTTAAACTCTGTTTTGACTCGAATTGAACCGGGCCCTAGGGAAGTGGGACGCACCTGGGCTGTCGTAGGTGGAGGTGCGGTAGCCGCAGGTAGAGTTGCGGCTACCTGGGCTTTAAATGGAGCTCAGGAGTTTTCATTTTGCAAGTTTCCTGTTTGAGCAGCGAAAGAATTTTCTATCTTCTTTTTCATATCTACGGAGTTCTGGCAATCGAATTTTTATTCCGTCAGTTCCTACGCGTTCAGCGCAGCGCAGGTAACATTTTATTTATTTTTTCCGCAGTTTTTGAACTTTAAAAGTATGGAAATCGCCTAGGGTGCTTTCAAACGTAATGTATGAAAAATGCATGACTATATGACCTGTAAATTTTTTTTTTACTACATATGTATGTATATCTTACCGTAATGCACGTTTGGATGTAAGAAAATTCAGGTTCTGAGATAGTCAATTTTTGCACTTTTTGATCAGTTTAATCATCCTTTTTGAGGCCTGGTGAGTCTGGATTTTCAACTAAAAATGTCCATGGTAATTTGGCTACCATGTGAGGTTGATTTTTGTTTTTTTTAGTAAATATGAACTGCTTCTATTTTTGAGTAGGTGCGCTACTGAATGGCCACCTAGGCATGTTTGTGTGCATGTGGACAATTCATTTTACAAAGGAGACTCTGGCAAAAATTTTCCAAAATCTTAGGCTTTGAAAAACATGCATTTTTAACTCTGTGGGGAAATTTTTTTTACTGACCCATGCAGTTTTTGAGTTGTTAGGTTTTGAAATCATGCAGTTTTGACTTTACTGGGTATTTTTGACTGACCCATGCATGTCTTAGGACCTAGAGATATATGCTAGACTGATTGAAAATGATAAGCCACAGGTTTTACGCTTACCGCACCCTTTCTGAGGTGATTTGGAGACTTGTTGCCGTAGATGGATCGTGATAGACCCGACAGTTCCAGTAGGGTCTCCTCGGGGATTAGACATAGAAGGGCGTCTAATGTGCCACAGCCACGTCCGGGTAGGACGCCTTGTAGATTGGTAGAGGGCAGGATTCGTCCGGCATAGGACGAGCAACCATTGGATATTGATGATGAGGAGGCTCCGTTCGCTGTTCCTGCTCCCGCTCAGGCTCCACGTGCGGAGGTCCAAGGAATTGTTGTGCCTACTCAAAAGCTACTGGGCGACTTGAGTCGCCATCCTTCGAGATATCTTCATGCCAACGAGGTGACTTGAAGTCTTTCTTCTCTCTGGATTCTTTTCTTCCTTTTTGCCATTCTTGGGGCACAGGGTTTTTGATTTTGGTTGGTTTTTTGATGCAGGTTCCCGGCTTTACGCAGCCTCGAGGGAATTGGTTTAACGTGCACTACCTGTATCACACTTTGCATGAGGATTACAGGGAGATTGTAGATGGCTGGGGATTTCAGGCCTTTTTCTCGATGCTTCCCCGCCGTTTCCCCTGGGGGTATATGAGGGCTTTGTCTGAGCGCTGGTTCCACTAGACTCAGTCCCTTCATTTACTGGATTGCGAGGTGATGTTTAACTCCTATGGACTGCAGATTTATCACCGGTATTGAGTTCGAGGGCGAGTCAGTGCCTGTCATGACTGACATTTTTCCCACTATCTTTTGGTCCCTTGAGTCTCGACGACGGAATTCAAGGGTTGGGCAGTCCGATCTGGTCCCTTGAGTATAGATGCCCAGGATGGGACTTTGTAGTTGCCTCCGCCTGATGACCAGAGGGCTAGAGATCGCATTCTGAGGCAATTATTTTTGTTGATCATCAGGTGTTGTTTCGTGGCGGATAACTTATCTACTGTGTCCTTCGCTTTGATCTGCGCCACTCGACAGGTAGAGCGCCTCAATGACTATGATTGGGGCTCCTACACCTTTTCCTATTTTCATCTGGGCATGTGCATTCTTTCTGAGGGTACGACGGAGGCTTGGTTAGGATTTTACCCATTCTTGTTGGTGGGTACATTTTTTTGTACCTTTTTGATTTCAGCATTTTTGTCAGTCTTGATCATTGAGGACTTTTGATATTTACATGATCAGTTTTAGGAATTTGAGAGGCTTCCTTGCCTACGGCCCGCTACTGCTTTAGGTCTAGAGACCTATCCTCGAGGACGGAGATGACACCACTCCACTTTAACGGAGGTCCCTATTGCTGAGGGACTCACTCATGCCCGTCTACAGTTGGAGCTTTTGACGACGGATTTGATCACCTAGACGCCGTACAAATTAGAGCACTTGACCGTCGGAATTGAGGGAGGAGTCCCTACTGGCCGGGAGTTTGACTTATAGACCCGTAGGGTACCGTTATTGACGGCGGGAGACTAGGAGCTCTATCTTAGAGAGCGTGCTATTAGAAGCATCACTGGAGAGATCCACATTCCCATTATTCCTCCAGCTTGGCATCATTGGCCATTTACTGTGCCTTTGACAGACATCCCTTTGGAGGGCATTGATGGCTTTACCCTATCAGAGGGTCCGTATAGCCAGGAGGCATTTGGCCGATGGTGGAGCTCTTGTACTATTGGCGCTCAGACTCGGGCTACCTAGTTTATGGCAGACATGGTGCCAAGATCCATGATGACGAATTGGATAGCTTGCCTCAGGGAGCCTACTCATGCAGACCAGATAGCAGATCTGACCAGGGAGTTGGAGCAGGCTCGTTTCTTTATCAGGCACCTTGGCCGAGATCCATCAGAGGCATCTTCTTTTAACCCATCCAGCTCAGAAGCAGGTCCTTCTTTAAGTCCATTTAATAGCAGTTATACAGGGGAAGATCCTCATTTATACCACCTAGATATGCCTGATCCTAGCAGCTTTGTGCCAACAGAGGAGATGGAGCAGGTTGATCAATTCGACACTGATGTCTACGACTTCCTCTGATAGCTATTAGAGCTATACTTTTTGGTCAGCCACTGTTTTGGCTATTCTGTACTTGTGCCATCATTTTGATAGACCACTGTAGTAGTTGGGTGGTGGTGCCCCATTTTCTCTATATTTTTCCTTTCACTTTGTATCAGGATACTGGGATGTTGTATGCAGTAGATATCTTGTTGTAGATATTTCTGCCATATCTTATTTTCTTATCATATTTATATTACTATCATCATGCATGTATTATGTCATGTGTATGCATTCAGACAGCTATATTTTGACTTGACCTCTGGATGGTCTTGTGGTACGGTGCTATAGATGACGTCGTCTGCAGTCAGCCGTATTGAGCATTTACCACCATCTATAGTGGCAGCATCACTGAGGTGCTAGTATGATAGTCTGCCTTTTCTTGCTAGGGGGACTGTGGACCAGATGTTGGGGCATTCATTGGCCCTTGCAGATTTTTGGGTTCCGGTCGGATTTGTTGAGAGTCTTCTACCCTGTTGGATTACCGACAGGCAGGTGTTCTGCTTCGGGCGGCGTGAGCTGACGCCGACTCTGGAGGAGTACCAGAGATTTACTGGCTTGGATTTAGAGTTATTGTGCACTCGAACGACGATTAGTGATATGAGGAGATCGTTTATCAGGCTGTCCGGTCTCCGTCAGAGTGTAGCCATGGATGAGATCATTTCGGGGCACGTGATCTCTATGGACTTCTTGATTGAGCGCTTTGACAAGCTTGACAATTATGGTCGCCACGTCGGAGATTTCATTTGTTCAGTAGAGGCATGGCATGCGGCCAGGATAGACATCCTACTGATGTGTGTTGTGGCATATGTCTACATGTCGTTGCGATTGGATCATCTAGATGTGGGATTGGTAGTAGTAGTTAGAGCCCTTAGACAGAGTAGCACCATCATCCCGATGATATTGGCTGAGACATTTAGATCCGCCATGTATTGTAGTACCCATCCAGAGGGGTTTTTTAGGGGCAGCTCTGTAATACCCGAGAATTTCCATATATTATTAAATAAATATATTAATGGAAATGAGAATTTATTTGAATATAAATGATTTTGTGTTATGAGATGAATTAATTCAATTATATATAATTGAATAATTATTGAGAAATTGGTAGAGTTTGTGATAAACTCGTTGATTGCCTTGTGTGGCACAGTGACGTAATATAAGAATGATTATATTAATTTAAGCGAACAATTAATCTATATTAATTGTTAATCGAAGAATATTAATTAACTGTTATAAAATACTAATGAGGATTGATTAATAATATGTGATTATTATTATTGCAAGGAACATAATAATAATGAGCATCGTGTTTATAAATATAATAAGATTTATATCAAAGTGATAGTTAATCATATAAAGGTTAATTAAATTGTTATGGAGGTTAACAATTATATTGATTGATGTAGGATATGTGTATATTATTAATTAATATTCAATTTATAAGATGAGAAATTATATGTACAAGCATGCGAATTAAATGTATAGTAACTATATGCTATGATATGTGTAGGTGACAAATGATGTGTGGATATACATTAAAATAATGTATCATGGATCTATTATAAATAATTGTTGAGTAATACAATTTAATAATATATGATATAATGTAATGTGGTAGTATCCGATTGTATTATATCGGTAAGATAAAATGTACATAGATTATATGTAT
The DNA here is from genome assembly GCA_020205555.1 of Panax stipuleanatus. Taxonomy (NCBI): domain Eukaryota; kingdom Viridiplantae; phylum Streptophyta; class Magnoliopsida; order Apiales; family Araliaceae; genus Panax; species Panax stipuleanatus. Next base: position 157,168,842 of record CM035124.1, on the reverse strand, counting down.
TCAAATTGCATTTATTACATTGTGGGGAGAACATTGTAATTATAACCTAAGAGTACAAATAATACATAACATAAGTGTAGCATATAGTCCATTTGTAAGAATGCTGAGATTTGCTTGGCTTGTCCCAATATGATAGTCACTATCTCTTCACACGTGAAATGCATCATGAAGCTAGCCTACTCCTACCTTCTCAAACTCAGCAAAATAGCAATGATCATTGCAAGGGGAGTGGCCTCAATAGTGTAAGCCAACTGCTACATACCAACTCTCCCATAACCACCATGCAATCCTCTCTTCCGTTAGTTCAAAATGATGAGCAAAGCTATGGACTGAATAATGGATTCTCTATAAATAAGCTCTCCTCATTCTTCAGTTCTTTTGCTGAGCATTTTGGCTAAGAGAGACTAGAGAGCATATATATATATATATATATATATATATATATATATATATATATATATATATATATCAGTGTTATTGAGATAGCAGCAAGCTTAAATCATTTACAGAGGTATAAATCCTCTTCGTGTCTTTATTTTCATTTTTTGTCAAAAGAACTCCATTGTTGTTCTCTGAGTTTTGTTGAAATTCTTGATTATGCCAAATTGGTTCATGATTGGTTTGTAGAACCCTTATATTGTTGTTATATGAACAAACACACATGATGGAACTACTGAATAGTCTTTCATTTCCATTGTTCCTCTTTAATTTCTGTGAATACATGAAATTCGTAAATTAGTTAGAGTTCATGAAATTGGGAATTGATAATTGCTATTGACTGTTATATAAGCATATATGTACGTGTTAGTAAGTTAAACAAGTCTAATAGCGTCTGGGTATGTTGAAATCGATGAAATGGGAGGTTTTTGGTCGGTTTTCGCTGTCGTCTGAACCGGAAAACTGCCTCGACGCCGCAGCGCCGCAGCACGCGCCGCAGCGCCACACGTGCCGCAGCCCGCGCCGCAGCGCCGCACGCCGCGCCACTCGCGCCGCAGCGCCAGTAGTGAGCTGCTGTGCCGCGCCGCAGCGCCAGCCTCTGTGTTCAGTTTTTTTTTGTATTCTGCAACAAAACTGTTATGAACTAATTGTTTGATTTTTGTTTAAACAAGCATGAAAGCATGATTAATACATATATATATAAACCTAATGAGGCAATGTGAGCATGTTTTAGTATATTAGCATGCATGATTAACCAAACGACATATAGTTTGGAAACGACTTTAAAGTTTCATAAACGACGTTAACATATATGAAGCATGTTTAAATACTGACCTTGCAAGCACGTTAGTACCACCTAGAGACACATGAAGTGCATGTTAGCTTATCTATATTGGTTCCGTAATAGAGTGTGAACATGTGAACCTAACTAGTGCTTATTCCTAACAAAAATATAAGTTTGAAGGTGGATATGATCATGTAAATGCTATATAGTCATTTTGATGTTATGAGCATGTTTAGATAACTTTGAAATATATGAATGAAGCCTTAACTTGTGTTTATATAGTTCGTAAGGAAGCATGAACATGTTAGGCTCTATTAGTAAGATTCACCAATAGAAATACAAGCCTTGCACATGAGCATTAACACGATATGTGGAGATTTAAATTCTGATATTTATGGACACATGTGATAGTACTCTTAAACTCATTCATGTGTCATGCATGTATATATACCATGATTAGTTGCCGTGATTAAAGTTTAGCATGAACGAAGCATGTTTTCAAGATAATAACAATGCTAGCTACATATATGCAATACGAGTACTCATGAGCATGACTAATACAAGTTATATGAATATCTTATGTGTTTAAAAGCAATCATGTTAGACCATATGAGTTCGTGTCCTTGAATGGCTTTAAGTATTAACTTAAGAACCTATACCATGTACGATTGGATTTGGAAAAGTTATACAAGCATGAAAGTATCCTTTAAATATGAATACATGCTACGCGATATTATATGATGTTACTGGAACCCGATTTTGACGGTTAACTTAAGGAGATGCCGTAACTTGCTAAAATGAAATATATTTAGTATTGATTGTGGTCTTATGTGATATTAATAATATGCAAGCATGTTTGCTAATTGTTGAGATCTTATATAATATGAGAATGCGTTTAAACTCTAAAGAAGGAACGTTAAGGATAGAAATTATATTCTATATAACTGTGTAGCTAGGTAAAACTTAGCTTATGTGTTGATCGTATATTCAAAGAGAAAATGTGAAGTTAAAATGACTAATGAATATCATATATATACGTAACTGTATTACGATAGGAATTCGAAAGTGTTGAATTGCTTTTCGTGGATAAACTACGCTAAAGGCAAGTTCTCTTACTTACACTCTTTTAAAGTGCAAGTATCCTAACCGACGCATTTACTTTATGCAAGGAAAGCTATGATTGTGAAAGTTTCCTAACTTATACTCTTTTACTATGCAAGTATCCTATCTTGTGTATTGCGAACAAGTTTTCTATTTAATCAGTTGAATTGAATTAGCATACTTGAACTCTTATTTCATTAAAGCTAGTATTCATGTTGAACTTAGTATTGTTCTTGAATATTGTGAAAGTGTCTATGCCATTTGATTCGGCTAGACTTATATTATTGAAAAGCGACCCAAACTAATTGATTGGTGCGGGATCTTGTATTTGACTGAGAAGAACAACCTTCTTTGAAGGGAATATATAATTGTCGGAGAACCGACGTGCACATTGAGTATGGTTGATTGTTATGCATAACAAGGGTACTTTAGGCTGATCACCTGTTGTACCTGTTTTTGTTGGATTTTCAGTTTATTACTGTCAATTCTAGTAGAAGTTCATAGTCCGTAGTGACTACTCAGTATTCAATTATTTGAAATCTTGAATTGACTTATTATTAAATCATATTGATATTATCCTGTCCTTAGCGACTGATATTGAGAACTGTTGATATTCTTGTTATTCTTGAACTATCAAATCTTGTTATACCCTTTCGAGAATTGAGAATCTTATTTACTCACCCTTATTGTATATTACTTGCTGGGCAATTTGTGCTCATTCTTGCTTTCCCTAAAACATTTCAGTTAAGGCAGAGCATGGTGAACCTTCGGGCGTTGATAAGGGCAAGGGCAAAGCTACCAACTAGCTTATGTCTGTTATGTTTTAAATATATTAATATTGTATGAAGATGATGTAGTAAGACTGGATTTGATTATGTTTAAGCTTAAGTTAGATTATGTAATAAGTCGTTAACTGATATTATTATATAATCTATTAAGTACTGTAGGTTGCGAGACTTGGGGGAATAATTATAATAAATCATTGTAAATTATTCTAGAATAGATTTTCCGCTGTGATCGTATGATATTTAATTATTATTATTGTGATGTATTACCATGAGCACGTGATGAACCGAATTCGAGAGACCAAGTGGCGGTCCTGGAATTTGGGGGCGTCACAAGCTCGATCTTGCTGTATATATGGCTGATGTTCCATATACGATCGATTGGATCCTTCAAGCCTAGGGGTTTTTGTTTTAGTCACTAGACATCCAGAGCTTTCTCTTTTTGGCTTGCGGAGTGCATTGATGCAGAGTCTTGGTCGGCATTTCTGTTAGATATTGAGCATCTGTTTGTGATCTTGCCATGCTCAGGGTTAGCATCCCCATATAGCTTTGTCACTCATGCATCTGGCCTGGATTATTTGCCCCTAATTGGTTTGAGAGGAGTGACTACCTATCATCCTTTGGCAGTCATGTGTCAGTTTGATCAGTTGTAGAGTTTGCACCATTTTGAGGGGCAGAGGATGTCAGCTTCTTCCATGTCATCCGCCGACTTGGTTAGAGTATATGAGCGTTGGACTCATCGGGAGAGGGCTGATTTCTCCAGTAGGCATCTGGGCTGTTCTCCGGAGTATTTTGCATGGTTGGAGGCAGAGACATGAATGGTAGCAGAGGTTTCTTCATCTCCTGGTGTGGACTCTGATGAGGAGGAGCCCATAGAGGGTCCAGATTCTCCTACCGAGGATGAACTGTTCACGGGTTTGACCGCTACTTTGGTTAGTGATTCCCCGACCATTCCTGTGGGGACAGATCCGACTTTAGCAGACTCACTATTCAGGATGACCTTTGAGCGAGACTCATCTAGAGCATAGATGTTGGCTGCCTTGTCCGGCAGAGATTTAGCTTTTGCTAAGAGGGATGGTCTCAGGGCCGCTTTGGATGCTGGATTGATTGAGCGGGACGAGCTCCGCTCTGCTCTAGATACTACAGTTGTAGAGCAAGATGAGATTCGCTCGGCTAGAGATGCAGCATATGTTGAGATCGAGGAGACTTTGATTGCTCGAGACGCAGCTTTTGCTGAGAGGGATGAGGCTATAGCTTCCCGTGATTTCCATATTACTGTTATTACTGCTCTTCGATCTTACACTCATGGTTTGATCACCGAGATGAGTGCTTATATTTATGACCGCAGTGCAACCTTGGAGATGACTGTGGATGTTCTGAGCCGTATGGAGGTTGAGTGGACTGCACTTACGGCTGCTCCACCATCTTGAGACAGAGATGCCATGCTTGCATTGCTGACCCGCTTGTCCTTAGGTCTATAGACTAGCTTTATTTTTACTGCACAGACTAGATCAGCTATTTTTGTCATGTACAGGGCATTATGTATATAAAGCATTTTTTCTATATCAGAGAAATATATTTTTGATGCACTTTCCTGACTAGAGATGTATTATCATTGCTGAGTAATTACCACTTCTTTCATGACTCGCAGTTGTTGATGTATCTTGAGCTTCTCCTTGATGGACTGACAGTTGAGATGTCAGGGAGTATCTCAGATGGGCCTGTTGACCAGGATAGGATTGATAGAATTTAGCTTTTATTTGTCTTTGGTGTCTTGGAACTGGTCTTTTTTTATTTTTTCTTAAAGGTCAAACTGCGCCGTAGATGGCTGCCTACGTACTCCCGAGTTGAGGGAGATCAGGTCATTCATAGTTCTGGCTAGTTTGGTTGGAGAGGTTTGAAAAGAGTTTATCTTGGATTTTGTGTCTGGTTTGATGAGTTTTTGAGTTTTTATTTGGTTTGACCGCACCAAAAATGGCTGCCTATGTACTCCTGGGTTGAGGGAGATCAGGTCATTCGTAGTTTCGGCTGGTGCCGGGATGATTTGATGTTTTTGACTTTTTGGATTTTTGGATTTTTTGTTTAGTTTGACTGCACCAGAAATGGATGCCTACGTACTCCCGGGTTGAAGGAGATAAGGTCATTCGTAGTTCCGGCTCTCTAGTGAAAAACTAAACCTGATTTGATTTGTAGGACCCAGATGCGAATATGCATATGTCTCAGACGTAGTACCTTTTCACGGTGTCTAAATTGATGAGTTGGGGAAATTCGTTCCCATCCATCTCTTACAGTTTGATAGCGCCCCCAGTCAATACTTCTTTGACAATAAAAGGGCCTTCCCAGTTTGGGGTAAATTTTCCTTTGGCTTCATTCTGATTGACCAGGATTTTCTTTTGCACCAAGTCATTCTCTTTGAATTGCCTGATTCGGACCTTTTTGTTGTAGGATCTGGCGATCCTTTGCTGGTACAACTGTCCGTTGAAAATGGCTGTAGCCCTCTTTTCATCTATCAGAGATAGCTTGTGACGCCCCCAAATTCCAGGACCGCCACTTGGTCTCTCGAATTCGGTTCATCACGTGCTCATGGTAATACATCGCAATAATGATAACTAAATATCACACAACCACAGCGGAAAATCTATTCTAGAATAATTTACAATGATTTATTATAATTATTCCCCCAAGTCTCGCAACCTACAGTACTTAATAGATTACATAGCAATATCAATTAACGACTTGTTATATAATCTAACTTAAGCTTAAACATAAACAAATCCAGTCTTACTGCATCATCTTAATACAACATTAAAATATTTAAAAACGTAAAAGAGACAAGCTAGTTGGTAGCCTTGCCCTTGCCCTTATCAACGCCCGAAGGTTCGCCATGCTCTGCCTTAACTGAAATGTTTTAGGGGAAAGCAAGAATGAGCACAAATTGCCTAGCAAGTAATATACAATAAGGGTGAGTAATAAGATTCTTAATTCTCGAAAAGGTATGACAAGGTTTGATAGTTCAAGGATAACGAGAATTTCAACAGTTCTCAATAACAGTCACTAAGGACAGAATAATATCAATATGATTCAATAATACGTCAATTCAAGATTTCAAATAACTGAATACTGAGCAGTCACTAAGGACTATGAACTTCTACTAGAATTGACAGTAATAAACTGAAAATCCAATAAAAACAGGTACAACAGGTGATCAGCCTAAAGTACCATCGTTATGCATAACAATCAATCATACTCAAGTGTGCACGTCGGTTCTCCGACAATTATATATTCCCTTCAAAGAAGGTTGTTCTTCTCAGTCAAATACAAGATCCCGCACCAATCAATTAGTTTGGGTCATTTTTCAATAACATAAGTCTAGCCGAATCAAATGGCATAGACACTTTCACAATATTCAAGAACAATACTAAGTTCAACATGAATAATAGCTTTAATGAAATAAGAGTTCAAGTATGCTAATTCAATTCAAACAATTAAGTAGGAAACTAGTTCGCAATATACAAAGATAGAATACTTGTATCCAAAGAGATAAGTTTTAGATACTCGCTTACGATATCCGTTGAATAAAGTAATGCAAGGGTTTAGGATACTTGCCTTATGCGCAGTTTACTCACGTAAAGCTAGTCAACACTTTTGAATTCCTATCGTAATGATAGTCATTAGTCATATAATTTAACTTCACATTATATCTTCGAATATACGATCAACACACAAGCTAAGTTTTACCCTAGCTACACAATTATTTAGTATCTAATTTCTATTCTTAACTTTCTCTTTTCTCAAGTTGATCATATTCATACATCGTTACTATCATGTGAGACTACCACAATTAGCAAACATATTCGCATATTATTAATATCACATAAGACTACAATCAATACTAAATATATTTTATTTTAGCAAGTTATGGCATTCTCATAAGTTAACTGTCAAAATCGGGTTCAAGTGACATCATATAATATCACGTAGCATGTATACATTTTTAAAGGATATTTTTATGTTTGTATACAATCTTTCCTCGTTCTAATCATTTATGATTTTGTTTTAATTCACGATCCCTAACGACTTAGGGTTATACAATGCCATGAATTCACATAAATTGCCATGCTTATCATTTAGACATATAAAGTAGTCATATATTTTATTGATACGCATGTTCATATGTTTCTTATGTCATGGATATGTGATTCTAGCACTATTACTAGTTCGTGACTTAATCAAACTCATGCTTGATTAACTTGCATTACATCTAACAAGTACGTACATATATGATGCCTTCAAACTACATTCAATCATGTTGAAAATATCAGAATGTAGAGTCCTAATATAACATGTCAAAGTCCACATTTAAAGCTTATGTTGTCATTAGTAAAGCTTGCTAATAAGGCCTAACATGCTCATGCTATCTAGATTCATATGTTAACATATTTGACCCGCATTTCAAGGTCGCATAACATGCTTGAAAAGTCAGAATGTATACATGGTCTTTACATGTCAATATCAACCTTCAAAACTTGTATTTTTGTTAGAAAGGTGCACTAGTTGGGTTCACATGTTCATATTATATCACGGTACATATATACTTAAGTCAATATGCATTCCATGTGTTTCTAGGTCATACAAACGTGTCTCAAAAGTCAGAATACTATTATGGTATTTATATATCCAAGTTCCTCTTTTCATAACTTTAAGTTTTCTTTGAAATATTCAACTAAAACAACTAGCATAGATTGCTATAACCTAGTAACCTTATTCCATATGTTAATGTGAGTTATATGCATATCCTAACAATACATCATGCTCAACACATCAGAAGATATAAAAGAAATCATCAACAAATTCTGCAGTGGCGCGCGGCCGCGCCCAAATTGTACTAGGGAGACGCGCGGCCGCGCGGCTCCCGTTCTAGACCAGAAGATGTTCTGTTATTGCAGAGCTTCAGAATTTCTCATAATGTACTTAGCTAGCATGCTTGCCTACCATCACTTTACATTCCTAACACATAGATATACTTAACAACTTATGCTAGCACCTTATCACACACTAATTTCAACAATATCATGCAATCTCTATGAATTGAAATTTAAATGGGTTTAGAGGTTATACCTCTTGAGCTCAAACTTGCACAAGACTTGTTCTCAAATTCAGATTATAAACTCACAATACTCTCTCTATATCAACTTAGCACAAATTTTAGCAACATAGAAAATGAAGAGAGGCTTGGTATTTATAGGAGAATTCAATATCCATACAAAGCAATTGCCCCAAGGTTTGAAACAATGGGGGAAATGAAGAACTAGAGGATTGAGGGGAGTTGATGGAATAGTGTCCAACCACCCCCATCACCCACATCCTTCTTCATCATGAGCATCATTGGCTAGCTAGGAAGTTGACATGAGGGAGTAGCTTAGGCCTTTGGCCTTTCACGTGGGAGAAGAGATAGTGACTATCATTTAGGGACAAGGCAATATGAAACTCAGCATTTGCAACATGAAGTGTATTAACACTAAGGCCATATATACATATACACTTAGGCTATTATATATTTATTCATACTATATTTTATAATTAACATTATAGTGTAAGTCACATGCTTAATATTTAAAGGTAGTAGATGTGATATGGCAATGTAACATACATAACATCCATGTACATTTATTAATACCGGATATAATCACATCACATTATTTCCTTCATTAAATTCTACAATCATCAAGTGATTTCAATATATTCATGATATATCATTTTAATGTATACTTACATACACATTGTCACATAGGTATTAATCATGTAGCTCACATAGTTTAATTAATCTTAATACATGGTCCATATGTGTAATATATTCACATTGCAATATATAGCATAGTTTATGTATACTTGTATGGTCACACCTAAGTGTTTCTCTACACTATATAATATAGTCGTATTATATATTATTGCATGCTTGTACATAACAATCAATATAATCTTATTATATTAATAACTTACTTATTTGTTTTATTATTCATAATGTCAAATAAATAAATTATTTATCTTATCAATTAATTAACAATAATATTAATTAATCCATTCCTCATCGATTACTAATAACACCTAATTAATAATCATAGGATTCATTATCACATTAACAAGTATAAATCTCAGCACAATTATAAACAAGTGGTTTATTATTATTATATTTCTTGCAATAATAATAATCACGTATTATTAATCAATCACAGTTAATATTCCATAACCATCAACTAATATTTTACAATAGCAATTAACAATTAATATAGATTAATTGTTTACTTAATAATTCATTCGTTAATTAATATAATTATTAATATTTCCCATCACTGTGCCACACTAGGCTCTCAACGAGTTTATCGTAAACTCCATATTTTTCTCAATTGTCATAGATATTCAATTTAATATAATTGAATTTAATCATTCTCATAACACAAAATCATTTATATTCAAATAAATTCTCATTTCCATTAATATAATTATTTAATAATAATAGGAAATTCTCGGGTATTACATAGCTGATGATACAGGTCTTGCAACCATTGATCTTCATCTATTTGAGCGTCGATCAACACTCGCAAAGATTCCATCTCTACTTCTATGGGAAGGACTGCCTCCATGCCATAGACCAACAAGTAGGGGGTCGCCCCAGTAGAGGTGCGCATTTAAGTTCTGTATGCTAACAGGGTTAGAGGTAGCAGGTCAGGCCAGTCCTTGTGATTGGCGGACATTTTCTGCATTATTTTTTTGATATTTTTGTTGGCCGCTTCAGCAGCACCGTTCATCTTGGGCCGATAGATGACGGAATTGAGATACTTGATGTGGAACCTACTGCACAGATCCACCATCATTTGATTGTTCAGGTTTTTGGCGTTGTCTGATACGATCACCTCCGGTTGTCCATATCGACAGACGTACATTGTTTCTAATGAAACTGATGATGACCTCTTTTGTGACTTTGGGAAAGGAGGCTACTTTAACCCATTTGGTGAAGTAATCGATCATAGTGAAGATGAATCGATGACCATTACTGGCTTTGGGTTCCACTGGACCTATCACATCCATTCCCCACATGGACAAAGGCCATGGTGAACTCATGTTATACAGCTCATTTGGAGTAGCGTGAATGGCATTTCCATATATTTGGCATTGAAAGCATCTCTTGACGTGATCATCGCAATTAGCTTTGAGCTAGATCTAGTAATGTCCGGTTCTAATTATCTTCTTGGCCAGCAAATGGCCTCTCATGTGTGGACCACATATTCTGCCATGGACTTCATCCATTAATCTTTGGGCTTGCTCCTTGTCGAGGAATCTTAACAGGCCTATTCCAGCATCCCTTTTATAAAGTGGATCTCCACTCAGATAGAACTTCATGGCCATTCTGAGAATCCTTTTCCGCTCTAATTGGCTTGCACCAGAGGGTGTGGATCCATCACAGAGATATTCCTTGATGTCTTGAAACCGAAGATTGCTTGATAGGAGGTATTTCATCTGATATTTCTCCCACATAGCTCCTATATGTCGGGCTTTCTGAATCGTGAACTGAATGTTGGGAAATCCACTCTTATCGGATATGCGGATTAATGAAGCCAACGTTGCTAGTGCATCAGCAAAGTTATTCCAACTCCGAAGAATGTGAACGAAGGTTATTGCTTCGAATTCTCGAGATATTTTGAGGACTTGCCGATGGTAGGGCAGCAAATGCAGTTTTTTGGTGAGATACGCTCCAGTAGTCTGTTTGATAACCAGCTCGAAATCTCCGAAGACGAGTCGGTGTTTGATAGATATGGATTGGGCTAGCTTCAACCCCATGATACAGCCTTCATACTCGGCTGTGTTATTGGTGTTGCCAAATTGAAGTTTGGTAGCGACAGGATATTAATCACCTGTACAAGAGATGAGGACTTGCCCCAGCTCTAGCACCTTCCATGTTTACCGCTCCATCGAAATACATTTTCCACGGTTGGACTATATTCTCAGACTGAAGTTATTGAATTGTCATGATCCCTTCATCCGAGAAATATGTCTCCAGGGGCTCGAATCCTCCTAAAGGTGCTTCTGCTAATTGATCTGCAATGCCTTGACCCTTGATTGACTTCTGAGTGACGTAGACAATGTCGAATTACTGTAGGATTAACTGCCATTTGGACAGTCGGCAATTCAACATTGGTTTGTTGAATACGTATTTGAGTGGATCTATGCGGAATATGAGGTAGGTCGTGTGCCCATGCAAATAGTATTGCAACCTCATGGCGGTCCATGCTAATGCACAGCATGTCTTTTCGATCAGGGTGTATTTCTGTTCCCCACTGCTTAATCTTTTACTGATGTAGTAGATGGCTCTTTCCTTGCTACTATCATCCTTCTATCCTAATATGCAGCCCATTGCATTGGCATTGACAGACAGGTACATGAACAAAGGGACTCGCTCCCTTGGGGGTATTAGAACAGGAGATTCAGTCAGTTATTTCTTGATGGCAAGGAAGGCTTGTTGACAATCCTCATTCCACGTGGTGGAGGAATTATTCCTTAACAACTTGAAGATGGGCTCACAGGTTGCTGTGAGCTGGGAAATGAATCTGCTTATGAAGTTGATCCTTCCTAGGAATCCATGTATCTCATTCTCTGTACGAGGTAAGGGCATTTCAGTAATGGCTTTAATTTTGGCGGGGTCTAACTCGATGCCCCGATTGCTCACCAGGAATCCTAACAGTTTGCCTACTTTGACACCAAAAGCACATTTGGCGGGATTTATCTTGAGGTTGTACTTACGTAACCTGTTAAACAGCTTCCTGAGATGGTCTATGTGATCATTCTCCCTTTGGGATTTGATGATGATGTCGTCAACATAGACTTCTATTTCTTTATTCATCATATCATGAAAGAGGGCCATCATGGCTTCGCTGATACGTTGCTCCGGCATTGATGAGGCCGAATGATTGTCATCGGTAGCAAAAAGTTCCCCAGGGAGTGATAAAGGTTATTTTCTCCCGGTTTTCTTTAGCAACCATGATTTGATGGTAACCAGCAAAGCAATCCACGAATGAATACATGTCATACTGCACAATATTGTCGATTAGAATGTGGATGAATGGTACTAGGAAGTTGTCCTTGAGGCAGGCTTTATTCAAATCCCAGTAATCCACATATACTTGTACCTTCCCTCCTGGTTTAGGTACGGGGACTATGTTTGATAGCCATTCGGGTTATGTTGATACCATGATGATCCCGGCTTTAAATTGCTTAACAACTTCTTCTTTGACTTTGAGACTCCACTCAGGTTTCAATCGCCTGAGCATCTGCTTGACTGGTTTGAACCCTTCTTTGATGGGCATTTGATGGATGACAATGTCTGTGGATAGACCGATCATTTCTTTATGTGACCATGCAAACACATCCTGGTACTATATCAGGAGTTCGATCAGGTTGGCTTTTTGATTTGGTGTGAGGTCTAAACCTATTTGGATTTCTTTGATGTTTTCGGAGGTTCCTATGTTGATGGTGGAGGTTTGGTCGAGGTTTGGTTTAGGGTTTGTCTTCGACCCATTCCTTGATCTCCTTTGGCACCTCATAGTCATCTTCATCCTCTTGATCAATATCCATTAAGTCAAAGTTCAATTTTACATCCAAGTCGGAGTCATCTTGACAGGTTGGCATCTCATCAGCAAAGACACACACCTCCAATGCTTAGGTCCTGAAAACAAAAATGTTTTCATTAATATATGCAACTACTTAAATACACAAGGCAATTGCAAAACATGGCAAAAGTTACTGCTCTAGTTGTGCAATCAAAAGTAAGCAGTAAATGAAAGCATGATTAAGGGCAGATGTACTCTCTGCCCCTTTACCCTTTTCGACTTAGGCAAGGGACACTGCTCCAGTTGTCCAGTGTCAAATTCTCATTAATTAGGAGTATCAAGAAATTGTGCTTGTCCGCCTCGTCCTGGATGATAACTGAGACATCCTTGAGAATATGGCCAAGGCTTTTTTGTGGATCATTCCTCTTCTTGATGTGAGGAATTTGGACATAATCGTCGTCACTGTCGGAGAGTTCTTCATTCATACCCTCGTAGTTAAGAATGATTTTCATGTTGGCTAATGGGTCTCGTCCTTCATACAGGATCTTTTCTTTTCCCTTTTCAGCTGTTTGCCTCAGGCTTGATGGCTTTTCTTTCATGGACAGGTATGATTGGAGGAAATAGCATGGCTGATACCGTAGTCGGGATCTTCCTCATAGGTTTCACCTAGCCGGCATTTGTGAGGTTTGGGAGCAGAATTGTAGAGGCCTGAGCCTTAGGATGTTTGTGTGGATTCCGGTGGTTTGACCAGAATGAATATCTTAATCCTACTCTTCCCATCTGACTTGGGATTTGGATTGGCATCCTGATACCTTGCTTATTCTTTCCCAACCCTTTTCCAGGTTGGAAACCCGAAGATATCATCTCTTGGCCTACGGTCATTACTTTAGTGGATACTTTAGGTTTTAGGGCTGGTGCCCCGATTGATAGATATTGAGTATCGCTTACCTCGAAGGCTTGAAAACACGCAGGCTTGAAAACACGCAGGCTCAATCCCCGCGTCCAGGCTAATCACTGGCATGTCGCCATGTATATAGGTAGGGTATTCTGGCTCGGCATTGACCGTGATGAGGCTGCCGTTAATGATGTACTTGAGTTGCTGATGGAGGGTGGATGGCACTGCCCCTACCATGTGGATCCATGGTCTGCCCAACAGCAAGTTGTATCCAGTGGCGATGTTGAGCACCTGGAAGGATACGTAGAAAGTGTGTGGACCAATTTCTAGAGGAAGCTCGATTTTCCCCCATAGCCTGGTGGCGAGATCCATCAAAAGCCCGGATGACCATATGCCTAGTTTTTTATCTGGTTCGGATTGATCTTCATCCTTTCCAACGTGTTGTATGGACAAATATTGAGGGAAGATCCTCTAACAATAAGTACTCCTTTGATCACGTATCCGGAGGACATTACAGCTATATGTAGGAACTTGTGGTGGCCCCTTCCCTCAGCAGTGATATCATCGTCTGTGAAGGAAATCGCATTACTGTTGAAGATGTGTTCTATTACATGACGAAAATTTTTTTGTCTACCGTGTGTGGCAGATGGGCTTCCTCTAGTACCTTCACTAGAATGTTGCGATGGTCTTAAGGATAAGACCAGATCGAGGATAGACACTTGTTTGGGTGCGTCTTTCAAGCTTTGCACTATCTTGATTTCATTGTGTCCCATTTTGTTGAGGAACTCTTTGATCTTTTCTTCAGCCACCTTCTCTTTTTCTTTGGTAACTGGTTTAATTACTGGCTGAGGTAGGTACAATGGATTATCCTTTGACATGATGGAAATGTTGTTTGAAGTAGAGCTTTTAATGTCCCCATAGTTCCATGGGACCTTCTTCAGACTGATGATTGGGTATTGAGGTCTGAAGGGAAAGATTAGAGGTTAAGATGCAACCACCTTCATAGGATTTTGGACTTCTTGGACCCCTTTCCCTGTCAGTACCAAGGGTGTGAGGATTGATTCCTTATCGCAGGATACGACAGCCACTGTGTCCTGGTACAATGCATTGGGGATCCAAAGGCTATCTTTATCTGCTAAGTCAAGGATTTGATCTCCTCTGATTAGGTCACCTTTCTCAATCAGGTATTGAATTAGGTTACAAAGTGCCCAGCATTCTTTTGTATCGTGGCTGGGAGAGTTAGAATGGTACTGACATATTTGGTCAAGCGTGAATTTTCTAGATTGAGGGTTTAATGGGGGTATTAGATCTGCAACCATCCCCTCGTTGAACATCATTTGAAGGATTTCTTCCATTGGCTGGTTCAGATTGGTGAAATTTCTTTGAAATAGGAATTTTCTACCTTCTTGGGTATACTCATTTTTTACCATTGGTTGTTCGTGCAACTGGCAATGATCCCTATTGGGAATGGAATTTATTTTTGTGGGAGTAGAATGGCTGCCAATAGATTGATGAATTTGCTTCAGCATCTTCCTGGTGAGTTGATGCTGGTAGACGACCAGTTCATCCAACTGCTCAATTTGTTCCTTGAGAGACTTAACTTCTTGCTCCATCAGGAATCGCTTGTCAAAAGTTTCCCAACTCTCTGGGCTGCTGAGATTGGATTGACTTGGTTCCCTAACGTAACGGAGGTACTTAGATCCTTCTCCATTTGAGGTACTAATCATGTTGATATTTTCCTCTTTGTGCTGTGGGAGAGGATTGTCTTGGACATGGGGTTGGTCAGGCTTTGTTACCACAATTTCCCCGCTATCAATCAAGTCTTGAATTTTGTGCTTGAGAGACCAACAGTCCTGAGTATCATAGCCTGGAGATCCAGAATGATAAGAACATTTCTTGTTAGGATCGAAGTTCTTTCCGTTAGTGTTGGTTGGTAGAAGAAGTTGAACAATCTTCTTCTGAGCTGTCAGAAGTTTGAACACATTCTCGAGGGAATCCCCTAGTGGGGTGAAATTTCTTTGATGCCTGACTTCCATGTTTTTCTGGAACTGAGGGTGTGCAGGCTATGCTGAAGCTTGGAAAGGGGGTATAGTTCCTCCTTTGAATGGGCATGTGGTTTGACTCACCCCTTGAATTGTGTCCTTGTAAGACCAAGGAGACTTCTTCGTCTTTCTTTTTATGGACCCTCCAGGGATTACTCCCGTAATTTCTGGATTGGATATGTTCGGCGACAGCTTCGAGGGCGGTTAGATCTTTTATCTTCCCTGATTTGTGCCCCATATCCGCCATTCTCGCCATGCTTGATCATTTCAGAGAATGGTTTTTCTATTCCCGCTAGGACCCTCTCATAATAAAGCGCTTCTTGGATATCGATGAAGGTCTTGACTATTTCAGATTCAGTCATGGCTGGGGTGACTTGTGCTGCGACCTGTCTCCATTGCTGGGCATATTCTTTGAATGATCTGTGTTCTTTTTCTTGATTTTGGTTATTTTATATCTATCTGGAGCCAGTTGTGATTGGAAACTGTACTGGCTGAGGAAGGCATAGGCCAGTTCTTCCCAACTATGAATTTTGTAGTTGTGCAAGCAGGCATACCAAGCTCTGGCTTCTCCGGTTAGACTCTTCTGGAATAGTTGCATTCGAAGCTTCTCATCCTCAGTATAGATCTGAGTTCTCCGATGAAGACTTTCAGGTGTGTGTAAGGATCCCCCATTTCGTCATATTTCTCAAAATTAGGGACTTGAAATTTCTCATTATATCGCGCCCCGGGGAATATGCATAGATCAGAGTAAGTGACACTGCCAAACGTCTCGGTTCCTTTAATTGACCATAGGGTTTCTTCTATTTGTTGCACTTTCTTGAGAATGTCACTAACTTCCTGTTCTTTGACGAGGGGAATGATTTTCAGAGTTTTTTTAGTTGTGTCCTGGTTCTGTGGTCCAGGAATCTGAGTTTCGACTGTTTCAGTCTCTTGATGGCCACTGCTACCACCAGATGTTCCTGGTTCTGTGTGAGCTTGAGATTTTTTCTCTTTAAGGGCATTGCTTTGTTCTTGTAGGAAGCCAGCTAACTCAACTATTTGATTTTTCAGTCCTTCTAACTCCTCCCTAGATACAGGGGTGGATTCTGGTTGAGCACTGGAAGCCATGTCTGTGGATGGACTGGGTGCTTTAGATTTAGATCTAGTAACCGGACCACTTTTTACACCTACAACAAAACGTAGGCGTGTCAATTCCCTGAGATAGGTAAGGGTTGGATGCATGATGTGTTTTTTAGAGTTTATCCTACAAAACTAAGGTTAGTTATTTTGATGGCAGTATGATATGATATATATCTGACAAGAAAGTAAATCTTTCATTATGTCATTTACATTGTGCTCCTCAGTAATTGGAGACTTGACATGGAATTAAAAGAGGAAGGCATGAAGAAGCTTTCCTTCGGATTTGGTTAATCAGAGGCTGACCTATCTTAGGTTACTTTTGCGGCTTTTGTTTTGGAATGAAGGTTCCCAGATCATCGCAGTTTACTAGAAGGGAAATTAATCTGATCATTCAACTGGAGCAAATCTAAGTGGTGTATTTTCATGTGGCAGCCCCAGAGACTTAATCGTCCCAGAGTCATTACTTAACACCAACTGGGTTATCCTCCTTGTGAGAGGGACACACAACATGCATTCTCATACATCGCGCCTTACCGTTTATGCATGCAATGACAGTTCGTGCGAAGCACTAACGCAGGAAAACATTCATTCACATTCATTCAATGTAAACACGCAGCATTTACTCATCCATTGACTGTGGAGACACAGGATTTCACACATTCAATAGTTTTCAAAGAAAAATGTTTAAAAAGATTTGAAAGCGGCCTAAGCCCTCTACTGTCCCCAGCAGAGTCGCCACCTATCGACGTTGGAAAATTTAAGAACCCCGCGGGTCAGTTTCGTAAACCAGGTTTTCGTCAAATCGATCTTCCTAAGTTCTATACCCTTATTCTTTTTATTTTAAGAAAAAGGTTTTGAAGGATTTTTTAGGAAAGAGGCCAACATATATTTATGTCGACGATTTGAATGTTTTAACAGAGTCGCCAGTTGGTAGATTTGAAAATGGTTGTACCAACTCAACAGAGTTTGATTCAAAAAGAGGCCCAATTATTGGGCACTATAGAAACTTGATCTTTGAAATCCTTGGTTAATTGTGGCGAAGG
Organism: Panax stipuleanatus; assembly: GCA_020205555.1. NCBI lineage: Eukaryota > Viridiplantae > Streptophyta > Magnoliopsida > Apiales > Araliaceae > Panax > Panax stipuleanatus. Next base: position 157,151,033 of record CM035124.1, on the reverse strand, counting down.
TGTTAGGCAACACACGACTCCCGTATAAACACGGTACCGCATCTTTTTAATATTTTCCTTAAAACTGTGAATGCGTGAGTAAATGCTGTTTGAAAGTTAGGCCTATTGATTGATTGAAAGTTTTGACAGGCTTCGTTGAACCTATATACGAAGGGTTTGATTTGATTTGAAAATCAGTCTTTGATTTGATTTGGAAAAGCATTTGATTTGATTTTTTTGAAACGCTTTTCTTTTGATTGATTTGAAAATGATGTTTTGAAAGCTGGTTTATCAAACCCTTACGTTGCCATAGGAATTGAAGCGTATCGCTACTTTCAATTTTATCTTTTATGGCCTTAAGGCTGCATATGAATATTAATTTGCCAGGCTGCGAAGCATCCTCGATCACAGAAATATACAAGTGTCGGTCTCCTCATGGGTATGAAAACCATCGGAGGGACGCTGACACGACAATTGGCATTTCACTATTATGAGACCTTAAATTCGGATAACCATTTTAAGGTCTGTGTATACACATTTTACAAAATAAAACTGGCAGGGTACATCTGTAACTAGAGTTTGTCCATCATGGGAATCAGATCCCGATCGATTTGATCATGAATTCCACGATTCCTAGACTCACATATGAGTAGCCCATAAACCAGCACAGTTCAAATTTGTACAGAAATAGATATATATATATATATATATATATATATATACACATCCTCACGTCGCAATGAAACCAAGGATTCATCAGTAAATTTTGGCTGCGCGTGACCAAAGCGTCTCGTTCCCACTAGATAGCGATCTAAGGGACGCAAAGTTTCTGTTGAAGCTGAAACTAGAAAGAAAGCTAGATTTAAAAAAATATCAGTCATTCTAGCTTCCCGGTTCAGTCTGGAGGTTTTGAATCATTTGAAAACTAGAATTGGCGAGATTTAAATAAATCTAGTCCGCCCGCAGATATGTCAGTGTAGATTCATATACAAATGAATGTTAAATGCAGCAGTTGAATAAATTGAGTAAAGCAATATATATAATTATATATGTATAAACGCTGTAAAAGGGAGATGGGTTTTCACTCGCAAGCCCGGACTGGAATTGAAATATATATATATATATATATATATATATATATATATATATATATATATATATATAAACTGTATAAAAGCCCTAGAATTAACCAGGTTGGACAGAAATAAAATATATATATAGGTATAAAAACAATAAAAAGGGCGATGATTTTCACGCCAGTGCCCGTACTAGAATTGAAATTGACATAAAGTAGTCACCCAGTGACTGGGGAGAGCACCCAGTATGGGGAAGTGTGCAAAAGCAGTAAAATAGCCATGAAATAGTCCAGGCCGGACTAAAATATATATATATATATATATATATATATATATATATATATATATATATTGACAAAAATATAGTCAACCAATACTGGTGAAAGAACCAGTTATGGTGATAGTCGCTTATATATGCGTAAATATATATAAAAGCGGTAAACTAGCTCGGATTTGACATCCGGACTTGACAGAATTAAAATGTTAGTACATATACAGTTAAATATATATAAAAAAGGGCCAAACCTGGACTGGGAAGATAACACAATTTGGTAAAGTTTCCAGAACGTGTGTGCTAGTGGATTGAAGTTGCTGGAGCTGACGGATTGTCAATCCGAGTTGTAGAAATGTAAAAAATTGAGTTTATGTATAGAAATGTACCAAATTTTGACGAAAACTGGCCATAGAACTAAGTTCCGGGCATATTTAGAAGATGAAACTTTGTGTGCAAGTGGAAAATAGTGCAAAGTAGTAGTATTAACTTTCTGATCGTAAAAATACTTACAATGGACTGTGTAGACACTTGAACTTTTCCTTGCCCCAATACTAACCCGGTAGGAGGGCAAAACCGTCAATCAATCCAAATCCGGCCACCAACGCCGGTCCTTCAACCTAAATCTGATTCCCAATATCGGTAACCAAGTTCCGACAGTCAATCAGACCATCAATCAAGTTTCGACGGTCAATCGGACCATCAATCAAGCTTCGACAGTCAATCGGACCATCAATCAAGCACCGACAGTCAATCGGACCATCAATCAAGTTTCGACAGTCAATTGGACCATCAATCATGTTTCGACAGTCAATCGGACCATCATTCAAGACAGTCAATCGGACCATCAATCAAGCTCCGACAGTCAATCAGATCATCAATTAAGTTCCGACAGTCAATCGGACCATCAATCAAGCTCCGACAGTCAATCAAACCATCAATCAAGCTCTGACAGTCAATCGGACCATCAATCAAGCTCCGACTAGTCAATCAGACCATCAATCAAGTTTTGACAATTAATCGGACCATCAATCAACTTTCGACAGTCAATCGTACCATCAATCAAGTTTCGACAGTCAATTGGACCTCAATCAAGTTCTGACAGTCAATCAGACCATCAATCAAGCTCCGACAGTCAATTAGACCATCAATCACGTTCCGACAGTCAATCAGACCATCAATCAAGCTCCGACAGTTAATCAGACCATCAATCAAGCTCTACAGTTAATCGGATCATCAATCAAGTTCTGACAGTCAATCGGACCATCAATCAAGTTCCGACAGTCAATCGGACCATTAATCAAGCTCCGACAGTCAATCAGATTATCAATCAAGTTCCGACAATCAATCGGATCATCAAGCTCAACCCCAGTCTCAACCCGGGAAATGTAGGTCATCCCCTGTCTCAACCCGGGATGTCAGGTCAACTTCAGACATCAACCTGAAGCATCACAACAACTCTAGAGCAAAACTTGGAATGACTACGTCAGCCTCAGAGACAACCCTGAGGTCAAAAGACTCGATTGGGATCCAAGTCTTGGAATTAGCTCCCGAAAGTAGACCAGCGACCATGCAGACACTAAGGCAGCCCCAGAGGGGTACAATGGTCATTTCATCAGCTCTCAACTGACTTGGTCAAACTCAAGCCAAATCGATGCCGCCAAAGTCAGAATGAACCCTAACGACGATCCCGAGTGTCAACTACGCAAGACAGCTCAACAGATAAACAGCGGGAGATCGAAGACCTATTTATGAACCCATCTTCCTAGACCTGAAAAATGTTTTTTCCCATGTCATTACGACACTCTCGGCGAGAGCTTTCCGAAAAGGTATCGCACGCCTCAAACGGACGCTCCGATCAAAAGTTAGAAAGATTTTGACCGGACATCGCATTACTCGGAGTGCACGTACTTCAAGACGACCAAGTCGGGCACGTGGGCAGCACCTAAGGGAGTCACAGCTCTACCTACGGCTGCCTCAGGTAGAGTGGAGGCTCCCTGGCCTATAAATAAACGTGCCCCCGGTTCATTTGAAATAATTCGAAAATGCAGCGAAGCCCTGCCTAGTTTAATTTTCCGACTTTTACACCTCTTCCAAACCCAAATATTTTTACTCCAACACGTAGACAAACCCATATACTACCACATATAAAAAAACCACCGGTAGATTTGGTCGTTTGAAGCCCACTAAGTGGCAAAAAGCCCGTTTTGTAGGCTATTGTAAGTATTTTTACAATCAGCAAGTTGCTATTACTACTTTGCAATGTTTTACACATGCACACAAAATTTCACTTTCTAAATATGCCCGGAACTTAGTTTCGTGGCAGTTTTCATCAAAACTTGATACATTTTTGTACATAAACTCCATTTTCAGCAGTTTTACAACTCGGATTGACGATCCGTCAACTTTAATAGCTCCACTGCACTTGCACGCACATTCTGGCAACTTCGCCGGACTGGGTTATCTTCTCAGTCCGGGTTTGGCCCTTTTTTATATATTTAACTGCAAATGTACTAACATTTCAATTCTATCAAGCCCGGATGACAAATCCGTGGTAGTTTACCGCTTTGATATATATTTACGCATATATAAGTGACATTCACCATCACTGGTACTCATATCAGTCCTGGTTGACTACATTTATGTCAATATATATACATATATATATATATATTTATATATTTTCAGTCGGCCTGGACTATTTTGTGGCCATTTTACTGCTTTTGCACACTTCCCCATACTGAGTGCTCTCCCTAGTCACTGGGTGACTATTTTTCTGTCAATTTCAATTCTAGTACGGGCACAGGCATGAAAACCCATCGCCCTTTTTACTATTTCTATATATATATATATATATATATATATATATTTCATTTCTATCACAGCCTGGATTATTTCGTGGCTATTTGCAGTTATTTTATAAATTTATATATTTCAATTCTAGTCCGGGCTTGCGAGTGAAAACCCATCGCCCTTTCTACAGCTTTTATATATATTTAACTATATATATTGCTTTACTCAATTTATTCAACTGTTTCATTTAATATTCATTTGTATATGAATCTGCATTGACATTTCTGCAGGCGAACTAGATTTATCCAAATCTCGCCACTTCTAGCTTTCAACAGTTCAAACAGGTCCCGACAGAACTTGGAAGCTATAATGGCTGAGATTTCTTTAAATATAGTTATTTTTATAGTTTCAGCTTTAAAAGCAACCTCGCATCCCTTAGATCGCTATTTAGTGGGAACGAGAAGCTTCGGCTGTGCGGACCGGGATTTACTGAATGAATCCCTGGTTCTGGCTATCTTGGGATATTTATCTGTTTCTGTACAAATTTGAATTGTGCAAGTTTTCTAGCTACTCATATGTGAGCCTAGGAATCATGGGATTCATGATCAAACTGATCAGAATCTGATTCTCAGGATGGACAAACTCCGATTTACAGATGTACCCTGCTAGTTTTTTTCCTGTAAAATGTTCATGCACAAACCTTAAAACGGTTATCCGGATTTAAGGTCTCAAAATAGTGAAAATATGGATTGTCTTGTCAGCGTCGCTCCGATGGTTTTCATACCCATGAGGAGACCTACACTTTATATTTCTATGGTCGAGGATGCTTCGCAACCTGACAAATCACCATTTGCATGCAGCCTTAAGGCTATAAAGATAAAATTGAGAGTAGCGATATGCTTCAATTCCTGTGACACCCCCGAATCTGGGTCCTCTGATCCTGGTCCGGTCGTCACGATCTAACATAAACATCCACCTCTAAACAACATACAATAACTAAATGCGGAATATAATAAACGTATATCGTTCATTCAAAAGGTGTTACTAGTCCCAAGATTCGATAACCTTAAATACAAAACATACAAACATACCCTAGAGTAGTCAATAGGTTACATATTACATAACAGTAAATTAATTAAACATTATGATAAAGTCTGCTCCTTGCAAACTAATCCTACATCTTCCCTTTACCCTTGTCCTTTCCTAAAGTCTCGGGCTTAACTGCAATATAAGTTATGATATAGCAAGAATGAGCAACAAGTTTGCTCAGCAAGTTGAAATACAATAATAAAGGATATATCATGATGAAAGGAATATATCTGATAATGAATTCAACAATATGAATATCGGAAGTAAGAATAATAATTGCTTTTAGAATAACTGATAGTCAAGTAGACTTTTGAACTATAAAACTCCAACGGAATCAATAGCTAATTGACCCTTTGGTTACTGGCTACAGAATAAGTACTTGAGGGGATCAGCCTCGCGTACGCCATGTATATGCATAACATTCAACTCTGCTGTTTGTATCTTTATACTAGATACCTGGGGTACTCCCCTATATATACAAGGGGTGTTCTTTCAAACTAAGAATCCTTACCATCAATTGGTTTGGATAACTTTTATAAAAATTTTATACAATTGTCTGACCGAACAAGGGTTCAGACTCTATCTGACGCAGTTCAAGAATTATAGAACTTTAAATAATTAACTGTCAATACGATAATAACCTGCTCAATACAATATGAGAAGGATAGGAACTTGTACAAATAAGAATTAAAGAACTTGCACAACCAAATAGTGAAGTTCGGAGACTTGCTTACACGATTCATTGAATAAGGTAGTGCAAGAATTTAGATTACTTGCCTGTTTGCTCAGCTACAATTAAATTCTAGCTTTAATCTACTTGCGTTGAAACCACCTAATATTAACAAGTCGGCCTTTCAATTAGCATCATAAACTAAATAAGTCTATACTTATAATAATCCATTTATCGTATAAGTCTATCACGTAATTCATGTAAGTCAATCACTATGACTGAGTCTATAAACAATTAACTCTGTCCTTGATTTAATAGTTTTAGAACACTTAGTTGCCATATATCAACATAGGTTTGTATTTTTTTGCATTTCAAATTAATCATGCTTCAAGAATATACTTTTAAATTTGAATCCTAGCATGCTTACCCTATTCAATTCAAAATCATACGTCTTTATGCCGACCATTCACATACTTTAAGCAATACACGTTCATGCTTCAAAATCGGTTACTAGAGTCATGTTATCACATAACAAGGCTAAACATAAATTAATATGTATGCTCGAGTATACTACATATATACTTTAATCATATAGTTCATACTTGAGATTCATTTTCTATGAATACGTGCGTATGTGAAATCTATACGTTAACTCAACGAGGTCCATGTTAATATGCTTATAGGCATAACGAACTCTAATGTACATGCTTGTATGATCAATACGTAATCCACATGGTGATCGATGATATAATCTTTCACGTTCTAAGTTTTTCGTTGAAAAATCACACTAAGCCAATAAGGTATCATAATACATGTTAAGTGCCTTGTGCTCATAACTCATATGTCTTAGGACTCATATATACACCATATATATGCTCTCAAATAGTCAGAATCTAAAAGACATTAACCTTAGCCAAGTTCACTTTGAAAGTTCTTAAGTTTCTTATTTCAAAATCGCTAGAATCTTGCTATCACGTATGCTAGTGTGTGAACACACTTTAGACTCGCATTTCATGACAATATAAACCACACTATTGTGTTTACAAAATTAGAATGTTCTCGTGATACGTCCATGACAAGGTTTACTTTCGAATTACAAGTTTCCCTTTTTTAAAATATATGGTCATGGCATATACGCTTAGCATCAACGAATACATACTTATATCATGTTATTGTACTATTATCTACATTTAAATCATGTTCACAAGCTTGTTTCAATGGTATATCACATGTTAGTATATCACAGCAGCTTAACAGAAGCAGAAAACAAAAACTAGGCCACAGGAACCTGCGCAGCTGCTCAGGCACCAGGTATAAACCCGGCGCAGCTGCGCCGGTGTCCGGCCAATCCAAGAGCAGGTTGTGGCGCAGCTGCGCCACTGGCCAGTATAATACTGGCGCAGCTGCGCAGGCTGTCGGCCAGACCAGAAGCTAAACTACTTCGGCAGTTCTGCAAACCCAACTCAGAAATTTTCCTATCAAAATTGTTTCTAACACACCATTTAGCAATTCTAACATGTTTAACATCTTGTATAACACTTAACCAACATATTTCAATCCAATTATCAATAATTACATGCTTAATTCCAAGAATCAAATATTAAGAATTCTATAGAAATCAAAAATGGATTTATACCTCTGTAAATGAACTTGCTGCTAAACAGATTCTGTAATGCTACTATTAGACTTGCAATGTTGCTATAATACTCTTCCTAACTCAAATGAAATCCTCAGCAAATGAAATGAGAAGAAGAGGGGCTCTATTTATAGCCAATTCTTTACATGGTCCATGCTTTTGCTCTCCATTTCAAAACAATAGGAATAAGAAGTGTATAAGGGATAATTGGGAGTAGTTAGAACCCATCATAATGCCCACTTTCCCCCATAATTATTGGCTATAATTGATGAATTTGAGAGAAGGAGTAGGCTAGAGTAGCATGTGGGAGTTCACGTGTATGAGAGGAAATTGAGGATGGCCTCTCATTATGGGACACAATTCTCAGCAACTTGCATATATTAAGTGTAGCATGTACAAACTCTTAAGTTATAAAATGCATGTACACATTATGTATACATATAAGTCCCAATGTACTTTTAATTAGTTAACCCACAATACAATGTATCAATTTGGGTTATACATATGATAACATATAATCCATGTACATTTTCTATTAATGATGAGTGGGATTTATACCCGCAAATCGGATACTTTATGGCTTAAATAGTTGCCTGATCTTCGTAGTTTTTATTAGTTTATTATGTTTATAGTATTTTTATGCTTAACCGATGTTTTGCAGGCATTACAGGACTTTTCTAGCTTTTAGGGGACAAAACAGGACAATTTACATACACTGGCGCCGCAGCGCCAATGTCTAGTCTTAATCTCGTGCCGCGGCGCCGCCCCTGGTCCTTGCTGATGTCATCCTGGAGCTGCAGCGCCACAGTTCCTTTATGGGCTCGCACTGCAGCGCGACCTCCGGTCTTTTGATTTTAATATGGCGCCGCAGCGCCACTTATAAGCTGATTGCCCGCGCCGCAGCGCGACCTCCGGTGCCCAGGCAGAAAAGGCTTGCTTTTGACCTAGATAAAGCAGGAAAATAGATATAAAAAAGGGGGAGAGAGCCTCTACCAAAAAGAGGCGAGGAAAGAAAAAGGAGGAAGACTGGGATAGAATCGGTCAGCTTAGCTTAGGATAGATTAGATCTCTTTTGTACTTTCTCTCTCTAGTTATTGGGTAATGTTTGTAAATATAGATTAGGTAGATTAGGGTAAAGTTTGGGTTCTCCTTGGAGCAACAAGAGCAGTGAGCTACACGGATTGGAGAGCTTGAAAGGAGCAAAATGCTTGGAGACTGAAGAGCCTTGACAGAGTTTATTCTTGTCCATTCATTTCCTTTATTTTTGTAATCCATAAATGTTGTCTTTATTTCTACTTTTATTTTGTTAAATAGCTATGAACTAAGTATTGGCTCTAAGGTTATAATGGAACCCTTTGTTAGTTAAATTGACTGTCTTCTCTCTTTGGTTGGCACCATATGGTTTGGTTTAATATATTCATGCTTAATGATTCTCACTAAGACATTAGTGATGATTTTGGAAATCTATATGATATCGAAAGAAGAATTGTAGATTTACACCTAAATATATTGGCATGTGATTATGGGTTTCGACTGCATAAGTTGTGCGTAGAATAGACATATATCTGTGCGCCACGTGTGACCTAATTGAGAACTTTTGCTTAAATCCTTATTAGGTTAATTCGCATAGACATGTGTAGGATTATCACTTAGTTTAGATGTTCTTTTCTGTTCTATTCCCTATCGGGTGGATCTGGAGAGGATATGTTTGTGCATACCTCGACAGAGGTGTATGAGCACCTGTGTGTTCTCGGTCGACAAACTGTCGTGACCCTTAAGACCAAAGAGAGAAGGGTAGGAATTTTGATGAAGCATAGCACGCCAGGTGTTCGACAGAATGCCTGTGTGGGGTGAAGTTGTAACCTTAGCTTGTAATTCCTTCGATTACCATTCGTTATCCGTTTACTTGCTTTAATAATTAGTTATAACTAGTTTAACCGGACTCGTATTAGTTTACTGTTCGAATAAGACTAAAGCGATACAAAGTTGGTATTTGGTAAATATTAGTGATAGTTCCTCGTGGGTACGACACTTTTCTTATCACTGTATTACTTGTTAGACCGCGTATACTTGCGCGTGTTTAGTGATCGGTTTTCCGACCAGCAAGTTTTTGGCGCCGTTGCCGGGGAACTATTATTCTAATATTGTCCAATATTGATTTAAATCAATTTAGTCTTAATTTGAACGTGTTTATATTTCTTTTATTTGTTTGATCTTCCTTTGTGTTTTTAAGTTTACAGGTTATGGACGATCAATGTTATCAATGGCCTTGTGAGAGGACTACACAACCAAACTCGGAAGGACTCGAGAAATTGCGAGCTCAAATTGCAAATGTCTTGAGGTTTTCTGATAATCTTGAGTGTGAGTCCACTCAGACTGCCTACTGTCAGGAACAAGCTGACATTGAACAGATTTCCTATCATCCAAACTGTCAGGGTTATCCAAACTCTTGGGACTATAGTCAAGAGCAATATCATAATCCGAATTACTCCTATCCGAATCAATTTGAATGTCCATCTCCTCCGCAGTATAAGGTGACATTCCAACCCAATGAGAGCTTTTCGGCAGACTTAATAGAAGAGAAAAGGCTTGAAGAGCTCCTCACCAACTTTATAGAAATAAATGAGGTTCGAATGGCATGCCAAGACGCCGCATTGCAAAGCCTCAAAAATCAATTGGGACAACTCGTCAATGCCATCATAAATCTATCGCAGGGCAATCTACCGGTCATAACCGATCTCAACGATGAAGCAGTAGAGCATTGCACGGTGGATACGCAAGGAGAAGGCGGTGAGTCTCACAAAGTTGTTGAGGGAGATGTCAAGGTGCAAATCGTCCAACCGGTGGAGTCTGAAGTTGGAGAAAAGAGGATAAAGAGTGGTTGTATTGTCAAGACTAATCAACAACCGGAAACCACGCTCACAATTATGGAAACCCTGGAGGGCCTGCTAGTGCACAAAGAACGCTTTCAACTTGATGAAAAAGGCGAATTAGTGGATAATTCCAGTGGTGAAAGATTCTTCGTGCCGATGGGTGAAGAAAACGAGGATGATCAATCATCCATGTCCGCCACAAATTTTAAGGAATTGACAAATAGGCGGCATGAAATGGTCAATTTTGCTTATGAGCAGGATTGAGCGGCATCGGTATAGTCAAGCCGACGACTTTAAAACAAGCGCTTGATGGGGAGGCAACCCCATCTCAGTATCAATTTTCTATGTTTTTGGTGTGCTGTCGCAGACAACCAAAAATAAATCTTACTGCGAAAAATAATTATATAGTAGTGCAAGTAAGAGTCGATCCCACAGAGACTGATTAATCTATTCTTATACACTTTGTATTACAAAAGAGGTGGTTTTTGAATATTTTTAATTAAAACAAACTAATGTATAAAATATTGTAACGAATTAAATCAAGAGAACAAACCTTGGGTTAAGTCAACTTCCACCTTAGAAACATACACTGATCATTGACTCAAGCATACACAATTAATATCTTGAATATTCATCGTTAGAATTAATTCCATGTCTTTCCTTATTTTTAGTTAGATAGAAACAAGCGATCTAAATAACCCTAACTACTAAACAACCTCAGACAAGCGCTAAAAGTTTAATCTAGTAGAAGCTTTAATAATTAGAAAAATCGATGAAGCTAAACAACACAATCACAAGCGGTTGCATTTAATTTAGTTGAATATTCTCCCTAAGATATAATAATCTCGTGATCTGCAGTCAATTATTAATCTTAGTTGCTTCGCAAATTAGAGTGACCAAACAATTACGGATTCGATATCTAATTTAGCAGTAGATTTCAATGAATAATAAACTAGTATGCACCTAGCAATTAAATAAATCAATCATATAATTCAAGTACAGAAAAATAAACAATACTCAAAATAATAATTGAACAATTAAAATTAAATAGATCTCACAGTGTATTTAATCCAAGGCTTCCGTCTCCTTAATCCAAGAACAATAAATTAGCTATCCATAGCCATAGAAAAATCAAGAATTATAGAGAAGAAGAAGTATATAATTGAATAGATCAGATGAGATATTAAGGTATGAGTTGTGTTCCTCCAAGCCCCCTATTTATAACATAAGCCTCCACATGCCCTAGCTGCTTTCTTTATTTCTCCTGATTCCAACGTGCTAACGGAAATTAGCAACAAAAGTACCGCCTCCCCGCTGGGGCGAAATAACCTCCTGTCCAGCCAATTCAATTTCGTAGCTGCTTGTTGCCGATTCCACATGGGCCCATCTCTTGCTTCAATATAGAATTATCAAGTGCTAATTTCATTTACTTACCAAGCTGCTTGACCCACATCTCCAAGCTGCTCACGTGGGCTGCTGATTTTAAATTGGACATAAGCTACTCCTACAATGGGTAATGATGAAACCGTGGGCCCCATGTACTTGCTTATCATTTGTGAGCTACTAGGAATTAAAACCGTGGCATGTGTGTTGCTTCAACTTTGTGGGCTGCTGGAGTAACATTGCATGCACGTGGGCCCATGGTTACTTTCAATTCAAGCTGCTCCTTTTTCCTTTAGCAAGCTGATTTCGTGGGTTTCTTTAATGATTTGCATGGATTCTTATTAATTATGCATGCAAGGCTGGGCTTCTTTTTAATTCCCAAACCGAAGTGGCTGTTATAAATCATGGCCTTGTTTATTCCTTTTGAGCCCATTTTGCCTCCTTAGATCAATTGCACCTAAAATAACAAATATAAGATAAATGAATATACTTAGGTACAAAAGAGATATAAAAGATTAAGAATTAAGGGAATAAAACATAACATATTTTATCCTTATCAGTTTTCTTTACTTATGTCTAGTTTATATTGTGTCTTTTCTTTTTACCATGTAAACATCGTTGCCAATGCGTATGCTTTTGTGATTATAGCAGGCAGCATGTTATTTAGTATGTTGCTAGTGTATATCTTAGTTAGAATTTAGTATATAGCATGTTATTTACTTAGCATGATATCTATGTAATATATGTTGTCTAATACATGGTTTTTGTGCAGGGAAAAAACTCAGATACAAGGCTGGCGTCGCAGCGCCAGCATATACACTGAACTTCGCGCCGCAGCGCCATGCTAAAAACTCAAATTTTCTTCCCGCGCCGCAGCGCCCAGGAACAAAGGGGTATTCGCCCCGCAGCGCCAGAATCAGGCAAAGCTACTGCGAAGTCGCGCCGCGGCGCCAATCAACAAAGGAATGCTCGCGCCGGTAGCGAATTTTGGTTTTTAAAAGCACAACTGAAGCCAGCAGTTGTACTCGTTACATTCCATTTCTCTCAACACTTCGGCAACACAAAGAGAACCCAACTGACCCAAAACCAAAACGTGCCTTTCTCCACCTCGAACCTTTGATCAATCTACCCACAAGAGAGCAATCTATTCATTCTCCCACAAGACCCCAAGCCAGTGCACGCAGCAAGAGGAGATCAGAGTCAATCTAGGGTTCCCACTCAAGGTATTTGGGAGATTTCAGTCATTCATTTACGTTTGATTTCGATAATTGGGTTGGTTTTACTCTGTTGATTGGGGTGATTTCCACTGACGGAAATCAGGACAAAGCACTGTCAAGCAAGGGCTATCCAAAGTGGATTTTCAGAACGCACACAAGGTGTTTGATAATTTGCCTAATAGAGAAATTTGACGGATTTGGCTTACAATTAGTGGGTTTCATTGGGGATTTACTACCTATTTCGTTAAGGGTTGTTTCTACAGAGAGTGGCATTGCTTAGGTACTGTTTTTGTCCACACCAGCTGCAAATTCTGACATGGCTTCAAAAAGGCAACGCCTGAGTGTCGGCGGTTCCTCGTCCGCAGCACCAACGGCATGGGACAATACCAAATTTGTTAACGAAGAGGCATGGAAATGATACAAAAGCTCCTTTGCCGCACGAAATTTGATTCCTGAACGGGGTTTGAGGCCTGATAAAACAAAGGATGGCGAGTTGTTAGCAATGATTGCGGGTCGCCAGTGGGTGCACTTCACAAAACCTCCTGAGTCGGCCATTGTATCTGTAGTTAGAGAGTTCTATGCAAATGCTAGTCCCGAAGGTCCTGCTGTTGTTCAAGTTAGGGGGCGGTCAGTGGCGTTTGGAAGCCAAGCCATCAATGCACTGTTCGCGACGCCCGGTTTCGAGGGTAAGGACTATATGGAGCAGGGACTCCGCAGCTATGACCTCGAGGATATTGTTAGGAGGCTCTGCAAGCTCGGGACTACATGGAAGACAAATGACTTCACGGGTGAGAGGACCAGCTTCCCGCATGCTGCACTCAGTCGCTATGGGAAGGCATGGTTCAGCTTTATTTGTGCCAACATGATCCCGACTCGTCACCTGAGCAACGTGACTAAGGATAGAGCGATCCTATTATTTGCCATTGTCACGGGTCTAAACGTGGACATCGGAGTTCTCATCCATGAGTCCATCATAAAGGCAATCAAGAGCAATATCTCTACGGGACTTCCACATCCATCCTTGATCACCCGACTGTGCAAGAGGCCAGGTATCCATTGGGGGCCAGAAGAGATAGCTTTGCCGCCCATGTCAGTCATTGACCATCAGACCATCTCACGCTTCGATGTGTGGGACGGGGCTATTTCTCATGTTAGAGGCGAAGGATTCGGGCCACCTACTGAGCCACCTCCTACAGCAGATCCTTCGCAGCCACCAGACGCAGGCCCAGCTTCACAGGGACTACTGGCAGAAATCATGGCATCCCTCACTCTACTACATCAGAACCAGGATGCTAATGCTCAGAGGCAGCAGAGGCACATAGCAGCGGTGGCCTTGAGGCAAGACATAGCGATGCAATATCAGGCTGAGCTGGTCAACACGATGCAGAGTATATACACCGTGTATAGTGGCGAGGATTCTGAGTTCACGCCATTCCAGTTCCCAGAGCCTCCTGTCTTCCCACCATACCCTCCACCATCACCGCCCGCCGAAGCTGAAGAGGACGCTGCTGCTGCCGAGTGACCAGACTTCAGGGAAGCCCTCTTGGTTAGAGTGATATATGTTTAGCAATGAGGGCATTGCTCACCTTAAGTTTGGGGGTGTTATGGTTTATTATCTGTTTTATTTCTGTCTATTGCCATGATAGGTTGCTATTTTAGTACTTTGCTTAGGTTTTTATCAGGATTGTAGTGCAGTCGTTTTGAACTGCGGTATTATGTTTTGGGTTTATTATGATGGATGCCATGAACAGTTTGTGGTTATTTATTAACGCTTTGGTTATTATTAGCATGTTTGTGGTTTTTAGCCATCTTTTTGGGGCTTTTACAGATTTATATGCTTGTGCCATGTTAATGGCTTTATTACCCTATTTTGATCTGCTTTTATGCAAGGGTGGTATATTTTTCACTAATTTTTTGATTGTGGCTAATGACAAGCGTCAAGTAAATTATGCTTATCTCTTAGAGTCGTGTCAAGCATGTATGAGCTAGGGGTTGTTTAATCGATAAGTTGAGACTGTTATTGATCCGTCCTTTTTAGCAAGCACCGACCGACTGGGCTAACTAGTTATTTTTCGAATTTAGTTCGCCTATTTATTGCTTTGGGAGTATGTTCACTCTTATAAACTTTCATTGTTACAAGGTAATAAAAGACTTCGACGCATATACAGTTTTGGATCTTGGATTCTGGCATGTTGTAAAAAAAAAAATTTGAAAAGAAGATTGAATATCGAAAGTCATGCGGTGGGTCGAGATGGAGCGTAAAACGCACTCATCCATAAACGCAGGACCGATGTTGAGATGGAGCATAAAATGCACTCGCCAAATAATCTTCAGATTTCGTAAAGTCTAATTTGGCTTATGTTGATTACGTGGCCTTTGCTGCTCGAGTTATTAGATTCATAGGGGTGTTCCACGCCTAGTGCCCTAAAGCCGTCTGGCTTGGGAGTCACTGATCAAAAGCTCATTAATGGGTAGCTCTGATTAGCCTAAGGTAATTAAGTACTGTCCGAGTCAGATTTTACTTTCTTTATGCTAGAATCTTTTGATCCTTGTCTGCAATTGCGTCTTATTCTTAATGCTTGTTGAATGTTTAAGTTACGGAGTGTGCATATGGGTATTAACAATCGACTGTGCGAACTTATTTGAGCAATGATTAGTTAGGATGGTTGGTCCCCGCACACACACGTAGAATGGATCGAATACAGTCTTATGCTTGAAGCTGAATGAACTCTTACTTATATCTATGTTTGCCCTGTTCTTTGGGAGTAGCCATGATCGAGCTTAGAAGCCATGATGCTTGTATACAGTGATATTTTTATTTCGCGTGTGTTTTCTATTGTGAGTTTGTGTTAGATAGTTTGCTCGAGGACAAGCAAAGACTTAAGTTTGGGGGTATTTGATGAGTGGGATTTATACCCGCAAATCGGATACTTTATGGCTTAAATAGTTGCCTGATCTTCGTAGTTTTTATTTAGTTTATTATGTTTATAGTATTTTTATGCTTAACCGATGTTTTGCAGGCATTACAGGACTTTTCTAGCTTTTAGGGGACAAAACGGACAATTTACATACACTGGCGCCGCAGTGCCAATGTCTAGTCTTAATCTCGCGCCGCGGCGCAGCCCCTGGTCCTTGCTGATGTCATCCTGGCGCTGCAGCGCCACAGTTCCTTTATGGGCTAGCGCTGCAGCGCGACCTCCGGTCTTTTGATTTTAATATGGCGCCGCAGCGCCACTTATAAGCTGATTGCCCGCGCCGCAGCGCGACCTCCGGTGCCCAGGCAGAAAAGGCTTTCTTTTGACCTAGATAAAGCAGGAAAACAGATATAAAAAAGGGGGAGAGAGCCTCTGCCAAAAAGAGGCGAGGAAAGAAAAAGGAGGAAGACTGGGATAGAATCGGTCAGCTTAGCTTAGGATAGATTAGATCTCTTTTGTACTTTCTCTCTCTAGTTATTGGGTAATGTTTGTAAATATAGATTAGGTAGATTAGGGTAAAGTTTGGGTTTTCCTTGGAGCAACAAGAGCAGTGAGCTACACGGATTGGAGAGCTTGAAAGGAGCGAAATGCTTGGAGACTGAAGAGCCTTGACAGAGTTTATTCTTGTCCATTCATTTCCTCTATTTTTGTAATCCATAAATGTTGTCTTTATTGCTACTTTTATTTTGTTCAATAGCTATGAACTAAGTATTGGCTCTAAGGTTATAATGGAACCCTTTGTTAGTTAAATTGACTGTCTTCTCTCTTTGGTTGGCACCATATGGTTTGGTTTAATATATTCATGCTTAATGATTCTCACTAAGACATTAGTGATGATTTTGGTAATCTATATGATATCGAAAGAAGAATTGTAGATTTACACCTAAATATATTGGCATGTGATTATGGGTTTCGACTGCATAAGTTGTGCGTAGAATAGACATATATCTGTGCGCCACGTGTGACCTAATTGAGAACTTTTGCTTAAATCCTTATTAGGTTAATTCGCATAGACATGTGTAGGATTATCACTTAGTTTGGATGTTCTTTTCTGTTCTATTCCCTATCGGGTGGATCTGGAGAGGATATGTTTGTGCATACCTCGACAGAGGTGTATGAGCACCTGTGTGTTCTCGGTCGACAAACTGTCGTGACCCTTAAGACCAAAGAGAGAAGGGTAGGAAGTTTGATGAAGCATAGCACGCCAGGTGTTCGACAGAATGCCTGTGTGGGGTGAAGTTGTAACCTTAGCTTGTAATTCCTTCGATTACCATTCGTTATCCGTTTACTTGCTTTAATAATTAGTTATAACTAGTTTAACCGCACTCCTATTAGTTTACTGTTCGAATAAGACTAAAGCGATACAAAGTTGGTATTTGGTAAATATTAGTGATAGTTCCTCGTGGGTACGACATTTTTCTTATCACTGTATTACTTGTTAGACCGCGTATACTTGCGCGTGTTTAGTGATCGGTTTTTCGACCAACAATTAACACCAAATATAATATAATTGTGTATTGCTCATTATTTATTACCATAACTGTTATTATTATAATAACTGTTACTATAATAATTATACTAACTTATTGAAATTATTTATCAATTAATAATGTTATTGATATTAATATAAGGTAATGGGGTTATATATTAATGTCTATCATGTTACATAAGCAATAATATGTAACTCACATAATGTAATTAATCATACTATATAGTCTATATATATAATATGTAGACGTATTAATACGTCACCTTGTACTATATATAGTATATAGTTAACTACCATATTTTGTAAGGTTTACTTATCACATGCTTGTATGAAATAATTAATCAAGTAAATATAATATTATTATATTTATTAATCTCTCATTCATTATTATTATTTATTCATAATAATTGTTAAATCAACACATTATCAAATATTTACTCATAATTGCAATTTATCAATATGATCAACTCTTGACACTATATCCAAATAATTGGAATATTTAATTATTAATAATCCTATCAATTTTATGATATTAAAGTCTCAGGGCTAGTCCACTAATTTAAATAAACTATTAGTGACTCCCCTTAACCATTTCACCAATTCACATAACCACATAAGGTTTAAATAAACTCACAAAACTAACTCGTTAAAATTAAATCACATATTTAATAAATAAGGAGTTTAAAATTCATGGTCGTTACAATTCCTATATCAGCGTAAGGGTTTGATAAAACCAGCTTTCAGAACATCACTGTCAATTCAATTCAAAAGCTTTTGCAAATCAAATTAAAGGATGCTTTTTGCAAATCAAATCAAAGATTGATTTTAAAATCAAATCAAACTCTTCGTATATACGCTCAACGAAGCCTGTCAAAGCTTTCAATCAATCCAAAGGCCCAATTTTCAAACAGCATTCACTCACGCATTCCAGTTTTAAGGGAAATATTGAAAAGATTGTGGTACCGTGTTTACACGGGAGTCGTGGGGTGCCTAACACCTTCCCTACACTTAACCAAGCCCCCGAACTTAAAACTCCGATTTTAAAGATCAAGTTTCGACAGTGTCCAGCAATTGGGCCTCTTTTCAAATCAAATTCGGTTGAGTTGGTACAACAATTTTCAGAACTACCAACTGGCGACTCTGTTTAAATCAAATCATCGACATATACACATGTTGGCCTCTTTCCTAAAAAACCCTTCAAAACCATTTTTGCAATAAAAAGAATAAGGGTAGAGATAACGTAGGAAGATCGATTTGAGAAAACTCGGGTTACGAAGTGACCTGCAGGATTCTTAAATTTTCCAACGTCGACAGGTGGCGACTCTGCTGGGGACAGTAGAGGGCTTAGGCCGCTTTCCATCTTTTTAAACATTTCCCTTTCAAAACTATTGAATGCGTGAAATCTTGCGTCTCCACAGTCAATGGATGAGTGAATGATGCGTCTTTCATTAAATGTATGAATGTTATGCCTTTACATTGAATGAATGAGAATGAATGTTTTAGTGCTTCGCACGAACTGTCATTGCATGCATAAGCGGTGAGGCCGATGTATGTGAATGTATGTTGTGTGTTCCTCCACTAGGAGGCTAACCCGGTAGGTGATAAGTAAGGACTCTGGGGATGACTACGTCTCCGGGGCTGCCTCATGAAAATGCACCACCTAGATTCGCTCCAGTTGAACGATCGGATTAACTTCTCTTCTAGTAGATTACGATGATATTGGAACCTTCATGCCGAAACAAAAGCCACTAGAGTAACCTAGGATAGGTCAGCTTTTGATCAACCGAATCCTACAGGATGCTTCTTCATGCCTTCCACTTTCAATTCCATGTCAAGTCTCCAATTATTGAGGAGCACAATGTAAATGACAATAATGAAAGATTTACTTTCCTGTCAAATATCCTATCATCCTGCCATTAAAATAACTAACCTCGGTTTTTGTAGGATAAACTTAAAAAACACATGCATCCAGTCATTACCTACCACAGGATACTGACACGCCTACATTTTGGTGTAGGTAGGGAAAAATTGGTCCCATCACTAGATCAAAGGCCAGAAAAGTCACACGGTCCATCTACGGACATGGCTTCAAGTGCTTCACCAGAATCCACCCCTGTGTCTAGGGAAGAGTTCGAAGGATTGAAAAATCAGATAGCCGAGCTAGCCGGTTTCCTTCGAGAGCAAAGCAAGGCCTTCAAAGAGAAACAATCTCATCCAGAACCAGGAGCATCTGGTAGTGGTGTTGGCGGTCAAGATATAGAAAAGGCCGAAACTCAGATACCTAGACCCCAGAATCAAGATGCAATCAACAAAACTCCGAAACTCACCATCCTATGCAAAGAACAGGAAGCTGGTGACCTTCTCAAGAAAATCCAACAAATGGAAGAAACCCTCCGGTCCATCAAGGGAACTAGGGCATTTGGCAGTGTCAACTATTCAGATCTATGCATATTTCCCGGGGCTCGGTATCTCGAAAAATTTCAAGTCCCTGAGTTCGAGAAATATGACGGATTAGGGGATCCTTATACACACCTGAAAGTTTTCATCCGAGAACGTAGATCCTATGCTGAGGACGAGAAACTTTGAATGCAGCTATTTTAGAAGAGTTTAATTGGAGAAGCCAGAGCCTGGTATGCCCATCTGGACAACTCCAAAATCCACAGTTGGGAAGAATTGGCCCATGCCTTCCTCAGCCAGTACAGTTTTCAATCTCAGCTAGCTCTAGATCGGTATCAAATTACCAAAATCAAGAAGAATAACACTGAATCATTCAGAGAATATGCCCAGCGATGGAGACGGGTTGCAGCACAAGTCACCCCCGCTATGACAGAATCTGAAATAGTCATGACTTTCATAGATATTCAAGAAGCTCCTTATTATGAAAGGGTCCTAGCAGGCATAGGAAAACCTTTCTCTGAAATGATCAAACACGGCGAAATGGCCGAAATGGGACTCAAGTCCAGGAAAATAAAAGACCTAACGGCACTCGAAGCTGTTGCTAAGCATATCTAATCCAAAAATTACGGGAGTAATCCCCGGAGGGTCCACAAAGAGAAAGATGAAGAAGTTTCCTTAGTGTTACAAGGACAAAATTCAAGCAATAATTCAAACAATACACCCATTCAAAGGAGGAACTATACCCCTTTCCAAGCTGCAAAACAGTCTTCAAATCCTTCATTCCAGAACAATATGGAGGTCAGACGCAGAAGAACTTTCACCCCACTAGGGGATTCACTCAAGAACGTCTTCAAACTTCTGACAGCTCAGAAGAAGATTGGCCAACTCCTTCCGCCAACTAACACTAATGCAAGGAACTTTGACCCTAGCAAGAAATGTCCTTATCATTCCGGATCACCGGGCCATGACACCCAAGACTGTTATTCCCTCAAGCACAAAATCCAAGATTTGATTGATAATGGAGAAATTGTGGTCACAAAGCCCGATAAACCGCATGTCCAAGATAACCCTCTCCCACAGCATAATGAGGAGAGTGTCAACATGATTAACACTTCAAGTGGAGAATGATCCAAATACCTCCGCTATATTGAAGAATCCACTCAATCCAACAACATCAGCCCAATGAGTTGAGAAGCTTTTGAAAAAATAATTCCTGATAGAGCATGAAATAAAGTCTATCAAGGAACAAATCGAGCAGTTGGCTAAACTGGTCGTCTACCAATATCAACTCACCAGAAAGATGTTGAAGCAAATCCATCAATCTATTGGCAGTCGCTCTCCTCTAGCGGAAGTCAATTCCAATCAAGATCATAGCCGAATTTGTGAGCTTACACCCTGGACTGACAAGGGGATCGAAGAAGCAAGTGTCCAAGCAGGTAGGAAGTTCCTATTTCAAAGGAATTTCACCAATTTGAACCAGTCAATGGAAGAAATCCTGCAAATGATGATCAACGAGGGAATGGTTAAAAACATGCTACCTCCGATGAACCCTCAATCCAGAAAATTCAAACCTGCCCAAATATGTCAATACCATTCTAACTCTCTCGGCCATGATACAGAAGAATGCTGGGCACTTCGTAACCTAATTCAAGACCTGATTGAGAAAGGTGGTCTAATCACACTAGATCAAATCCTCGACATGACAGATAAAGATAGCCTCTGGATCCCCGATGCATGGTATTAGGACACAGTGGCTGTCATATCCTGCGATAAAGAATCAATCATCACACCCCTGGTACTGACAGGTAAAGGGGTCCAAGACAAACAAAATCCTGTGAAGGTGGCTGCACCTTAACTTCTAATTTTGCCCTTCAGACCTCTGTATCCAATCCTCAGTCTGAAGAAGGTCCCATGGAATTACAGGGACATTGAAAGCTCTACTTCAAACAACATTTCCATCCTGTTAAAGGATAATCCATTGTACCTGCCTTAGCGGGTCATTAAACTAGTTACCAAAGCAAAAGAAAGGTTGGCTGAACAAAAGGTAAAAGAGTTCCTCAAAAAGATGGGACACAATGAAACCAAGATAGTGCAAAGCTTGAAAGACGCACCCAAGCAAATATCCATCCTGGACTTGGTCCTATCATCAGAGGATCACCATAACATCCTAGTAAAGGTACTAGAAGAAGCCCATCTGCCACACACGATAGACACAGAGAAATTTCGTCACGTGATAGAACACATTTTCAATAACAATGTGATTTCCTTCACAGACGCTGATATCTCGGCTAAGGGAAGAGGCCACCACAAGTCCCTGCATATAGCCGTTATGTCCTCCAGATATGTGATCGGAGAAGTGCTTATTAATGGAGGATCTTCCCTCAATATTTGTCCATACGACACGTTGGAAAGAATGAAGATCAATCCAAACCGGATCAAAGCCAATCACATGGTTATCCGGGCATTCGATGGATCTCGCCGCCAAGCTACGGGGGAAATCGAGATTCCTCTAGAAATTGGTCCACACACCTTCTATCGATCTTTCCAGGTGCTCAACATAGCCACTGGATACAACTTGTTGTTGAGCATTCCATGGATCCATATGGGCGGGGCTATTCCATCCACCCTCCATCAGCAACTCAAGTACATTGACAGTCTCATCACAGTGAATGCCGAACCGGAATACCCTACCCACATATATGGGGATATGCTAGTGATTAGCCTGGACGCCGGGGTTGAGCCTACAAGTTTTCAAGCTCTCGAGGTAAGTGATATTCAATATCTACCGATTGGGGCACCAGCCCTGAGGCCTAAAATTTCCACTGAAGTAATGACAGTGGGCCAAGAAATGGTAGCTGTGGTTTCCAGCCTGAAGAAGGGTTAGGAAAGAACAAGCATAACATTAAGATGCCAATTCAAATCCTAAGTCAGATGGGAAGAGTAGGATTGGGATACTTATCCGGATCCAATCACCGGAACCCACACAAACATCCCAAGGCTCATGCCTCCACAATTCTGCTCCCAAACCTCACGAGTGCCGGATGGATGAAACCTGTGAGAAAAATCCCGACTGCAGCATCAGCCATGCTGTTTCCTCCGGTCATACCTGTCCATGAAAGGAAAGCCCTCAAACCTGAGGAAGATAGCAAAAAGGGAAAAGAAAAGATCATGTACGAAGGATGAAACCCATTTGCTAACATGAAAGTCATTATCAACTACGAGGGGATGAATGATGAACTCCCAGATAGTGACGACGAAGATCGTGCTCACTTTCTTTGCTCCAAACAGAGGAACAATCCCCAGAAAAGCCTCGGCCATATCCTAAAGGATGTCTCAGTTATCATTCAAGACGAGACGGACGAGCACACTTCTAGCATCATCCCTATCCATGAGGATCTAACACTGGACAATTGGAGCAGTGTCCCTTGCCTCAGTCGAAAAGGGTAAAGGGGCAGACAGTCAATCTGCCCTTAAACTTGCTTTCATTTACTACTTACTTTTGATTGCACAGCTAGAGCAGTAACTTTTGTCATGCTTTACAAATGCTATGTGTATTTAAGCAGTTGAATATATTAATGAAAGCATTTTTGTTTTCAGGACCCAAGCATTGGATATGTCTGTCTCTGCTGATGAGATGCCAACCTGTCAACATAACTCCAACTGTGATGCAAGATTGAGCTTCGACTTGACGGATCTTGATCAAGAGGAGGAAGATGACTATGAGGTGCCAAAGGAGATCAAGGAATGGGTCGAAGACAAACCTAAACCAAACCTCGACCAAACCTCTACCATCAACATAGGAACCTCCAAAACCATCAAAGAAATCCAAATAGGTTTAGACCTCACCTTAGATCCAAAAACCGACCTGATCGAACTCCTAACACAGTACCAGGATGTGTTTGCATGGTCGCATGAAGACATGATCAGTCTATCCACAGACATTGCCATACATCGGATGCACATCAAAGAAGGGTTCAAACCAGTCAAACAAAAGCTCAGACGATTGAAACCCGAGTGGAGTCTCAAAGTCAAAGAAGAAATTGTTAAGCAATTCAAAGTCGGGATCATCATGGTATCAACATATCACGAATGGTTATCAAACATAGTCCCTTTGCCTATACAAGAAGGGAAGGTACGAGTCTGCGTTGATTACCAGGATCTAAACAAAGCTTGCCTCAAGGACAATTTCCCGGTACATTTTATCCACATCCTGATTGAAAATACTGCGCAGTATGGCATGTATTCCTTCGTAGACTGCTTTGCTAGTTTAAATCAAATCATGGTTGCTGAAGAGGACCGGGAGAAAATAGTTTTTATCACTCCCTGGGGAACTTTTTGCTACTGATGACTATCCTTTGGCCTCATGAATGCTGGAGCAACTTATCAGTGAGCCATGATGGCCCTCTTTCATGATATGATGCAAAAAGAAATAGAAGTCTATGTTGACGATATCATCATCAAATCCCGAAGGGAGGATGATCACATAGACCATCTCAGGAAGCTGTTCAACAGGTTACGCAAGTACAGCCTCAAGCTAAATCTCGCCAAATGCGCTTTTGGCGTCAAGGCAGGCAAACTGCTAGGATTCCTGGTGAGCAATCGGGGCATTGAGTTAGACCCTGCCAAGATCAAAGCCCATTCTGAAATGCCCATGCCTCTTACAGAGAAGGAGATACGAGGATTCCTAGGAAGGATCAACTTCATAAGTCGATTCATTTCCCAGCTCACAGCAACCTGTGAGCCCATCTTCAAGCTGTTAAGGAAGAATTCCTCCATCAAATGGAATGAGGATTGTCAACAAGCCTTCCTTGCCATTAAAAATCAGCTTATCTAAGCACCTGTTTTGGTACCTCCGAGGGATGGAGTCCCCTTATTCATGTACCTGTCCGTCAATGCCAATGCCATGGGATGTATGCTAGGATAGAAGGATGATAGTAGCAAAGAGAGAGCTGTCTACTACATCAGCAAAAGATTGAGCAGTGGGGAATAAAAATACACCTTGATCGAGAAGACATGTTGTGCATTAGCATGGGCCGCCATGAGGTTGCAACACTATTTGCATGGGCACACGATGTATCCAATATGCTGTACGGATCCACTCAAATACGTCTTCAACAAGCGATTGTTAAATTATCGACTGTCCAAATGGCAGTTGATTCTACAGCAATTCGACATTGTCTACGTGACTCCGAAGTCTATCAAAGGCCAAGGCATTGCAGATCAATTAGCAGAAGCACCTTCAGGAGGGTTCAAGCCCCTAGAGACATATTTCCCAGATGATGGGATTATAACAATTCAACAACTCAAGTCAGAGAATACAGTCCAACCATGGAAAATATATTTTGACGGAGCGATAAACATGGAAGGTTTCGGAGTTGGGGCAGTCCTTATCTCTGGTACAGGTGATCAATATCCTGTGGTTACCAAACTTCAATTTGGCAACACCAACAACACGACCGAGTACGAAGGCTGTATACTGTGGTTGAAACTAGCCCAATCCATGGGTATCAAACACTTATTAGTCTTTGGAGATTCCGAGTTGGTCATCAGACAAACCACCGGCAAGTATCTCACAAAAGAACTGCATCTGCTGCCCTATCATCGATAAGTCTCAAAATATCCCAAGAGTTCAAAGCAATAACCTTCGTCCACATTCCTCGGGGTTGAAATGACTTTGCTGATGCACTGGCAACATTGGCCTTCATTAATCTGCATATCCAACAGGAGCGGGTTTCCCAACATTCAGTTCACAAATCAAAAAGCCCCAACATACGAGAATTACATTGGAGAAGTATCAGATGAAATACCTCCTGTCAAGCAACTTTGGTTTCAAGACATCAAGGAATATCTCCGTGATGGATCTACACCCGCTGGTGCAAGTCAATCAGAGCGGAAATAGATTCTCAGAATGGCCATGAAGTTCTATCTGAGCGGAGATGCACTTTATAAAAGAGATGCTGGAGTAGGCCTGTTATAATACCTCGACAAGGAGCAAGCCCAAAGACTAATGGATGACGTCCATGGCGGAGTCTGTGGTCCACACATGAGCGGCCATTTGCTGGCCAAGAAGATAATCAAAACAGGACATTACTAGATCTCGCTCAAAGATGATTGCGATGATCACATCAAGATATGATTTCAATGCCAAACACATGAAAATGCCATCCACGCTCCTCCAAATGAGCTGCACAACATTAGTGCACCATGGCCTTTTTTATGTGGGGAATGGACGTGATAGGTCCAGTCGAACCCAAAGCTAGTAATGGTTATCGGTTCATCTTCACCATGATCGACTACTTCACCAAATGGGTTGAAGCAGCCTCTTTTCCTAAAGTCACAAAAGAGGTCATTATCAATTTTATCAGAAACAATGTCGTCTATCGATATGGACAACCGGAGGTGATCGTATCAGACAACGCCAAAAACCTGAACAATCAAATGATGGTAGAACTGTGCGGCAAGTTCCACATCAAGCATCTCAACTCCATCATCTATCAGCCCAACATGAACGGTGCTGTTGAAGAGGCCAAAAAAAACATCAAGAAGATCATGCAAAAAATGTCCGCCAATCACAAGGACTGGCCTAACCTGCTACCTCTCACCCTGTTAGCCTACAGGATATCAATGAGCACCTCTACTGGGGCTACCCCCTACTCACTAGTCTATGGCATGGAAGCAGTCCTTCCCATAGAAGTAGAGATGGAGTCTTTACAAGTGTTAATAGATGCTCAGATGGACGAAGATCAATGGTTGCAAGACCGAAATCATCAACTGTCCTTGATAGTAGAAAAAAGAGCGATAGCCATTTTCCACTAGCGGTTATACCAGCAAAGGATCACTAGGTCCTACAACAAGAAAGTCTAAATCTGACAATTTAAAGAAAATAATTTGGTGCTAAAGAAAATCCTGGCAAATCAGGATGAAACCAAAGGAAAATTTGCCCCAAACTAAGAAGGTACTTTCATTGTCAAGGAAGTGCTGACAGGGAGAGCCATCGGGCTACAAGAAATGGACGGGAACGAATTTCCCCAACTCATCAATTTAGACACCATTAAAAAGTACTACATCTGAAGCACATGCATACCCGTATCTGGGTCCTATAAATCAAATTAGGTTCGACTTTTCACTAGAGAAGCCTGAACTATGAATGACCTGATCTCCCTCAGCCCGGGAGTACGTAGGCAACCATCTATGGTGCAGTCAAATCAAGCAAAAATCCAAAGAACTTGCAAATTCCAGCATCAAATTCTAAAGCTCATCGAACTAAATTCAAACCCCATATAAACTCTTTTTAAGCCTCTTTAATTCAACAACCAGAACTATGAATGACCTAATCTCCCTCAACTAGGGAGTACGTAGGCAGCCATCTACAGCGCGGTTTGACCCTCAAGAAAAAACAAAAAAATGGAAGGACCAGTTCCAAGACACCGAAGACAAATAAAAGCTAAAATATTGTGAAGCTGTCTGGCTACCAGAACCATTTGAGGAACTCCCTTGACACCTCAACTGTCAGTCCATCAAGGAGAAGCTCAAAATGCATCAACAAGTGCGAGTCATGACGGAAGTGGTAATCACTCAGCGATGACAATATATATCTAAGCAGGGAAGTATCTCAAAAATATATTTCTCTGATATATAAACTGCTTTATATACATAGTGCCATGTACATGACAAAAATGGCTGATCTAGTCTATGCTGGAAAAATAAAGCTAGTCTATAGACCCAAGGACAAGCAAGTCAGCAATGCCAGCATGACATCTCTCTCTGAAGATGGAGGAACATCTGTAAGAATAGTCCACTCAGCCTCTATACGGCTAAGGACATCCATAATCATCTGTAGGGTGGCACTGTGGTCATCAATGTAAGCACTCATCTCGATAACCAAACCATGGGTGTAAGATCGAAGAGCAGTACTATCAGCAATGTGGAAATCACAGGAAACTATAGCCTCATCCCTCTCTGCAAAAGCTGCATCCCGAGAAATCAAAGTCTCCTCAATCTCAATATATGCTGCATCTCTGGCTGAGCAAACCTCGTCTCGCTCCACAATGGCAGTATCTAAAGCAGAGTGAAGCTCCTCCCGCTCAATCAATCCAGTATCCAAAGCGGTCCTGAGATCATCCCTCTCAGCAAAAGATAAATCCCTGCCAGACAGGGCAGCTAACATCTGCGCTCTAGCTTAATCTCTCTCAAAGGTCATCCTGAATAGAGAATCTGATAAAGCTGGATCTGTCCCTGTGGGAATAACTGGGGGATCACTAATCAAAGCTACCGCCAAATCTACGAATAGCTCATCCTCAGTAGGAGAATTAGGAACCTCCATGGGCTCCTCCTCGTCAGAATTCGCAAGCGAAGGTAAATGAAGCTTTGCGATGGCGACTGCGATATCTGCCTCTAACCATGCAAAATACTCCGGAGAACGACCCGGATGTCTACTGGAGAACTCAGCCCTCTCCCTGTGAGTCCAACACTCATAAACCCTAACCAAGTTGGCCGGTGACATCGATGAAACCAACATACTCTGATCAGTAGAATCCTCAAAATGGTGTATACTTTGCCATTGATCAAACTGCTCCATAACTGCCAAGGGATGATAAGTAGTCATACCCCTCAATCCTGCCAAAAGCAAATAATCCATGCCAGATGCATAAGTAATGAAGCTTAACAGGGTCGCCATCCCTGAGCATAACAAAACTGCGAATGGATGCTTAATATCCGATAAAAATGATAACCAGGACTCTAAGTCGACGCAATCAAGCGGACGGAAGGAGTAAACTGAGGATATCTCATGCCTAAAATAATAGGCATGAGGTCTAAATGATCCAATCGGTCGTATGTGTGACATCAACCACATATACCGCACGATTGAGCTACCCCAGAAAAACCCCACTGGATGGGTACTGCAATAGGTTAGCGACCTCAATGTCTCCGCCAAGATCATAGGGATAATGGTACTCCCCTGCCTAAGGGCTCTGACTGCAACAACCAATCCCACATCAAGGTGATCTAAACACAATAGCAGGTAAACATACGCCATAATACATATCAGCAATATGTCTATCCTGGCTGTCTGCCACTCTTCTGCGAAAATGACAAAATCTCCAACGTGACGGTCGTAGCTGTCAAGCTCACCATAGCGCTCTATCAAGAAGTCAAGGGAGATCACATGCCCTGAAACGATCTCATCCATGACTATGCTCTGCCAAAGACCTGACAGCCGAGTAAACGGTCTTCGCATATCACTGATTGTCGTCCGAGCACACGGCAACTCTAAATCCAAGCCAATAAATCTCTGGTACTCCTCCAGAGTAGGCGAAAGCTCACACCGCCTAATGCGGAATACCTGTCTCTCCGGTACCCATAAGGGTAGGACGCCATCAATAAAGCCGTCTAGAACCCTAAAATTTATAAGGGCCATTGAATTCCCCAACATCTGGTCAACTGTCCCCTAGCTGGAAAGTGCAAACTATCATACCATGACCGCAACGATGCCGCCACCTCTGACAGTGGCAAATGCTCTATATGGCTAACTGTAGACGTCGTCATCTGTAGTACCGTATCATAAGACCATCCAGAGGTTAAGTTAAATCGCAACTGTCTGAATGCATACACATGATATATGCATGATGACAATGATATAAACATGATGCAACAAATAAAGATGACAGAAATATCTATAAAAAGCTATCTACTGCATACATCATCCCTATATCCTGGTACAAAGTGAAAGGAAGAATACAGGGAAATGGGGAACCACCACCCAGCTAATATAGTGGTCTATCAAAATGATGGCACAAACGCCGAATAGCCAAAACAGTGGCTAACCAAAAATATAGCTGCCATAGCTATCACAGGAAGTCAAAGACCTCGGTATCAAACCGATTGACCTGCTCTAGATCCTCTGTCTGCACAAAGCTGCTGGGATCATGCATATCTGGGTAGTATAAGGGAGGATCTTCCCCTGTATAACTGCTACTGAATGGACCTGAAGAGGGGCCTGCTCCAGAACTGGATGCTTCAAATGAAGATGCCTCTGATGGATCTCGGCCAAGGTGCCTGATAAAGAAAAGAGCCTGGTCCAACTCCCTGGTCAGATGTGCTATCTGGTCTGCATGAGTAGGCTCTCTAATACAAGCTATCCAATCTGTAATCATCACGGACCCCGGCACCATGTCTACCATAAAATGAGTGGCACGAGTCTGAGCCCCAATAATGCGAGGACTCCACCAACTGTAGAAGGCTGCCTGGCTGTATGGGCCCTCAAATAGATCAAAGTCGTCTATACCCTCCAAAGGGATGTCTGTCAAAGGCACGGACAATGGATAATGATGCCAATCAAGAGGAGCAATGGGAATGCGGATCTCCCTTGTAACGCTCCGAATGGCATGCTCTCCAAGATAGAGCTCCCTAGCCTCCCTCCGTCAACATAGGGACTCTGCGAGTCGATAAGTCAAACTCCCGACCAGTGGGGAAACCTCCATCAAATTCGACGGTCAAGTGCTCTGATGTATACGGCGTCCAGGTGATCGAACCCGCCATCAAAAGCTCCAACTGCAGACGGGCATGAGTGAATCCCTCAGTAACAGGGAGCCTCCGTCAAAATGGAGTGGTGCCATCTCCAGTCCACGTGGATAGGTCTCTAAACCTAATGCTAAAACGGGCAGTAGGCAAGGAAGCCTCTCAAATGCCCAAAGCTATCCATGCAACTATCAAAAGTCCTCAGTGACCAAGACTACCAAAAATAAGTGCAGAAAATCAAAAAGGTACAAACAGATGTACTCACCAGCAAAAACTGATGGAATCCTAACCAAGCCTCCGTCACACCCTTCGAAAGCAGGCGCATGCCCTGGAGAAAATAGGCAAAGGTATAAGAGCCCCAATCAAAGTCACTGAGGCACTCTACATGCTGAGTGGCGCTGATCAAAGAAAAGTACACCGTCGATGAGTTGTCCGCCACAAAATAACCCCTGATGATCGACAAAAATAAGCGCCTCAGAATGCGATCTCTAGCCCTCCGATCATTAGGTGGAGGCAACTGCAAAGTCCCGTCCTGGGCGTCTATACTCAAGAGATCAGATTGGACTGCCCGACCCTTAAATGCCGACTGAGGGACTCCCAACAGGGATCTAACTGTGGTGGGCGAAATGTCAGAGGCGACAGGCACTGTCTCACCCTCAAACTCAATGCTGGTGATAAATCTCTAGTCTATAGGAGTCATCATCACCTCGCAATCAAGTAGATAAAGGGACTGAGTCTGGTGGAACCAGCGCTCAGACAAAGCCCGCAGATATGCCCAAGGGCAACGGCGGGGCAGGATTGAGAAGAAGGCCTGAAATCCCCAGCCATCCATGATCTCCCTGTAATCCTCGTGGAGAGTCTGATAGAGGGAGTGCACACTAAACCAGTTCCCTCGAGGCTATGTCAAGCCAGGGACCTGCATCAAAAATTAACCCATGTCAAAAACCTGTGCCCTAAGAATGGCCAAAAGATGGGAAAAGAGTCCAGAGAGAAGAATGACTTCAACCACCTCGTTGGCTTGAAGATATCTCTAAGGATGGCGAATCAAGTCGCTCAGCAACTCCTGTCTCTGCACAGCAATACCCGGGACCTCCGCGCGTGGAACCTGAGCTGGAACAGGAGCAACAAAAGTAACCTCCATTGTCATCAATGTCAATGGGCTGCTAGTCCTGTGCCGAATGTATCATGCTCTCTACTAATCTGCGAGGCGTCCTAGCTAGACGGGCCTGTGGGACGGCAGAAGCCTTCCTCCGTCTAACGCCTGATGAAACCCCGGTAGAGCTACTGGGTCTATCGCGATCCATCGCATACACCAGTACTCGAAATCACCTTAGACAGGGTGTGGTAAGCCTAAAACATGTGGCTTATTAATCAATCAATCCAGCATACATATCTATGTCCTAAAATATGCATGGGTCCATTAAAATCGGGGTTGAGATTAGGGTTGGACTTGACGGCCCGATCGATGATCGGGGTTGAGTTGATAGCCCGATATTAAGATCGGGGTTGATATGACGGTCCGATTAGAGATCGGAGCTAGATTGACGGTCCGAATGGAGATCAGAGCTGGATAGACGGTCTGATTGGAGATCGGAGCTGGATTGACAGTTCGATTGGAGATCGGAGCTGGATAGATGGTCCGATTGGAGATCGAAGCTAGATTACCTGTCCAATTAGAGATCAGAGCTGTATTGACGATCCGATTAGATATTAGAGATTGGAGCAGGATTGACAGTTCGATTGGAGATTGGAGCTGGATTGGTCCGATTGGAGATCGGAGCTGGATTGACTGTCCGATTAGAGATCGAAGTTGGATTGACAGTCTGATTGGAGATCAGAGCTGGATTGACGGTCTGATTGGAGATTAGAGTTGGATTGAAGGTCCGATTAGAGATCGTAGCTGGATTGACGGTTCGATTGGGGATCAAAGCTGGATAGACGGTCTGATTAGAGATCAAAGCTGGATTGACGGTCCGATTGGAGATCAGAACTGGATAGACAGTCCGATTGGAGATCAAAGCTGGATTAACAGTTCGATTGGAGATCGGAGTTAGATAGATAGTTCGATTGGAGATCAGGAGCTGGATAGAGGGTTCGATTGGAGATCGGAGCTGGATAGATGGTTCGATTGGAAAATCGAAGCTGGATTGACAGTACAATTGGAGATCGGAGCTAGATTGACGGTCTGATTGGAGATCGGAGCTGGATAGACGGTCCGATTGGAGATTGGAGCTGGATTAACGGTCCGATTGGTGATCGGAGCTGGATTGACGGTCCTATTGGAGATTAGAGCTGGATTAAAGGTCCGATTAGAGATCGGAGCTGGATTGACGGTCCGATTGGAGATCGAAGCTGGATAGACGGTCCGATTGGAGATTGGAGCTGGATAACCGGTCCAATTGGAGATTAGAGATGGATAGACGGTCTGATTGGAGATCGAGCTGGATAGGAGGTCCGATTAGAGATCGAAGCTGGATTGAGTACCAATATTGGTGATCAGATTTAAGCTTACCGACATTGGTGGTCGAATTTGAGTTGGAGGCCCAGTATTGAGACCGGGGTTGATTTGAAAAGACGGCTCTGCCCTTCTACAATGTTGGTGATGGGGCAGTGAAAAATTTGAGTGTCTACACCTTAGATATTCATTTGTAACATCAATGGTCATTATTATACTAGTCTACAACCTTTAGTCATAAACATGTTAGTCAATTCATCTTTTCACTACGGACCAAACACCTGTCCATCTTTGCACTACGGGCCAAAGATATTCATCAATCAACAATTCATCTTTGCACTACGGGCCAAAGATATCAATCAACAGGTCATCTTTGCACTACGGGCCAAAGATATCAATCAGCAGGTCATCTTTGCACTACTGGCCAGAGATAACTTTCACCACAATTTAAGTCTGAGAATAATGACAATGATATAAAGAATGAATCAAGTGAGATCAAGGACAAATATTAGAGATTTATAATTCAATTTATCCAGAGTTCAAGAATATCTAAATTGTCAACATGAAGATCCAAACATGGATCAAATTTCAAGAACATATTTCATAAATCAGAGATAATTTGGACTGAAAAATAAACTAATTTTTGTAGTGAATAGTACTCCGTGAATAGTATCTCATAAATAGTATCCCCGTGAATAGTACCACATAAATAGTATCCCATAAATAGTATCCTGTGAATAGTACCACGTGATCGTGAATAGTATCCCATGAATAGTACACTGGCATGAATAGTACTCTTATATAAATAAAAGATAATTTGGACAGAAAAAGAAACTAATTTTGTCATGAATAGTATTTCGTTGTGAATAGTACTCCAACATTAATATTGCCCGGATAAATTGTACCCCGTCATGAACAGATTTAAAATTTAATAAGAAAGTTCATACCACTATTCCATTGGAATAATATCCATACGAGTATAAAAGAATATACGAAACTGTAAATGGATTTTCACCCGTTATGCGGTAATCCGCGTAGACAGATCATTTTCACAATTTTATAAAAATGAATACAAATGATTATTCACCATGCATGTGGTAGTCCGCGTAGACAGGTTATTCTCACAGCTTAATAAGGAATAGAATGAATACGAAAAGTTATTCACCAGGAATGCGGTAGTCCACGTAGACAGGTTATTCCCACCGATTAATAAGGAATAGAATGACAACCCTTACGAGTATTGAAAGAAAATAACATTCTTTACGAATACGAAAGAAGTAATACCCCTTACCTCAGTAGAAGATTAAATACAGAAATAGTGT
The DNA here is from genome assembly GCA_020205555.1 of Panax stipuleanatus. Taxonomy (NCBI): domain Eukaryota; kingdom Viridiplantae; phylum Streptophyta; class Magnoliopsida; order Apiales; family Araliaceae; genus Panax; species Panax stipuleanatus. The sequence goes on along the minus strand of CM035124.1, from coordinate 157,116,890 downwards.
AATGGCAGAATACTCTTCTTCTTTCTCTCTCTATAATTTCTATCACTATAGCTTGTGATTATAACTTTGCTCTTCAAAATGGTATAAAAAAATGAATGGATGGAAGAGTATTTATAGGCTAGAAAAAGGTGGGTTAATTACACTTTAGTACCTCCATCTTTACCTCTATTTTTAATTTAGTCCCTCAAGTTTATCAATCTTGCACCACCTCCCCTACAACCACCCACCAACCATTTATTATCCACCAATCAAGTGGCCCCCACATGTCTATAACTATCCACCCATTAATTGCTCATTTATCCGATTAATTCTCGTTTGGTCAATTTAACATCCAAAAATCAACTATTATCGAAATAAATGTCGATTTCTACTAACATTAATATTCCCAACACAATGAAAATATTTTTATCAACCAATCATCATTAATATTATAATTCATAATATTAACGACCAGATTGTTCACAGGAAAGAGGGAGCTTTTCGATAAGGATTTCTCCTTACTGGCGCGCAATTAAATAACCTAACCCCTTTCCTTGACAGAACATTCTAAACATTGTCAATAATGCTAATAATAATAATATGAGTAACTGTGTTGTGTCAATTATTGATTTAATATTTTAAAGTATTGTGCAGATGATACTGTGACAATAATTGAATCAATAATATGAGATACTATGCAGCAACTACTATGACAATTATTAAATTAAAATGTGTGACTTCATACGTAAGCATCAATATTCAAAGATACTGTGCAATACCATGTGTTACTGTGCAACAACACGTATTACTGTATTTTTATCACCGGATATTTTAAAAGTTTAACGGTAAAAGTTTTGCCGTTATTTTTATAAAAATATTATTTCTATCATTTTCTATATTCAACAGTTATTCCGTTATGGGGCCCACCAATGACTGCGCCGTCTTACGAATATTCCCCGACCAAACGAATATTTCCCAACTTCTGTCGCTTTCTATATCCGACAGTTATTCTATTGTGGGACCCACCAATTATTGTTATTTCGACGCCGCCGTCGTACTTTACCGAATATAATATTCCCCGACAGAAGGAATATTCTCAGACAAAACGAATATTCTCCGATACAACGAATATTTTATGACAACTTGCTTACTTTGTAAAATATGCACATATTACCCTTAACTTTAACCTTTTATCAATTTAACCATTTACTAATAAAATAATAATTTTAAGAAAATTAAATACTTCTATTTCATAAAATTTGGGGTCTTACAGGCACCCCACAACTCCCGTAAAAACACGATACCGCATCTTTTCAAAATTTCCCTTTTACATCTGCAATGTGTGTGAATGCTGGAAGAAATTGGTTATACGCCTGTTGTTTGATTGGAAGTAGTGCTTTGCTTCGTTGAACCTATATACGAAGAGTTTGATTTGATTTGCAAAAGTCCTTTTTAGACAAGATATGAAAATGAGATTTTGAAAGGTTGATTTTCAAACCCTTACGCTAATGTAGGAATTGAAGCAGGTTGATGCTTCCATTTTTTATCTTTTCAGCCTTTTGGCTTAATTCGAATGGTGATTGTCGGGCTGCGAAGCATCCTCGACCACAAAATATATACAAGTGTCGGTCTTCTCATGGGCATGACAGCCATCGGAGTGACTCTGGCACGACAAACCATCATTTCACTATGTTGAGACCTTAAACCCGGATAACCGTTTTAATTAAGGTCTTTCGAATGTACATTTTTACAAAAAACTAGTAGGGTACATTTGTAAAGTGGAGTTTGTCCATCGTGGAAATCAGATTCTGATCAGTTTGATCAAGAATTTCACGATTCCTAGGCTCACATAAGGAGTAGCCAAGAAAACCTGTACAGCTCAAATATGCACATAAAATGTATATTTACATCCAAACGTCGTAAAAACCAAGGATTCATCAGTAAATCCTGGCATGCGCGTAGTCAAAGCTTCTCATTCCCAATAGACAGCGAACTAAGGGTCGCGAGGTCTCTTCAAAATGAATAAAACTAGAAAAACTGCTAGATTTAAGTAAATCTCAGCCATTCTAGCTCTCCGGTTCCGTCTGGACCTATTTTGAACCGTTTGAAAGATAGAATTGGCGAGATTTAAAGGAATCTGGTTCGCCCAAAAAGTGGTCAGCGCCGATTCATATCAAATGAATATTTATAGCAACAATTTAATCACAAAAATAAAATATATATATATATATATATATGATTATATATATAAGAAAACTGTAAAAGGGCGATGGGATTTCACTCCGATACCCGGACTTGAATGGAAATATATATATATATATAAGCTGTAAAAAACCACAGAGTAATCCAGGCCTGACAGAATGGAAATATATATATATAAGCAATAAAGGGCGACGAATTTCACATCCTATGCCCGGACTGGAATGAAAATAGATACATATATTTGTAAAAGCTGTAAAAAGCCACGGAATAATCAAGGTTGGACAGAATGGAAATATATATATATAAAAGCTGTAAAAGCCACAGAATGATCCAGGATTGACGGAATATAAATATATATATAGAAAAGCTATAATTGAGCCACGGAATGATGCTGGCTTGACAGAATGTAAATATATATATAAAAGCAATAAAAGCCACAGAATGATCCAGGCTTGACTGAATGGAAATATATAAATATAAAAGATGTAAACGGATTTGCAATCCTATGCCCGGACAAAAATGTAAATATATATATATATATATATATATATATATAACATTTATGAAAGCGGTAAAAAGGCCACGAAATGATCTATGCCAAACTGGAATGTAAATGTTAATATATATACAGTTAATATATATATATATATATATATAATAAACAATAAAAAGGCCACGAAGTCAAAATCCAGGCCCAAATAAGTCAGAAAAAGTTATATAAATATATATAGTTATATATAAAAAAGCGGTAAACTGCCACAGATTTGACATCCGGGCTTAACAGAATTGAAAAGTTAGTATATATAGTTAAATATATACAAAAAAAGCCAAACCGGGACAAAGAAGATAACCCAGTCCAGAGAAGGGAATATATATATATATATATATATATATATATATATATATATATATATTAAAGCTGGTAAAAGCCGCGGATCGTCGATCCGAGCTGTAGAAATGCCAGAAAACACGTAAATGTACTAAAATGTACGAAAACGTAAGCAGAAACAGCCACAGAACTGAGTTCTGGGCATAATCAGAAAACAAAACTTAACGTGCAAGTGTATAAATGCGCAATGAAGTAGTGTGAACTTTTTAATTGTAAAAATACTCACAATGGACTGCTACACGAGCTTTTTGCCAATTTGTAGGCTTCAGACGTCCGTTTCTACCGATTAATTTTTGGTTTGTGGTAGTATATAAATATATCTACGTGTTAGAGTGATAAAATCTGGGTTTGGAGTACTGGAAGTAGGGCTAAGAAATGAAATGGGCAGAGTTCCAGAGCGTTTCTTGAATTTATTTTGGCCTGGGGGATGCACTTATACTGATAGACCCGATGGAAATGGCTCTACCAGAGGCAGTCGTGGGTCTACCTGCGACTCTACGTGGAAGGGCCCTGGTGGTGGGTCTTATCGCCTCAAAGTACGTGCACTCCGAGCAACGCGAGGTCAGATTCGAAACTTTCTAAATTTTTATCGGAGCGTCCGTTTGAGGTGTGTTATACGTTTCTAGAAAGCCCTCGCCGAGAGTGTCACAATGACATTGGACTAATTGTTTTCTGAGTTTAAGAAGACAAGTTCATAACCGGGTCTTCATTTCCCCACAGTTTATCCGTTGAGTTGTCTTGCGCTATTTTTACTCGGGATCAATGTTGTGGTTCTTTTTGACCTTGATGGCATCAATTCTGCTTGATTTGGTCTGAATTGGCTTTGAGTTAGTAAAATGACCATTTTTCCCCTCCAGGGGTTGTCTCCTGTACTGGCATAGCATTCGGCTGATTTCCCGGGGTTGTCTCTTAGGTTTGCATCCAGCCGATTCTGTTTGTCTTCAGGGTTGTCTCCGAGGTTGACATATCTTCCCAGGGTTATCTCTGGCGGTGATGTGACGCTTCAGGGTTGTCTTCGAAGTTGATTTGGCCTCTCGAGTTAAGACCGGGGCTTGACCTGATCTTCTGGGTTGTGACTGAGGTTGACCTGTACCTCCCGGGTTGATATCGGGGTTAACCTGTACCTTCTGGGTTGTGATCGGGGTTGACTTGAACCTCCCAGGTTGTGATAGATGTTGACCTGTACCCCCCGGGTTGAGACCGGGGTTGACCTGTACCTCCCGGGTTGAGACTGGGGTTGACCTGTACCTCCCGGGTTATGACCGGGGTTTACCTGTACCTCCTGGGTTGTGATCGGGGTTGACTTGTACCTCCCGGGTTAAGACCGGGGTTGACCTTTACCTCCCTAGTTGTGATCGGGGTTAACCTGTACCTCCTGGATTGTGACCGAGTTTGACCTGTACCTGCTGGGTTATGACCGGGGTTGACCTGTACCTCCCGTGTTGTGACCGGGGTTGACTTGTAACTCTCGGGTTGTGACGGGGGTTGACCTGTACCTCCTGGGTTGAGATCGGGGTTGACATATACCTCCCGAGTTGTGATCGGGGTTGACCTATACCTCCAGGGTTGAGACCGTGGTTGACCTGTACCTCCCGGGTTATGACCGGGGTTGAGTTGTACCTCCCAGATTGTGACTGGAGCTGAGTTGTACCTCCCGAGTTGTGACAGGGGTTGACCTGGCATCCCGGTATTGAGACCAGGGTTGAACTGGCATCCCGGTATTGAGACCGGGGTTGAGTTGGCATCCCGGTATTGAGACCGGGGCTGAGTTGACATCCCGGTATTGACCGGGGCTGAGTTGACATCTCGATATTGAGACCGGGGTTGAGTGACATCCCGGTATTGAGACCGGGGTTGAGTTAACATCCCGATATTGAGACCGGGGCTGAGTTGACGATTTTACCCTCCTGCAGGGTTAGTAACAGGAACGCAAAATTTTCGAGTGTCTATAACAGGAATGCAAAATTTCGAGTGTCTATAGTTACTGTAATAATTATTGAATCAATAATATGAGATACTTTGCAACAACTACTGTGGCAATTATTCAATGAAATACTGAGTGACTTCTTACGTAAGAATCAATAATTATAGATAATGTGTAATACCGCGTACTATTGTAGAATAACTCTTATTACTGTACTTATATCATCGGGTATTTTAACAGTTTAACGATACAAGTTTTGCCGTTAATTTATAAAAAGGTTATTTTTGTCGCTTTATATATTTGACAGCTATTCCGTTATGGGATCCACCAATAATTGGCACAGTCGTACGAATATTCCCTGACAAAAAGAATATTTTTTGACAGAACGAATATTCCCCGACATACTTTTATAATTTACACATATCACCCTTAACTTTAACCTTTATCAATTTAACCATTTACTGAATAGAATAATAATTATAAGAAAATTTGAATATTTTTATTTCATAAAATTTGGGGTCTTACACTTCGCATTTTTTTTTGTAAGCATGCTCAACTGCTCAAGTGAAGTACATAACAAGTCAAATGACGATCTTCTCAAAATTAATTTGGTTGGTCAATTTTAAGGTAAATTGAACATCAACTTATAATTCTCAAATACAAATTACATAATTATAATAATATATGTTCAAATTCAATGAATATAATTATAATTTGATATATATAAATAAATAAATGTCACAATAAAATAAGAGAAAAATCTTTAAAAAAACATTAATGTCATATATATATATATATATATATATATATATATATATATACACACACACACCATATATATATAATAATAATAATAATAATTGATTTTTTTTATAAACAAAAAATATATAAGAAAGAAAGTTCATGCATAGGTTCCAAGTTTGTAAATACTAATAGAATAAATATTAAGTTTAAGTTTGTTCTTTAATTTATGATATACTACAATTTAAATTATAATGTAATTAATATTTTAAGAAATTTTATTCTTAATAATAATTTTTAAGTAATTTACAATATTAATTTTATTAATTAAAATGTTAAGTTACAATAATTTAAATTTTAAAATATTGTAAATTGAGAATAAACAAAAGGTTTAAATATAAATTACTACCCTGAACTATTAGCCTTTTTTCACTTTGATGATTGATCTTTTAATTTTTTTTTCAATAACATGCTTAAAGTATTACTTTTTTTTCACTTTTGTACAATTAAACCACCACGTTGTAAATTGATGGTATGTCATTAATACGTTGCATTTTCAGTACTGATGTGTCAAAAAAGAATAATTTTTCATTTAAATATTATCATTTTTAAGTAAATAAAAATCAAATATGTAATAAATATTAACATATATCAATTATTAAAAAAAATTCTAAATATAATATAAAAAGTATCTAACATATAATTAATAGTGTAAGGATCATGAATTTTGTAATATTTAAAAATATTTATCTAATAAAATAAATATTTTAGTTTGTTTATTTATTAAATAAAATAAATAATTGATGAGAGTTATTATAGAAATTATTTATTTAAGTGAGATAATATCGATTAAATTCATGTTAAAAGATTTTATAATTGGTGAGTATTATATTACTTTAAGGTGTTGATGATGTCCTAATTTAATTAAATAATTAAATTACAGGATTAGTGAATTAGTAAATAATTATAATTTAATGTAATGGTAATATTCTAATTTAATTAAATTAGAGGATTAATGATTTGTAAATAAAAATTATAATCTTATTTCCTAAGGAATTAAGTTTAATTTAATATGAAATAATTAGTTTGGCATAATGGGGGGTTAAATACTTTTTTGGTCACTGTACTTTATGTTAACTTACAAGTTTGTCACTCAACTATTTTTTCTTACAGTTAATGTAGACACTCAAAATTTTGCATTCCTATTACTAACCCTATAGGAGGGCAAAACTGTCTTTTACCTTCCAGAGACAACCCTGAAAGTTCAAATCAAACCCCAACGACAACATCGGGAGATGAAGTAAGCCCCGGCAACACCAGGAGATTAAATTAAACCCCGGCGACAACATCGGGAGATCAAACCTAGCCCCGGCGACAACACCGGGAGATCAAATCAAACCCCGGTGACAACCCCGGGAGATCAAATCAAACCCCAGCGACAACAGCGGGAGATCAAATCAAGCCCCGACGACAACTCCGGGAGATACAGTAGCCCCGATGACAACACCGAGAGATCAAGGCGACCTTCGGAGACAGCCCCGAAGCATCAAATCATCCCCAGAGACAACCTTAAGAGACCAAGTCAACCTCTGAGATAACCCCGAGAAAGAACAGAGCCGGCTGGGATCAAACCTCGGAGACAACCCCGAGAAATTAGTCAAAAACTTTGTCAATCCTGGAGACAACGCCTAGAATGGCAAAATGGTCGTTTTACCGACTAGACGTCAAATCAAGTCAAAATCAAGCCAAATCGATGCAATGAAGGTCATAAAGAACCATAACATTAATCCCGAGTGAAAATAACATAAGACAACTCAACGGACGGACTACGAAGATTCAAAGATCTGGTCATGGACCCATCTTCCAAGATTCATAAAAGGTCAAATCCAATGTCATTGTGTAGCTCTTGGAAAGGGATTTCCGAAAAGTTATAACACACCTCAAACGGACTCCCAGATTGAAAGTTATGAAGGTTCGAAGAATACATCTCGTTAGTCGGAGTGCACGTACTTCGAGACAATGGGACCCGCGGGAGAGGGGCCCACTTGGGGAGCCACACCTCTACCCTCGGCTTCCGTGAGTAGGCCCGCGACTATTTTGGTCTATAAACAAGACCCCCCACCTTAGAAAAAAAAAGAAGAAAAATTTTTAAAAAAAACAGAGAAACTCCGCCCATTTCGATCCATAGCTCTACCTATAGAACTCCAAACTTCAATTTTATTCTTCCAATACGTTTGCATACGTATATTCTACAACATATCAAGTTTTAACAGGTGGAAACGGAGTTCTGAAGCCCTCCGAGTGGCATAAAGCCCGTAACGCTGCCCATTGTAAGTTTTTTTACGATCAGAAGATGTTTACTGCTTTATCATATATATGTGAACGTACATATAAAGTTATAGCTTTTGGTTTCACCTGAATTTCAAATCTGTGGCCTTTCTAGCTTACTTTTAAGTATATATAAGTATATATATAAGTTTTCTTTGCTTGCACAGCCTGGATTGCTAATCCGAAGCTTTTAACGCTTTTATATATATATATATATATATATACTAATTTGTTTGGCCTGAATTGCTAATTCTTGGCTTTTTATGGCTTATATATATAATTATATATATTAACTCGTTTGGCCTAGATTGAAAATCCGTGGCCTTTTTAGCTTTAATATATATATATACTAACTGCATATATTAACATTTCATTCAGCCAGGCCTGGATTGAAATTCGTGTCCTTTTTTCAGCTTATACACACACACACACACACACACACACACACACACACACACACACACACATATATATATATATGTATATATATATACGGTCCGGATCTTAAGCTCACCCAACTAAAAGCTCACCCAACTCACCCCCTTTAGCGACGAACCGAGTGACAGTTTGGTCCGTCGCTATATATACAACCGTCGTCTTAGCTTTTAGCGACGGACAACATATAGACGACGGTTGTATATATAGCGACGGACGAACCGTCGCCCGGTCCGTCGCTAAAGGGGGGTGAGTTGGGTGAGCGTAAGATCCTTATCGTATATATACATATATATATATATATATATATATATATTTCCCAGTTAAGCTTGGATTGAAAATTCGTTGCTCTTTACAGCTTTTATATATATATATATATAAGTATATATATTCTTTATTCAATATGATTAAATATCTGTTTTAATTATTCATTTGATTTGAACCTATTCTAATGTAAATTTTGTGGATTAGATTCATCTAAATCTAACTATTTCTAACTTTCAATCGGTTCAAAATCGGTCAAACCGAAATCAGGGAGCAAGAATGGTTAAGATTTATTTAAATCTAGCTTTCTTTCTAGTTTTTATAAATATTAAAGCGACTACACGACCCTAGATCTATATCTAGTGGGAACGGGAAGCTTTGACTATGCGCATGCAAGGATTTAACTGATGAATCTTTTATCTTGCGACGTCTAGAGTACAATTTTTATTATATGTCAATATCTTTGCTGTGCAGGCTTTTTGATATTATTTTGTGAGCCTAGGAATCATGGGATCTAAGATCACCCACACGAATCTAAATCTAATTCCCACAATGGACAACTTGGCATTGTAAATACATCCTGCCACTTTTTTTCTTATAAATGTAAATTAGAGGGACCTTAAAACGGTTATCCGAATTTAAGGTCTCAACATAGTAAAAATATAATTTGTAGTGCTAGGGTCACTTCGACGGCTTTCATGCCCATAAGTTGACTGGCACTTGTATATATATTCTGTGGTTGAGGATGCTTCGCATCCCGACAATAAAATCCAAATCAAGCGAATGCGGAATAAAAATAGAAGTATCAAAAGGCTTCAATTCCTATGTGAGCGAAAGGGTTTGAAAACCATCTTTCAAAACGTCATTTTCATATTTTTTCTAAAATGGACTTTTCATGAAATCAAACCTTTCGTATATAGGTCCAACGAAGCAAGGCACTACTTCTAATCAAACACATAGGCTCAATTACTTCAAGCACATACACACACATTGCAAATTAAAAGGGAAAAATTGAAAAGATGCGGTAACCGTGTTTCACGAAAGTTGGGGAGTGCCTAACACCTTCCCCCTGCTTAACCAAGTCCCTGAACTTTATGAATCTCGGTTTCCAAGGCCAAGTTTTGACAGCATCCAGTAATTGAGCCTACTTGCAAAATCAAACAAAACTCAGTTGAGTTGGTACAACCATTTCAAATATACCAAATGGCGACTCTATAAACCTTTCAAAATCGTTAACATGATATATGTTGGCCTTTTCCTAATAAATTCCACCCTTCATAAAATAGATAAGACAAACAAAGGTAGAAAACAAACAAAAAATTAGGGAAAGGAAGATATGTATGAAGATTTTTCCCGACGTCGACAGGTGGCTACTCTGTTGGGGACAGTAGAGGGCTGAAGCCGCACTTCAAATCTTTTCAAAATTTCCCTTTTTATCTGCTTATGTGTGGATGCTGTGTTTACATTGAATGGATGTAAATAAATGCTTTACTGCTTTATATTAGTGCTTCACACAATGGCATCATTTCATATGGTGAGACACGATGTATGTGAATGTATGCTGTGTGATTCCTCCACCAGTAGGTTAACCCGTCGGTGATTGATTACTGGACTCAAAGAAGATTAATCCTGTGAGACTTAGGAAAGGCACCACTCAGATCCGCTCCAATTGAAAGAACAGATTAATTTTCGTTCAAGTAGATTGCGATGATCTGGGGACCTACATGCCAAAAAGTTGCTAGAGTAGCCTAAGATAGGTCAGCCTCTGATTAACCAAATCCGAAGGGAAGTATCTTCATGCCTTCCCCTTTCAATTCAATGTAAATTTCAAATTCAATATAAATTACAAATTCCATATACATTGTAAATCCGATCATACTATCCTATCATCAAAACAACTAACCTTTGTTTTACAGAAAAAGATTAAAAAACTTCAAAAATAAACACATTTGCATAGCTTGCACCCTGTTGATATATGTACATCAACATTAACACACTACTCTTACTGTAGGAAAAAATTGGTTCCGTTACTAGATCGAAGGCTAAAAAGGCGCTAAGCCCAACTACAGACATGGCTTCAAGTGCCCAACCTGAATCAACCCCAGTCTCTCGGGAAGAGTTCGAAGGATTAAAGAACCAGATAGCGAAATTGGCTATTTTTCTTAAAGAGCAAAGCAAAGGTCTTTAGGGTAAACAAATACCTTGTCAAACAAAATCATCCACACCAAGTGGCAGTCAGGATACTGGCAAGAAAAATACTCAGAACCCTGAGCCTCAAAACCAAGATCTGACCAACAAAACCCCTAAAATCACCAATCTCAAAGATCAGGAAACTGGTGATATTAGAAAGAAAGTTCAACAAATGGAAGAAACAATCCGGTCCATTAAAGGAACTGGGACATTTGGAAACGTAAATTACTCAGATTTATGTATATTCCCAGGGGCTCGATATCAAGACAAGTTTCAAGTCCCTGATTTTGAAAATTTTAATGGATTAGGAGATCCCTACACCCATTTAAAAGTATTCATTAGAGAACTCGGATCCTATGCAGAGGACGAGAAGGTCAGAATGCAGTTATTCCAAAAGAGTCTGACCAGAGAGGCTAGAGCCTGGTATGCCCGACTGGACAATTCCAAAATTCACAGCTAAAAAGAGCTAGCACATGCCTTCCTAAATCAATACAGCTTCCAGTCTCAGATGGCTCCAGACAGATATCAAATCACCAAAGTCAAGAAGCAGAACACTGAGTCATTCAGAGAGTATACCCAAAGATGGAGACGAATGGCGGCACAAGTCACCCCACTTTTGACAGAGACTGAGATAGTCCTGACTTTTATAGATATCCAAGAAGCTCCATATTAAGAGAGGGTCCTAGCAGGTATAGGAAAACCATTCTCGGAGATGATTAAACATGGAGAAATGGCCGAAATGGGTTTAAAGTCTGGGAAGATCAAGGACCTAACCGCTTTGGAGGCAGTGGCCGAGCATATTCAATCTGGAAGTTATGGAAGTAATCCTAGGAGAGTACACAAGAAGAATGAAGAGGAGGTGTCCTTGATACTTTAGGGACAGAATCAGAAAGGTAATCCGAACATTCCTATTCAAAGGAGAAATTATTTCCCTTTTCAAACTCCTGCACAATCTTCTAATCCTCCCTTTCAAAAAGCCGGAGAAGTTAGACGTCGAAGAACGTTCACACCCTTAGGGGACTCCCTAGAAAATGTGCTAAAACTGCTGACAGCACAAAAGAAGATTGTTCAACTCCTTTCGCCGGCTAGTTTAAGCGGACAAATTTTTGACCCAAGCAAGAAGTGTGTATACCATTCTGGAGCACCGGGCCACGACACACAAGATTTTTTATCTCTCAAGCGCAAAATCCAAGACTTGATAGATAACTGGGAGATTGTGGTAATAAAACAAGAGCAAACACATGTGCAAGATAATCCTCTCCCTCAAAACAATGAGGAGAGTTTCAATATGATCGACATAGGAAAAGGAGAAGGATCCAAGTACCTCCAATATGTTGTAAAGTTAACCCAAGCGAGCACTAATAGCCCGGATAATTGAGAATTCTCAAAAAGGCAGTTCCTGATAGAACAGGAAATTAAGTCTATCAAGGACCAAGTTAGGACAACTGGCAGAACTGGTGATTTATCAACATCAGATCACGAGATAGTTGATAAATCAGACTAACCAACAAGTAGTAAATCCTTCTATTCCTAAAAGTAGTCCCATCGCCATGAGGGATCATTATCGATTTCATGAGTGTGAATCCTGGCCTGACAAGGTTGCCAATGAGGAAAAGTTCCAAGCCAACAGGGAATTCGCCTTCAAGAGGAATTTCACTAATTTGAACCAGCCGACGAAAGAAATCCTCCAAATGCTGATCAACGAGGGGATAGTCACCGAATAGTTACCCTCGGTGGACCCTCGATCCAGGAAGTTTAAATCGGATAGGATTTATCAATATCATTCCAACACGCCAGATCATAACATAGAGGATTGTTGGGGACTTCGTCACCTGATTCAAAATTTGATTGAAAGCGATGAGCTGATGAAGGCAAACTAAGATTATTGTTATCCTGGTGAGGAATCACTCTTTACTCCCATGGCTGGGAATCGGAAGGAAATAGTGGCTGTCATTTCCTGTGAGAATAATATTACCATAACACCCCTGATACTTCAGGGAAAAGCGGCCCAAGAAGGAAAAAATCATGTGAAATTGGCTGCGCTCGAGCCTCTAATATTGTCATTCAGACCGCAATATCCTGTACTCAGCCTGAAGAAAGTCTCATGGAACTATGGGAAAGATGAAGGAGTAACATCAAACCACGTTGCTATTATATCAAAGGAAAACCCGTTGTACCTACCTTAGCGAGTAATGAACTCCGTCATTAAAGCTAAGGGGAGAGTGTCTGAAGAGAAAATTGAAGAATTCCTCAGCAAGATGAGGCATAATGAGATCAAAGTGGTGCAAAGCTTGAAAGAGGCACCCAAATATATATCCATTCTGGATCTGGTCTTATCCTCGGAAGATCATCGTAAGATTCTGGTGAAAGTACTTGAAGAAGTACATCTACCAAAGACGGTAGATACTAAGAAGTTTTATCACATGATAGAGCACATTTTCAACAGTAATGTGACATTTTTCACTGACGATGATATACCTGCAGAAGGGACGAGCCATTGCAAGTCATTGCGCATAGCAGTGATGTCCTCATAATATGTGATCAGAGGTGTGCTGATAGATGGAGGATCATCCCTGAACATCTACCCCTACGACACCTTGGAGAGAATGAAGATCAATCCAAACCAAATTCGGACTAGTCATTTAGTCATTCTGGCTTTCGATGGATCTCGCCGAGAGGCTGTGGGAGAGGTCGAGCTTCCACTGAAGATTGGGCCCCATACTTTCTACATATCCTTTCAGGTCTTAAACATCACCACTGGATATAATTTGTTGTTAGGAAGACCGTGGATCCACATGGCAAGAGCAATTCCATCCACCCTTCATCAACAACTCAAGTACATCATTGATGGCAATCTGATAACTGTAAATGCTGTGACACCCCCGAATCCTGGTCTTCTGACCCCGGTGCGGTCGCCACGAAATAATTCTAACATCCACCTTTAAGTAACATACGATAACTAAAATGCAGAATATAATAAACGTACGTCGTTCATTCAAAAGGTGTTACTAGTCCCAAGATTCGATAACCTTAATACATCAATACAAACATACCCTAGAATAAACATTAGGGTTCATATTACATTAACAGTAATTAAACAAATCACAAAGACAAAGTCTGCTCCTTGCAATCCATTTATCTTAATAATTATTATTATGTTCCGAATATTATTCAAAACATTATTTCAATTTCTGTATTGGATATGGAAGGATTTAACGTTGTTATAAAGAACAATAGTTGTTCTATTTATAAAGACGATGTTTTATATGGTGTTGGAAATTTACGAAATGGACTTTATACACTTGACTTATAAGAAAATATTTTTCAAATTGAACAAACTAAGAAAAGGAAAAGAGATGATATTAATTATACCTACATGTGGCACTGTAGACTCGGTCATATCAATGAAACAAGATTATCCAAGTTGCATAAAGATGGGCTCCTTGAGTTATCTGATTATGAATCATATCCAACTTGTGAATCTTGTCTCATGGGTAAAATGACTAAATCTCCTTTTAGTGGAAAAGGAGAAAGAGTTACAGAGTTGTTGGCATTGATTCACACAGACGTTTGTGGACCTATGACAACAAGTGTACGGGGTGGGTATTCTTATTTTATTACTTTCACTGATGATCACTCAAGATTTAGATATGTGTATTTAATGAAATACAAGTCAGAATCATTTGAAAAGTTCAAAGAGTTCAGAAGTGAAGTAGAGAAACAAACGGGCAAGAGTATAAAGATACTTCGATCAGATTGAGGTGGAGAATACTTAAGCGGTGAGTTTCTCAATTATCTCAAAGAAAATGGTATAATCTCACTAATGGACTCCTCTAGGTACACCACAGTTAAATGGAGTATCTGAAAGGAGAAATCGAACACTGTTGGACATGGTTCGATCTATGATGAGTTTTACCGACCTTCCTAATTTCCTTATGGGGATATGCCCTAGAAACGGCTGCATACCTACTTAACAAGGTACCTACCAAATCCTGCCCCAAAGACTCCATATGAGATATGGAAGGGGAGGAAACCAAATCTTAAGCATGTTAAGACTTGGGGTTGTCCAGCTTATGTCAAAAAGTTTGAAAACGATAAGCTACAGACTAAATCCGATAAGTGTAGATTTGTGGGATACCCTAAAGAAACTTTAGGGTATTATTTCTATCATCCAACTGATCAAAAGGTGTTTGTTGCGAAACATACTGCCTTCTTGGAAAAGGATTTTATCCATGAAGGGGTCAATGGGAGTAAGATATATCTTGAAGAAGTTCAAGACCCACAAATTACCACGGATCAAAGTCAGGTACCTGACAAAGTAGAAGAACTTACTATACCACACCCTGTTCGTAAATTTGGAAGAGTACCGAAGATACCTGAGAGATATAGATTCGTTATAGAGGATGACGATGAGGTACACATCATGAATGATGATGATCCATTGAATTACGAACAGGCTATGAGTAATAAAGACTCAGGGAAATGGCTTGAAGCTATGAAATTCGAAATGGACTCCATGTATGAAAACAAAGTATGGACTTTGATTTCACCACCTGAAGGCATTAAGCCTATTGGGTGTAAATGGGTCATTAAAAGAAAGACTGGAGCGGACGGCAAGGTAGAGACCTATAAGGCCCGACTGGTTGCAAAAGGTTTCAAACAAAGACAAGGAGTTGACTATGATGAAACCTTCTCACCAGTAGCTATGCTCAAGTCCATTCAAATTTTGCTTGCGATTGCAGCTTATAACGACTATGAGATCTGGCAGATGGACGTGAAAACGGCCTTCCTCAACGGGAAACTTGATGAGGATGTGTATATGACACAGCCAGATGGATTTGTTTCAAAGGTTGGAACAAATCAAGTCTGTAAGCTGCAACGATCCATTTATGGATTGAAGCAAGCTTCTCGTAGATGGAACATTCGTTTTGATGAGACAATCAAAGAGTTTGATTTTGTCAAAAACGACGATGAACCATGTGTGAACAAGAAGGTTAGTGGGAGCGCAGTTTCATTCCTTGTATTATATGTTGATGATATATTACTGATAGGGAATGACATTCCTATGCTACAATCGATTAAAATCTGGTTATCTAAACACTTCTCCATGAAGGACTTGGGAGAAGCATCCTATATTTTGGGGATAAAGATCTATAGAGATAGATCTAAAAGGATGCTTGGTTTATCCCAAGGAACGTACATTGATGCAATGCTAAAGAGGTTTAGCATGGAAGATTCCAAAAGAGGTCTCATGCCGATGAGCCATGGAATACATCTCTCCAAGAAACAGGCCCCAAAGACACCTGAGGAGAGAGACCGTATGAGTAAGATCCCTTATGCTTCTGCAATAGGATCTATCATGTACGGTATGATATGTACTAGACCGGATGTTGCTCATGCACTTAGTGTAATGAGCAGATACCAGTCAAACCCTGGAGAAGAGCACTGGAAGGCAGTGAAGAATATCCTAAAGTACTTGAGAAGGACTAAAGATATTTTTCTTGTCTACGGTGGGTCTGAATTAAAACTCAAGGGATTCACAGACTCAAGTTTTCAAACAGACCAAGATGACAGTAAATCTGTTTCAGGGTATGTGTTTACCTTGAAAGATGGTGCGATGAATTGAAAAGGTTCCAAACAACAAAAGATTGTTGGTTTAGTGACAAAGACAAAGTATATAACTGTAAGTGAAGCTGCAAGTTAATGTTTTAGATGAAAAGTTCATTACAGAACTAGGAATAGTTCTTAAGTCTCATCTTGAATCTAAACATGTGTTGCGGCACTTTGATTAAAGAAATCATTGAAAGATGAGAGTGTAGACTCTCAAGACAATATTGCAGATCCATTAACTAAAGCTTTAACACAACAGCAGTTTGATCGTCACTTAGAGAAGTTGGGTATGAGATACCATGGCGATTGGTTTTAGTGCAAGTGGGAGATTGAAAGTAGTATACATACAAGCCAATCATGTATGATGATAAAGCATATACTTTGGAGGCAATCTTATTTATTTATTAATAAAAATATTCATTTATTAAAGGCATTTAATTATCTACATGGTGCTGTTTTTATAATATGTAAATAACCCATAGTTTTAAGCAATGCTTTTAGAACCATGATGATGATCATGCCAATGAGATCTAAATTCTTAGAAAGCTCTAAAACTAAAATAGTTCCTAATCATGGTATTACTAAAAAGGGGATTAGTAAATCCGGATAGATTAGTACATATGTTGCTTGCTCATTAGATGAGGATGATTGATCTCATAATCATTTGTGTGGAGACACTAAAGCAAGTATGTAGGTGCTTATTGGAGAATAAGTTCACTGAACGTGACTCGCTATGGAATACCTAATGGAGTTTTACTCGCCTGTCAATAGGAATTCCTAATGTGATAGTAGTACAAGTGATCCTTGGACTTGAGATCATCATAGTATCTTGTATGTAATGAATTATACTTTGACTTATTCCTTAAAGCCCTTTAGGGTATATAAAAGGGTATGCTTGGGTATAATGAGTTACATATGGAGACAATGAATGATCAATAAAGAATCTACCACCTCTAGTAAAGGAGGAGATATGTCCTATGTGATTCGTTAAATGACAACCCAGGAATCCTTGGCCAAGGTAAAATGAAATTAGAAAGGAGTTTCTAATTTACATTATTTGGAGTTGTGCATTTTCTAATCCAAATACATATAATTAAATAAAATAAGACTTGACAGTAAATTCATGTCTTATATTTAATTGGGACATTGTATGGTGGAAGGATTGAATTGTATGGTAATTATTTACTCACAGGTTCTTTTATGATTAATGTTGAAATCTATATTATCTGGAAAGTCGTTGATCGCTAGGGAGGCTTATCCCTATTGTAGAATAAATATTATTTATTTAAATAGATTATTAGTTTAATTTATTTATTTAAATAAGATTAGAATTGTTCTAATTGATTTATTCACAACCGGTTTAATATGGAGAACCTAAAGGGTCACACCATAAAAGGAAGAATAATTATTTAAGAAGGTAATGGCATAATCGTAATAATGCATTAAGTGAAATTAATTTAATCTATGGCGATAGAATAAATTAAATAGCTTAATATTTATTATTTAATATTTTGGAAATATTAAATATAAATTAATAAGAGGAGTCTTATTAATATTATTATAATTATTATTATTTTAATTTCTAAAGGAGTACTAATATTAAATTAATTATTATTATTTTAATTTCTAAAGGAGTACTAATATTAAATTAATTACTATTAGTACTCCTTTAGAAATTAAAATAATAATAATTATAATAATATTAATAAGACTCCTCTTATTAATTTATATTTAATATTTCTAAAATATTAAATAATAAATATTAAGCTATTTAATTTATTCTATCGCCATAGATTAAATTAATTTCACTTAATGCATTATTACGATTATGCCATTACCTTCTTAAATAATTATTCTTCCTTTTATGGTGTGACCCTTTAGGTTCTCCATATTAAACCGGTTGTGAATAAATCAATTAGAACAATTCTAATCTTATTTAAATAAATAAATTAAACTAATAATCTATTTAAATAAATAATATTTATTCTACAATAGGGATAAGCCTCCCTAACGATCAACGACTTTCCAGATAATATAGATTTCAACATTAATCATAAAAGAACCTGTGAGTAAATAGTTACCATACACTTCAATCCTTCCACCATACAATGTCCCAATTAAATATAAGACATGAATTTACTGTCAAGTCTTATTTTATTTAATTATATGTATTTGGATTAGAAAATGCACAACTCCAAATAATGTAAATTAGAAACTCCTTTCTAATTTCATTTTACCTTGGCCAAGGATTCCTGGGTTGTCATTTAACGAATCACATAGGACATATCTCCTCCTTTACTAGAGGTGGTAGATTCTTTATTGATCATTCATTGTCTCCATATGTAACTCATTATACCCAAGCATACCCTTTTATATACCCTAAAGGGCTTTAAGGAATAAGTCAAAGTATAATTCATTACATACAAGATACTATGATGATCTCAAGTCCAAGGATCACTTGTACTACTATCACATTAGGAATTCCTATTGACAGGCGAGTAAAACTCCATTAGGTATTCCATAGCGAGTCACGTTCAGTGAACTTATTCTCCAATAAGCACCTACATACTTGCTTTAGTGTCTCCACACAAATGATTATGAGATCAATCATCCTCATCTAATGAGCAAGCAACATATGTACTAATCTATCCGGATTTACTAATCCCCTTTTTAGTAATCCCATGATTAGGAACTATTTTAGTTTTAGAGCTTTCTAAGAATTTAGATCTCATTGGCATGATCATCATCATGATTCTAAAAGCATTGCTTAAAACTATGGGTTATTTACATATTATAAAAATAGCACCATGTAGATAATTAAATGCCTTTAATAAATGAATATTTTTATTAATAAATAAATAAGATTGCCTCCAAAGTATATGCTTTATCATCATACATGATTGGCTTGTATGCATACTACTTTCAATCTCCCACTTGCACTAAAGCCAATCGCCATGGTATCTCATACCCAACTTCTCTAAGTGACGATCAAACTGCTGTTGTGTTAAAGCTTTAGTTAATGGATCTGCAATGTTGTCTTGAGAGTCTACACTCTCCTCTTTCAATGATTTCTTTAATCAAAGTGCCGCAACACATGTTTAGATTCAAGATGAGACTTAGGAACTATTCCTAGTTCTGTAATGAACTTTTCATCTAAAACATCAACTTGCAGCTTCACTTACAGTTATATACTTTGTCTTTGTCACTAAACCAACAGCCTTTTGTTGTTTGGAACCTTTTCAATTCACTGCACCATCTTTCAAGGTAAATACATACCCTAAAACAGATTTACTGTCATCTTGGTCTGTTTGAAAACTTGAGTCTGTGAATCCCTTGAGTTTTAATTCAGACCCACCGTAGACAAGAAAAATATCTTTAGTCCTTCTCAAGTACTTTAGGATATTCTTCACTGCCTTCCAGTGCTCTTCTCCAAGGTTTGACTGGTATCTGCTCATTACACTAAGTGCATGAGCAACATCCGGTCTAGTACATATCATACCGTACATGATAGATCCTATTGCAGAAGCATAAGGGATCTTACTCATACGGTCTCTCTCCTCAGGTGTCTTTGGGGCCTGTTTCTTGGTGAGATGTATTCCATGGCTCATCGGCATGAGACCTCTTTTGGAATCTTCCATGCTAAACCTCTTTAGCATTGCATCAATGTACGTTCCTTGGGATAAACCAAGCATCCTTTTAGATCTATCTCTATAGATCTTTATCCCCAAAATATAGGATGCTTCTCCCAAGTCCTTCATGGAGAAGTGTTTAGATAACCAGATTTTAATCGATTGTAGCATAAGAATGTCATTTCCTATCAGTAATATATAATCAACATATAATACAAGGAATGAAACTGCGCTCCCACTAACCTTCTTGTTCACACATGGTTCATCGTCGTTTTTGACAAAATCAAACTCTTTGATTGTCTCATCAAAACGAATGTCCCATCTACGAGAAGCTTGCTTCAATCCATAAATGGATCGTTGCAGCTTACAGACTTGATTTGTTCCAACCTTTGAAACAAATCCCTCTGGCTGTGTCATATACACATCCTCCTCAAGTTTCCCATTGAGGAAGGCCGTTTTCACGTCCATCTGCCAGATCTCATAGTCGTTATAAGCTGCAATCGCAAGCAAAATCCGAATGGACTTGAGCATAGCTACTGGTGAGAAGGTTTCATCATAGTCAACTCCTTGTCTTTGTTTGAAACCTTTTGCAACCAGTCGGGCCTTATAGGTCTCTACCTTGCCGTCCGCTCCATGTCTTTCTTTTAAAGACCCTATTTACACCCAATAGGCTTAATGACTTCAGGTGGTGAAATCAAAGTCCATACTTTGTTTTCATACATGGAGTCCATTTCGAATTTCATAGCTTCAAGCCATTTCCCTGAGTCTTTATTACTCATAGCCTGTTCGTAATTTAATGGATCATCATCATTCATGATGTGTACCTCATCGTCATCCTCTATAACGAATCTATATCTCTCAGGTATCTTCGGTACTCTTCCAAATTTACGAACAGGGTGTGGTATAGTAAGTTCTTCTACTTTGTCAGGCACCTGACTTTGATCCGTGGTAATTTGTGGGTCTTAAACTTCTTCAAGATATATCTTACTCCCACTGACCCCTTCATGGATAAAATCCTTTTCCAAGAAGGCAGTATGTTTCGCAACAAACACCTTTTGATCAGTTGGATGATAGAAATAATACCCTAAAGTTTCTTTAGGGTATCCCACAAATCTACACTTATCGGATTTAGTCTGTAGCTTATCGTTTTCAAACTTTTTGAGATAAGCTGGACAACCCCAAGTCTTAACATGCTTAAGATTTGGTTTCCTCCCCTTCCATATCTCATATGGAGTCTTTGGGGCGGATTTGGTAGGTACCTTGTTAAGTAGGTATGCAGCCGTTTCTAGGGCATATCCCAGAAAGAAATTGGAAGGTCGGTAAAACTCATCATGGATCGAACCATGTCCAACAGTGTTCGATTTCTCCTTTAAGATACTCCATTTAACTGTGGTGTACCTGGAGGAGTCCATTGTGAGATTATACCATTTTCTTTGAGACAATTGAGAAACTCACCGCTTAAGTATTCTCCACCTCGATCTGATCGAAGTATCTTTATACTCTTGCCCGTTTGTTTCTCTACTTCACTTCTGAACTCTTTGAACTTTTCAAATGATTCTGACTTGTATTTCATTAAATACACATATCCAAATCTTGAGTGATCATCAGTGAAAGTAATAAAATAAGAATACCCACCCCGTGCACTTGTTGTCATAGGTCCACAAACGTCTGTGTGAATCAATGCCAACAACTCTGTAACTCTTTCTCCTTTTCTACTAAAAGGAGATTTAGTCATTTTACCCATGAGACAAGATTCATAAGTTGGATATGATTCATAATCAGATAACTCAAGGAGCCCATCTTTATGCAACTTGAATAATCTTGTTTCAATGATATGACCGAGTCTACAGTGCCACATGTAGGTTAATATCATCTCTTTTCCTTTTTTTAGTTTGTTCAATTTGAAAAATATTTTCTTGTAAGTCAAGTGTATAAAGTCCATTTCGCAAATTTCCAATACCATATAAAACATCGTCTTTATAAATAGAACAACTATTGTTCTTTATAACAACGTTAAATCCTTCCATATCCAATACAGAAATTGAAATAATGTTTTTAATAATATTCGGAACATAATAACAATTATTAAGATAAATGGACTTGCCCGAAGGCATTGCTAAACAATAAGTTCCTACAGCTAATGCAGCAACCTTTGCTCCATTCCCCACTCGTAGGATCACCTCATCATTGCTCAGCTTTCTACTTCTGACCAGTCCCTTCACATTATTACATATGTGAGAACCACAGCCGGTATCCAATACCCAAGTAGAATTTTGACTTTCTGAAAAATTAATTTCAATCATGAACAAACCTTGATTGGAAGTCGAAGCTTCTCCAAGCTTCTTCTCTGCCAGAAACTTCTTGCAGTTCCTCTTCCAATGACCCAGCTCGTTGCAATGGAAGCACATTCCTTTGCTAGCTGGATCAGGTTTCTTTTGTTCCTTTATGTTCACCTTGCCCTTGGTCATCCGAGATCGGAAGAGCTCCTTAGATATCTCATATCTAGCAGTCCTACTTTGTTCACCATACAACTCCTTAAGGTGAATAAACATAGTAGGGGCATCCATGTTTTTGTGCTGACGCTGAAGCTCGTTATTCATGGATGCGAGCATGATGCATTGAGCCACAAATGCATCATCTTGCCACTTTACAATGGTGGCAATCTCTTCCTCAGAGGCTATTTCTGGAACAGTTCCAGGGACAGATGAGTTTAGAACATAAGAAATCTTTTCAGCAGTGAGAACTATTCTCAGATTTCTTAGCCAGTCCGTATAATTCGGCCCGGTAAGCTTATTAGCATCAAGTATGCTTCGCAGTGAAATTAGTTATTTTGACATTTTAAAATTCTGCATGTGAAAAACAGCATTTTAGCAAACATTCATTTTATTAATTTTGCATACCAAAATAAATTTAGGTCTTTATTTTAAATTGGTATCTCCCACTATTTTTATCAAACTATATTACCCTCACTTATATAGTTCGGCAACATCTAATTAAAGATTTGCTAGTGAGAATAAGGATCCCATTTCAAATGTATATAACCTTGTGGATAGCACAACAAGCGATATACAAATAAATAGGTAGACAACTCTTGTCAATTACATCAGTATATAACTCCTTTTATTTTGCCTCTTAAATCATAATGGTCAAGTGTGTGCACATCCGAACTAAAACGATTTAAGTTAAGTCCAGCCTAGCACTTCTATAAATTCAAAAAAGAAAAATGTTCGTCCTTGTGGATAGCACAACAAGACTAGATCGTTCAATTTTCTTGATAAGCATCAAATGTGATTAATTAACATCTTAAATACACAATACTCGCCTTGTGGATAGCATAACAAGCTCATATTAAATATTTAATACTCTATTAATTTATCATGCTAGAAGGCGACGTTCGATATTCCAAATATCATTTGAATGCTTCGGACTTAATATTATTTCTTTGAGGGATTTGTTATTATTTGTCTCATCTTGTTTAGCGTGCATGCACATATATATATAAAATACGCGTCATTTTATTAAACATGCGAAGCATGTTTGCATAAAATATAATATATATAATATTTAGCATGCAATATATAATACTATATTCTACCCAGATTGATTATGAACTCTTATTCTAGTTTGGTTCACTAGAGCCACCAAGTGAACCAAAAGGTCAAACCTAGGATTGCAAGAATTTAAATTTAAATATAACTATTACATTTAAACCCGGGCTCCATACAAACGGGTCTTCACGCGCTCCTTGCTCCTTGGTCTCCAATTTTTTCAAGATAATTCTAACTATTTCTATTACATTAAACTATTTAATTTAAATAGAAACCTTGATCAGCAGTCAAGGGGAAGTACATAGGAGGGAGATAGAATTTTACATCACGAAATTTTTTTTTAGAGAAGACGAGGTACATAGACCCCATTTAATAAAACCCAACAGTGGCATCAGAGCCAAACTTTTATGCAATTATTAATTTATTTTTGATTTCATATACATATGGGTATATATTTAAAATAATTTATTGGGCATAATTTTATTGTATAAAATTATTATTATTTTTTTATAAAAAAAATGACGTTTTTTTTTTTTTTTTTTTGGGACGAATCACAATTTTTTTTTTTTGGGGTGCTAATCTTGAATTCTGCAAAGAAAATGTATTGTCTCTTTCTTACTCCAAAAAGAATGTGACCCATCAGGAAAGGACTCTTTTAATAAACCTGTAGGACTCTTTTAATAAAAGAAGGTGACTTCTTTTAAAAAAATAAATATGATATATTTATATATTATATTCTAAATAATTTTATAATTAAAATAAAGAGTTTATTTTAATCTTGAAATTGGATTTCATGCAATTTAAAATTCATTACTCACAGGTTCAACCCTTCCACCATACATAGATATACCAATCTTTTATATATGTATGGTAACTATTTACTCACAGGTTCTTTTAGATCTATCTCTATAGATTTTTATGTTGGGTTTGTACAAAATCATGACGCAATCAAATTGCAAAAATTAGCGGAAGCATGGTATATCAGAGTTTAAAAAATTTCTACAAAACCATTACCCGGATCATCCTTTATGCAAATTATTAATTTAAAACGATAAATAAGAAGTTATAAAATCATACCCTTGTAGAACGAAGCTTCCACAGGTACGAGTTCAACTCCTTGTTCTTCGAGATCTCCTTGAATTTCCGGGTTAGATTCCTTCCTTTGATCAACGTTAGCCACCCAAGTGTTTGGCCTCTAGAGGTGATCCACCAAAGAAGGAGAAATTATCAAGAAGGAGGGTGTTTGGCTAAACATTAGTTTCTATCCTCTATAGAAAAGTAGTACTCTCCAACAATTGGAATTGCATCAATCTAATATCTATTATAAGACTCCTCTTATATAGATATTAGTCAACCCTTCTAATCCTATTAGACATGGGATTTCTTTTAATTAATTAAACTCCTTTAATTAATTTAGGCTTCCCACCACATGGGAATAATTAATTAAATTCATTTAATTAATTTATCTCCTAATCTTATTAGGAATAAATGAGAGTACTAAATATTAAATTAATTACTAAACTCCTTTAGAAATTAAAATAATAATAATTGTAATAATATTAATAAGACTCCTCTTATTAATTTATATTTAATATTTTCAAAATATTAAATAATAAACATTAAGCTATTTAATTTATTCTATCACCATAGATTAAATTAATTACACTTAATGCATTATTACGATTATGCCATTACCTTCTTAAATAATTATTCTTCCTTTTATGGTGTGACCCTTTAGGTTCTCCATATTAAACCGGTTGTGAATAAATTAATTAAAACAATTTTAATCTTATTTAAATAAATAAATTAAACTAATAATCTATTTAAATAAATAATATTTATTCTACAATAGGGATAAGCCTCCCTAGCGATCAACGACTTTCCAGATAATATAGATTTCAACATTAATCATAAAAGAACCTGTGAGTAAATAGTTACCATACAATTCAATCCTTCCACCATACAATGTCCCAATTAAATATAAGACATGAATTTACTGTCAAGTCTTATTTTATTTAATTATATGTATTTCGATTAGAAAATGCACAACTCCAAATAATGTAAATTAGAAACTCATTTCTAATTTCATTTTACCTTGGCCAAGGATTCCTGGGTTGTCATTTAACGAATCACATAGGACATATCTCCTCCTTTACTAGAGGTGGTAGATTCTTTATTGATCATTCATTGTCTCCATATGTAACTCATTATACCCAAGCATACCCTTTTATATACCCTAAAGGGCTTTAAGGAATAAGTCAAAGTATAATTCATTACATACAAGATACTATGATGATCTCAAGTCCAAGGATCACTTGTACTACTATCACATTAGGAATTCCTATTGACAGGCGAGTAAAACTCCATTAGGTATTCCATAGCGAGTCACGTTCAGTGAACTTATTCTCCAATAAGCACCTACATACTTGCTTTAGTGTCTCCACACAAATGATTATGAGATCAATCATCCTCATCTAATGAGCAAGCAACATATGTACTAATCTATCCGGATTTACTAATCCCCTTTTTAGTAATCCCATGATTAGGAACTATTTTAGTTTTAGAGCTTTCTAAGAATTTAGATCTCATTGGCATGATCATCATCATGATTCTAAAAGCATTGCTTAAAACTATGGGTTATTTACATATTATAAAAACAGCACCATGTAGATAATTAAATGCCTTTAATAAATGAATAATTTATTAATAAATAAATAAGATTGTTTACAAAGTATGTGCTTTATCATCATACATGATTGGCTTGTATGCACACTACTATCAATCTCCCACTTGCACTAAAGCCAATCGCCATGGTATCTCATACCCATCTTCTCTAAGTGACGATCAAACTGCTGTTGTGTTAAAGCTTTAGTAAATGGATCTGCAATGTTGTCTTGAGATTCTACACGCTCCAAGGTGACGTCTCCTCTTTCAATGATCTCCCTGATCGAATGAAATCGCCGCAACACGTGTTTCGATTTCTGATGAGACCTCGGTTCCTTAGCCTGTGCAACTGCTCCTGTGTTGTCACAGTAAATGGGAACTGCTTCTCCAATGCTAGGAACCACACTAAGTTCAGTTATGAACTTCTTCATCCAAACAGCTTCCTTTGCAGCTTCACTTGCAGCTATATACTCTGCCTCTGTCACTGAATCAGCAACTGTTTGCTGCTTGGAACTCTTCCAACTTACGGCGCCTCCGTTCAAGGTAAAAACATACCCCGAAATAGATTTACTGTCATCTTGGTCCTTTTGAAAACTTGAGTCTGTGAAGCCCTCGAGTTTTAATTCAGACCCACCGTAGACAAGAAAAATATCCTTAGTCCTTCTCAAGTATTTTAGGATATTCTTCACTGCCTTCCAGTGTTCTTCTCCTGGATTCGACTGGTATCTGCTCGTTACACTAAGTGAATGAGCAACATCCGGTCTAGTACATATCATACCGTACATGATAGATCCTATTGCAGAAGCATAAGGGATCTTACTCATACGGTCTCTCTCCTCAGGTTTCTTTGGGGCCTGTTTCTTGGAGAGATGTATTCCATGGCTCATCGGCATGAGACCTCTTTTGGAATCTTCCATGCTAAATCTCTTTAGCATTACATCAATGTACGTTCCTTGGGATAAACCAAGCATCCTTTTAGATCTATCTCTATAGATTTTTATCCCCAAAATATAGGATGTTTCTCCCAAGTCCTTCATGGAGAAGTGTTTAGATAACCAGATTTTAATTAATTGTAGCATAGGAATGTCATTCCCTATCAGTAATATATCATCAACATATAATACAAGGAATGAAACTGCGCTCCCACTAACCTTCTTGTACACACATGGTTCATCGTCGTTTTTGATAAAATCAAACTCTTTGATTGTCTCATCAAAACGAATGTTCCATCTACGAGAAGCTTGCTTCAATCCATAAATGGATCGTTGCAGCTTACAGACTTGATTTGTTCCAACCTTTGAAACAAATCCCTCTGGCTGTGTCATATACACATCCTCCTCAAGTTTCCCATTGAGGAAGGCCGTTTTCACGTCCATCTGCCAGATCTCGTAGTCGTTATAAGCTGCAATCGCAAGCAAAATTCGAATGGAACTTGAGCATAGCTACTGGTGAAAAGGTTTCATCATAGTCAACTCCTTGTCTTTGTTTGAAACCTTTTGCAACCAGTCGGGCCTTATAGGTCTCTACCTTGCCGTCCGCTCCAGTCTTTCTTTTAAAAACCCATTTACACCCAATAGGCTTAATGCCTTCAGGTGGTGAAACCAAAGTCCATACTTTGTTTTCATACATGGAGTCCATTTCGGATTTCATGGCTTCAAGCCATTTCCCTGAGTCTTTATTACTCATAGTCTGTTCGTAATTCAATGGATCATCATCATTCATGATGTGTACCTCATCGTCATCCTCTATAATGAATCTATATCTCTCAGGTATCTTCGGTACTCTTCCAGATTTACGAACAGGGTGTGGTATAGTAGGTTCTTCTACTTTGTCAGGTACCTGACTTTGATCCGTGGTAATTTGTGGGTCTTGAACTTCTTCAAGATATATCTTACTCCCACTGACCCCTTCATGGATAAAATCCTTTTCCAAGAAGGCAGTATGTTTCGCAACAAACACCTTTTGATCAGTTGGATGATAGAAATAATACCCTAAAGTTTCTTTAGGGTATCCCACAAATCTACACTTATCGGATTTAGTCTGTAGCTTATCGTTTTCAAACTTTTTGACATAAGCTGGACAACCCCAAGTCTTAACATGCTTAAGATTTGGTTTCCTCCCCTTCCATATCTCATATGGAGTCTTTGGGGCGGATTTGGTAGGTACCTTGTTAAGTAGGTATGCAGCCGTTTCTAGGGCATATCCCCAGAAGGAAATTAGGAAGGTCGGTAAAACTCATCATAGATCGAACCATGTCCAACAGTGTTCGATTTCTCCTTTCAGATACTCCATTTAACTGTGGTGTACCTAGAGGAGTCCATTGTGAGATTATACCATTTTCTTTGAGATAATTGAGAAACTCACCGCTTAAGTATTCTCCACCTCGATCTGATCGAAGTATCTTTATACTCTTGCCCGTTTGTTTCTCTACTTCACTTCTGAACTCTTTGAACATTTTCAAATGATTCTGACTTGTATTTCATTAAATACACATATCCAAATCTTGAGTGATCATCAGTGAAAGTAATAAAATAAGAATACCCACCCCGTGCACTTGTTGTATAGGTCCACAAACGTCCGTGTGAATCAATGCCAACAACTCTGTAACTCTTTCTCCTTTTCCACTAAAAGGAGATTTAGTCATTTTACCCATGAGACAAGATTCACAAGTTGGATATGATTCATAATCAGATAACTGAAAGAGCCCATCTTTATGCAACTTGGATAATCTTGTTTCATTGATATGACCGAGTCTACAGTGCCACATGTAGGTATAATTAATATCATCTCTTTTCCTTTTCTTAGTTTGTTCAATTTGAAAAATATTTTCTTGTAAGTCAAGTGTATAAAGTCCATTTCGCAAATTTCCAACACCATATAAAATATCGTCTTTATAAATAGAACAACTATTGTTCTTTATAACAACGTTAAATCCTTCCATATCCAATACAGAAATTGAAATAATATTTTTAATAATATTCGGAACATAATAACAATTATTAAGAATAAATGGACTTGCCCGAAGGCATTGCTAAATAATAAGTTCCTACAGCTAATGCAGCAACCTTTGCTCCATTCCCTACTCGTAGGATCACCTCATCATTGCTCAGCTTTCTACTTCTGACCAGTCCCTTCACATTATTACATATGTGAGAACCACAGCCGGTATCCAATACCCAAGTAGAATTTTGACTTTCTGAAAAATAATTTCAATCATGAACAAACCTTGATTGGAAGTCGAAGCTTCTCCAAGCTTCTTCTTTGCCAGAAACTTCTTGTAGTTCCTCTTCCAATGACCCGGCTCGTTGCAATGAAAGCACATTCCTTTGCTAGCTGGATCAGATTTCTTTTGTTCTTTATGTTCACTTTGCCCTTGGTCATCCGAGATCGGAAGAGCTCCTTAGATATCTCATATCTAGCAGTCCTACTTTGTTCACCATACAACTCCTTGAGGTGAATCAACATAGTAGGAGCATCCATATTTTCGTACTGACGCTGAAGCTCGTTATTCATGGATGCGAGCATGATGCATTGAGCCACAGATGCATCATCTTGCCACTTTACAATGGTGGCAATCTCTTCCTCAGAGACTGTTTCTGGAACAGTTCCAGGGACATGTGAGTTTAGGACATAAGAAATCTTTTCAGCAGTGAGAACTATTCTCAGATATCTTAGCCAGTCCGTATAATTCGGCCCGGTAAGCTTATTAGCATCAAGTATGCTTCGCAGTGAAATTAGTTATTTTGACATTTTAAAAATTCTGCATGTGAAAAACAGCATTTTAGCAAACATTCATTTTATTAATTTTGCATACCAAAATAAATTTAGGTCTTTATTTTAAATTGGTATCTCCCACTATTTTTATCAAACTATATTACCCTCACTTATATAGTTCGGCAACATCTAATTAAAGATTTGCTAGTGAGAATAAGGATCCCATTTCAAATGTATATAACCTTGTGGATAGCACAACAAGCGATATACAAATAAATAGGTAGACAACTCTTGTCAATTACATCACTATATAACTCCTTTTATTTTGCCTCTTAAATTATAATGGTCAAGTGTGTGCACATCCGAACTAAAACGATTTAAGTTAAGTCCAGCCTAGCACTTCTATAAATTCAAAAAAGAAAAATGTCGTCCTTGTGGATAGCACAACAAGACTAGATCGTTCAATTTTCTTGATAAGCATCAAATGTGATTAATTAACATCTTAAATACACAATACTCGCCTTGTGGATAGCACAACAAGCTCATATTAAATATTTAATACTCTATTAATTTATCATGCTAGAAGGCGACGTTCGATATTCCAAATATCATTTGAACGCTTCGGACTTAATATTATTTCTTTGAGGGGTTTGTTATTATTTGTCTCATCTTGTTTAGCGCACATGCACATATATATATAAAATACGCGTCATTTTATTAAACATGCGAAGCATGTTTGCATAAAATATAATATATATAATATTTAGCATGCAATATAGAATATTATATTCTACCCGGATTGATTATGGACTTTTATTCTAGTTTGGTTCACTAAAGCCACCAAGTGAACCAAAAGGTCAAACCTAGGAGTGCAAGAATTTAAATTTAAATATAACTATTATATTTAAACCGGGCTCCATACAAACGGGTCTTCACGCGCTCCTTGCTCCTTGGTCTCCAATTTCTTCAAGATAAATCTAACTATTTCTATTACATTAAACTATTTAATTTAAATAGAAACCTTGATCAGCAGTCAAGGGGAAGTACATAGGAGGGAGATAGAATTTTACATCAAGAAAAAAAAATTAGAGAAGACGAGGTACACAGACCCCATTTAATAAAACCCATTCATTCAAGCATTCAACTAAAATAAAATCCAATCACATTGGTCAAATAGTCCATAATCAATCCCCATTTATTATCATACATATCACCATATATATCAATAAATAAATATTCATCTCATGAATTAAAACATTCCAAATATATATGAGTATCATTTAATGGGCAATTTTAAATTGCATAAAATCCAATTTCAAGATTAAAATAAACTCTTTATTTTAATTATAAAATTATTTATAATATAATATATAAATATATCATATATATATATATAATATAAATTCACATTTATTTTTTAAAAAGAAGTCACATTCTTTTATTAAAAGAGTTCTGCAGGTTTATTAAAAGAGTCCTTTATTGATGGGTCTTCTTTTTGGAGTAAGAAAGAGACAACACCTTTTCTTTGCAGAATTCAAAATTAGCACCCAAAAAAAAAAATTCATATTCGTCCCAAAAAAAAAAAAAAAACGACATTTTTTTTTTCTTAAAAAATAATAATTTTATACAATAAAATTATGCCCAATAAATTATTTTAAATATATACCCATATGTATATGAAATCAAAAATAAATTAATAATTGCATAAAGGTTTGGCTCTGATGCCACTGTTGGGTTTGTACGAAATCATGACGCAATCAAATTGCAAAAATTAGAGGAAGCATGGTATATCAGAGTTTAAAAAATTTCTACAAAACCATTACCCGGATCATCCTTTATGCAAATTATTAATTTAAAATGATAAATAAGAAGTTATAAAATCATACCCTTGTAGAACGAAGCTTCCACAGGTACGAGTTCAACTCCTTGTTCTTCGAGATCTCCTTGAATTTCCGGGTTAGATTCCTTCCTTTTATCAACGTTAGCCACCCAAGTGTTTGGCCTCTAGAGGTGATCCACCAAAGAAGGAGAAATTATCAAGAAGGAGGGTGTTTGGCTAAACCTTAGTTTCTATCCTCTATAGAAAAGGAGTACTCTCCAACAATTGGAATTGCATCAATCTAATATTTATTATAAGACTCCTCTTATATAGATATTAGTCAACCCTTCTAATCCTATTAGACATGAGATTTCTTTTAATTAATTAAACTCCTTTAATTAATTTTGGCTTCCCACCACATGGGAATAATTAATTAAATTCATTTAATTAATTTGTCTCCTAATCTTATTAGGAATAAATGAGAGTACTAAATATTAAATTAATTACTAAACTCCTTTAGAAATTAAAATAATAATAATTGTAATAATATTAATAAGACTCCTCTTATTAATTTATATTTAATATTTCCAAAATATTAAATAATAAACATTAAGCTATTTAATTTATTCTATCACCATAGATTAAATTAATTTCACTTAATGCATTATTACGATTATGCCATTACCTTCTTAAATAATTATTCTTCCTTTTATGGTGTGACCCTTTAGGTTCTCCATATTAAACCGGTTGTGAATAAATCAATTATAACAATTCTAATCTTATTCAAATAAATAAATTAAACTAATAATCTATTTAATAAATAATATTATTCTACAATAGGGATAAGCCTTCCCTAGCGATCAACGACTTTCCAGATAATATAGATTTCAACATTAATCATAAAAGAACCTGTGAGTAAATAGTTACCATACAATTCAATCCTTCCACCATACAATGTTCCAATTAAATATAAGACATGAATTTACTGTCAAGTCTTATTTTATTTAATTATATGTATTTCGATTAGAAAATACACAACTCCAAATAATGTAAATTAGAAACTCCTTTCTAATTTCATTTTACCTTGGCCAAGGATTCCTGGGTTGTCATTTAACGAATCACATAGGATATATCTCCTCCTTTACTAGAGGTGGTAGATTCTTTATTGATCATTCATTGTCTCCATATGTAACTCATTATACCCAAGCATACCCTTTTATATACCCTAAAGGGCTTTAAGGAATAAGTCAAAGTATAATTCATTACATACAAGATACTATGATGATCTCAAGTCCAAGGATCACTTGTACTACTATCACATTAGGAATTCCTATTGACAGGCGAGTAAAACTCCATTAGATATTCCATAGCGAGTCACGTTCAGTGAACTTATTCTCCAATAAGCACCTACATACTTGCTTTAGTGTCTCCACACAAATGATTATGAGATCAATCATCCTCATCTAATGAGCAAGCAACATATGTACTAATCTATCCGGATTTACTAATCCCCTTTTTAGTCATCCCATGATTAGGAACTATTTTAGTTTTAGAGCTTTCTAAGAATTTAGATCTCATTGGCATGATCATCATCATGATTCTAAAAGTATTGCTTAAAACTATGGGTTATTTACATATTATAAAAATAGCACCATGTAGATAATTAAATGCCTTTAATAAATGAATATTTTTATTAATAAATAAATAAGATTGCCTCCAAAGTATATGATTTATCATCATACATGATTGGCTTGTATGCATACTACTTTCAATATCCCACTTGCACTAAAGCCAATCGCCATGGTATCTCATACCCAACTTCTCTAAGTGACGATCAAACTGCTGTTGTGTTAAAGCTTTAGTTAATGGATCTGCAATATTGTCTTGAGAGTCTACACTCTCCTCTTTCAATGATTTCTTTAATCAAAGTGCCGCAACACATGTTTAGACTCAAGATGAAACTTAGGACCTATTCCTAGTTCTGTAATGAACTTTTCATCTAAAACATCAACTTGCAGCTTCACTTACAGTTATATACTTTGTCTTTGTCACTAAACCAACAACCTTTTGTTGTTTGGAACCTTTTCAATTCACTGCACCATCTTTCAAGGTAAACACATACCCTGAAACAGATTTACTGTCATCTTGGTCTGTTTGAAAACTTGAGTCTGTGAATCCCTTGAGTTTTAATTTAGACCCACCGTAGACAAGAAAAATATCTTTAGTCCTTCTCAAGTACTTTAGGATATTCTTCACTGCCTTCCAGTGCTCTTCTCCAGGGTTTGACTGGTATCTGCTCATTACACTAAGTGTATGAGCAACATCCGGTCTAGTACATATCATACCGTACATGATAGATCCTATTGCAGAAGCGTAAGGGATCTTACTCATACGGTCTCTCTCCTCAGGTGTCTTAGGGGCCTGTTTCTTGGAGAGATGTATTCCATGGCTCATCGGCATGAGACCTCTTTTGGAATCTTCCATGCTAAACCTCTTTAGCATTGCATCAATGTACGTTCCTTGGGATAAACCAAGCATCCTTTTAGATCTATCTCTATAGATCTTTATCCCCAAAATATAGGATGCTTCTCCCAAGTACTTCATGGAGAAGTGTTTAGATAACTAGATTTTAATCGATTGTAGCATAGGAATGTCATTCCCTATCAGTAATATATCATCAACATATAATACAAGGAATGAAACTGCGCTCCCACTAACCTTCTTGTTCACACATGGTTCATCGTCGTTTTTGACAAAATCAAACTCTTTGATTGTCTCATCAAAACGAATGTTCCATCTACGAGAAGCTTGCTTCAATCCATAAATGGATCGTTGCAGCTTACAGACTTGATTTGTTCCAACCTTTGAAACAAATCCCTCTGGCTGTGTCATATACACATCCTCCTCAAGTTTCCCATTGAGAAAGGCCGTTTTCACGTCCATCTGCCAGATCTCATAGTCGTTATAAGCTGCAATCGCAAGCAAAATCCGAATGAACTTGAGCATAGCTACTGGTGAGAAGGTTTCATCATAGTCAACTCCTTGTCTTTGTTTGAAACCTTTTGTAACCAGTCGGGCCTTATAGGTCTCTACCTTGCCGTCCGCTCCAGTCTTTCTTTTAAAGACCCATTTACACCCAATAGGCTTAATGCCTTCAGGTGGTGAAATCAAAGTCCATACTTTGTTTTCATACATGGAGTCCATTTCGAATTTCATAGCTTCAAGCCATTTCCTTGAGTCTTTATTACTCATAGCCTGCTCGTAATTCAATGGATCATCATCATTCATGATGTGTACCTCATCGTCATCCTCTATAACGAATCTATATCTCTCAGGTATCTTCGGTACTCTTCCAGATTTACGAACAGGGTGTGGTATAGTAGGTTCTTCTACTTTGTCAGGTACCTGACTTTGATCCGTGGTAATTTGTGGGTCTTGAATTTCTTCAAGATATATCTTACTCCCACTGACCCCTTCAAGGATAAAATCCTTTTCCAAGAAGGCAGTATGTTTCGCAACAAACACCTTTTGATCAGTTGTATGATAGAAATAATACCCTAAAGTTTCTTTAGGGTATCCCACAAATCTACACTTATCGGATTTAGTCTGTAGCTTATTGTTTTTCAAACTTTTTGACATAAGCTGGACAACCCCAAGTCTTAACATGCTTAAGATTTGGTTTCCTCCCCTTCCATATCTCATATGGAGTCTTTGGGGCGGATTTGGTAGGTACCTTGTTAAGTAGGTATGCAGCCGTTTCTAGGGCATATCCCCATAAGGAAATTGGAAGGTCGGTAAAACTCATCATAGATCGAACCATGTCCAACAGTGTTCGATTTCTCCTTTCAGATACTCCATTTAACTGTGGTGTACCTAGAGGAGTCCATTGTGAGATTATACCATTTTCTTTGAGATAATTGAGAAACTCACCGCTTAAGTATTCTCCACCTCAATCTGATCGAAGTATCTTTATACTCTTGCCCGTTTGTTTCTCTACTTCACTTCTGAACTCTTTGAACTATTCAAATGATTCTGACTTGTATTTCATTAAATACACATATCCAAATCTTGAGTGATCATCAGTGAAAGTAATAAAATAAGAATACCCACCCCGTGCACTTGTTGTATAGGTCCACAAACGTCTGTGTGAATCAATGCCAACAACTCTGTAACTCTTTCTCCTTTTCCACTAAAAGGAGATTTAGTCATTTTACCCATGAGACAAGATTCACAAGTTGGATATGATTCATAATCAGATAACTGAAAGAGCCTATCTTTATGCAACTTGGATAATCTTGTTTCATTTATATGACCGAGTCTACAGTGCCACATGTAGGTATAATTAATATCATCTCTTTTCCTTTTCTTAGTTTGTTCAATTTGAAAAATATTTTCTTGTAAGTCAAGTGTATAAAGTCCATTTCGCAAATTTCCAACACCATATAAAATATCGTCTTTATAAATAGAACAACTATTGTTCTTTATAACAACGCTAAATCCTTCCATATCTAATACAGAAATTGAAATAATATTTTTAATAATATTCGGAACATAATAACAATTATTAAGATAAATGGACTTGCCCGAAGGCATTGCTAAGTAATAAGTTCCTACAGCTAATGCAGCAACCTTTGCTCCATTCCCCACTCGTAGGATCACCTCATCATTGTTCAGCTTTCTACTTCTGACCAGTCCCTCACATTATTACATATGTGAGAACCACAGCCGGTATCCAATACCCAAGTAGAATTTTGACTTTCTGAAAAATTAATTTCAATCATGAACAAACCTTGATTGGAAGTCGAAGCTTCTCCAAGCTTCTTCTTTGCCAGAAACTTCTTGCAGTTCCTCTTTCAATGACCCGGCTCGTTGCAATGGAAGCACATTCCTTTGCTAGCTGGATCAGATTTCTTTTGTTCCTTTATGTTCACTTTGCCCTTGGTCATCCGAGATCGGAAGAGCTCCTTAGATATCTCATATCTAGCAGTCCTACTTTGTTCACCATACAACTCCTTGAGGTGAATCAACATAGTAGGAGCATCCATATTTTCGTGCTGACGCTGAAGCTCGTTATTCATGGATGCGAGCATGATGCATTGAGCCACAAATGCATCATCTTGCCACTTTACAATGGTGGCAATCTCTTCCTCAGAGGCTATTTCTGGAACAGTTCCAGGGACAGATGAGTTTAGAACATAAGAAATCTTTTCAGCAGTGAGAACTATTCTCAGATTTCTTATCCAGTCCGTATAATTCGGCCCGGTAAGCTTATTAGCATCAAGTATGCTTCGCAGTGAAATTAGTTATTTTGACATTTTTAAAATTCTACATGTGAAAAACAGCATTTTAGCAAACATTCATTTTATTAATTTTGCATACCAAAATAAATTTAGGTCTTTATTTTAAATTGGTATCTCCCACTATTTTTATCAAACTATATTACCCTCACTTATATAGTTCGGCAACATCTAATTAAAGATTTGCTAGTGAGAATAAGGATCCCATTTCAAATGTATATAACCTTGTGGATAGCACAACAAGCGATATACAAATAAATAGGTAGACAACTCTTGTCAATTACATCACTATATAACTCCTTTTATTTTGCCTCTTAAATCATAATGGTCAAGTGTGTGCACATCTGAACTAAAACGATTTAAGTTAAGTGCAGCCTAGCACTTCTATAAATTCAAAAAAGAAAAATATTCGTCCTTGTGGATAGCACAACAAGACTAGATCGTTCAATTTTCTTGATAAGCATCAAATGTGA
The DNA here is from genome assembly GCA_020205555.1 of Panax stipuleanatus. Classification (NCBI taxonomy): domain Eukaryota; kingdom Viridiplantae; phylum Streptophyta; class Magnoliopsida; order Apiales; family Araliaceae; genus Panax; species Panax stipuleanatus. The sequence goes on along the minus strand of CM035124.1, from coordinate 157,079,184 downwards.
TTAATTAACATCTTAAATACACAATACTCGCCTTGTGGATAGCACAACAAGCTCATATTAAATATTTAATACTCTATTAATTTATCATGCTAGAAGGCGACGTTCGATATTCCAAATATCATTTGAACGCTTCGGACTTAATATTATTTCTTTGAGGGGTTTGTTATTATTTGTCTCATCTTGTTTAGCGTGCATGCACATATATATATAAAATACGCGTCATTTTATTAAACATGCGAAGCATTTTGTATAAAATATAATATATATAATATTTAGCATGCAATATAGAATATTATATTCTACCCGGATTGATTATGGACTTTTATTCTAGTTTGGTTCACTAGAGCCACCAAGTGAACCAAAACGTCAAACCTAGGAGTGCAAGAATTTAAATTTAAATATAACTATTACATTTAAACCCGGGCTCCATACAAACGGGTCTTCACGTGCTCCTTGCTCCTTGGTCTCCAATTTTTTCAAGATAATTCTAACTATTTCTATTACATTAAACTATTTAATTTAAATAGAAACCTTGATCAGCAGTCAAGGGGAAGTACATAGGAGGGAGATAGAATTTTACATCACGAGAAAAAAAATTTAGAGAAGACGAGGTACACAGACCCCATTTAATAAAACACATTCATTCAAGCATTCAACTAAAATAAAATCCAATCACATTGGTCAAATAGTCCATAATCAATCCCCATTTATTATCATACATATCACCATATATATCAATAAATAAATATTCATCTCATGAATTAAAACATTCCATATATATATGAGTATCATTTAATGGGCAATTTTAAATTGCATAAAATCCAATTTCAAGATTAAAATAAACTCTTTATTTTAATTATAAAATTATTTAGAATATAATATATAAATATATCATATTTATTTTTTTAAAAAGAAGTCACCTTCTTTTATTAAAAGAGTCCTGCAGGTTTATTAAAAGAGTCCTTTCCTGATGGGTCACATTCTTTTTGGAGTAAGAAAGAGACAACACATTTTCTTTGCAGAATTCAATATTAGCACCCAAAAAAAAAAAATTGTGATTCGTCCCAAAAAAAAAAAAAAACGTCATTTTTTTTTCTTAAAAAAAATAATTTTATACAATAAAATTATGCCCGATAAATTATTTTAAATATATACCCATATGTATATGAAATCAAAAATAAATTAATAATTGCATAAAAGTTTGTCTTTGATACCACTGTTGGGTTTGTACGAAATCGTGACGCAATCAAATTGCAAAAATTAGTGGAAGTATGGTATATCAGAGTTTAAAAAATTTCTACAAAACCATTACCCGGATCATCCTTTATACAAATTATTAATTTAAAACGATAAATAAGAAGTTATGGAATCATACCCTTGTAGAACGAAGCTTCCACAGGTACTAGTTCAACTCCTTGTTCTTCGTGATCTCCTTGAATTTTCGGATTAGATTCCTTCCTTTGATCAACATTAGCCACCCAAGTGTTTGGCCTCTAGAGGTGATCCACCAAGGAAGATGAATTATCAAGAAGGAGGGTGGTTGGCTTAGTTTTCTATCCTCTATAGAAAAGGAGTACTCTCCAACAATTGAAATTGGATCAAGTAATATCTATTATAAGAATCCTCTTATATAGATATTGGTCAACCCTTCTAATCCTATTAGACATGAGATTTCTTTTAATTAATTAAACTCCTTTAATTAATTTAGGCTTCCCACCACATGGGAAATAATTAATTAAATTCATTTAATTAATTTGTCTCCTAATCTTATTAGGAATAAATGAGAGTACTAATATTAAATTAATTACTAAACTCCTTTAGAAATTAAAATAATAATAATTATAATAATATTAATAAGACTCCTCGTATTAATTTATATTTAATATTTTCAAAATATTAAATAATAAATATTAAGCTATTTAATTTATTCTATCACCATAGATTAAATTAATTTCACTTAATGCATTATTACGATTATGCCATTACCTTCTTAAATAATTATTCTTCCTTTTATGGTGTGACCCTTTAGGTTCTCCATATTAAACCGGTTGTGAATAAATCAATTAGAACAATTATAATCTTATTTAAATAAATAAATTAAACTAATAATCTATTTAAATAAATAATATTTATTCTACAATAGGGATAAGCCTCCCTAGCGATCAACGACTTTCCAGATAATATAGATTTCAACATTAATCATAAAAGAACCTGTGAGTAAACAGTTACCATACAATTCAATCCTTCAACCATATAATGTCCCAATTAAATATAAGACATGAATTTACTGTCAAGTCTTATTTTATTTAATTATATGTATTTCGATTAGAAAATGCACAACTCCAAATAATGTAAATTAGAAACTCCCTTCTAATTTCATTTTACCTTGGCCAAGGATTCCTGGGTTGTCATTTAACGAATCACATAGGACATATCTCCTCCTTTACTAGAGGTGGTAGATTCTTTATTGATCATTCATTGTCTCCATATGTAACTCATTATACCCAAGCATACCCTTTTATATACCCTAAAGGACTTTAAGGAATAAGTCAAAGTATAATTCATTACATACAAGATACTATGATGATCTCAAGTCCAAGGATCACTTGTACTACTATCACATTAGGAATTCCTATTGACAGGCGAGTAAAACTCCATTAGGTATTCCATAGCGAGTCACGTTCAGTGAACTTATTCTCCAATAAGCACCTACATACTTGCTTTAGTGTCTCCACACAAATGATTATGAGATCAATCATCCTCATCTAATGAGCAAGCAACATATGTACTAATCTATCCGGATTTACTAATCCCCTTTTTAGTAATCCCATGATTAGGAACTATTTTAGTTTTAGAGCTTTCTAAGAATTTAGATCTCATTGGCATGATCATCATCATGATTCTAAAAGTATTGCTTAAAACTATGGGTTATTTACATATTATAAAAACAGCACCATGTAGATAATTAAATGCCTTTAATAAATGAATATTTTTATTAATAAATAAATAAGATTGCCTCCAAAGTATATGCTTTATCATCATACATGATTGGCTTGTATGCATACTACTTTCAGAATAAACATTAGGGTTCATATTACATTAACAGTAATTAAACAAATCACAAAGACAAAGTCTGCTCCTTGCAATCCATCCTAATTCCTTCCTTTACCCTTGTCCTTCCTTGAGGGCTCGGGCTTAACTGCAATATAAGTCATGATATAGAAAGAATGAGCAACAAGTTTGCTCAGCAAGTTTAAATACAACAATAAAGGATATATCATGATGAATGGAAAAATGTCTGACAATGAATTCAACAAAATGAATATCTTAAAGATTCAACAATATGAATATTAGAACGATTCAATAATATGAATATTAGATAGGTTCAATGATATGAACATCTGAACAATTCAACAATATGAATATTAAAATGATTCAATAATGTGAATATCTGAACGAATCAATACGAATAATATAACGATTCAATAATATGAATATTTGTAAGGTTCAACAACCTGCATGATTCAACACTATGAACATCTGAACAATTCAATAATATGAATATTAAAAGCAAAGATAATAATTTCCTTTAGAATGACTCATAGTCGAGTAGACTCTGAACTATAACTTTCCAATGGGTTCAATAGCTAATTGACCATTTTAGAATTACTGGCTTCTGGCTATAGAAACTTAGTACCTCGAGGAGATCAGCCTCGGGCACAACGTGAATATGCATAACACTTATATCTGCTTACTCGTATCATATATATTAGATACCTGGGCACACTCCTACATATGAGGGGTGTTCTATTTCGTCTAAGAATCCTTACCATCGATTGGTTTGGATAGCTTCAAAGAAAACTTCATACACTAGTCTGACCGAGCAAAGGTTCAGACTCTTACTGACATGTTTCAAGAAATTTAGGACCTTGAATAATGTACAAGTCCAAGACTGTACGAGCTCAAATGCACTAGGTGCGGACATCAATAATATCAATGTGGAATAATTGATAAGTAATTAAACCACTAAATAACATGCTTGGAAATAAGGTTCAAGCAATTAAGTAACAACTTTCGATTCAACAATAACCTACTCAATACAATATGAGAAGGATAGAGACCTTGCACAAAGTGAAGTTTAGAATTTGCACAATATAGGAATTTGTGTAAGTTAGGGGAACTTGCACAATACTCAACGTGTGAAGTTCGGGGAACTTGAACAATATTCAACGTGTGAAGTTCGGGGAACTTGCACAATACTGAACGTGTGAAGTTCGGAGAACTTGCACAATAATAGATTCTTTGCATAAAATAAATGCATAGGCTTAAACACTTACAACATCAAAGAGTGAAATTCAGAGAATTTCACCATAATAGATCCCTTGCATACAGTAAATGCATAGGGTAGGACATTTGCTTACAACGTTCTTTGAGTAAGGTAAACACAAAGATAAGATACTTGCACAATATACGAGTTTGTATAAGTTTAGAGAACTTGCATAATAAAGAAATGAAGTTCAAAAATTTTAAAAATAACCAAAGTGTGAAGTTCGGGGAACTTTCACAATAACCAAAGTGTGAAGTTCGGGGAACTTTCACAATAACCAAAGTGTGAAGTTCGGGGAACTTTCACAATACAATAATAACCTGCTCAAAATACAATATGAGAATGATAAAAACTTGCACAATAAAGGTGAAGTTTAGAATCTCGCTTACTCGAGTAATTGAATAAAGTAGTGCAAGGATTTAAAATACTTGCACAATAAAAGTAGGGTTCGGATACTAGTTTCCAATATCCGTTGAATAAAGTAAAACAAGGGTCTAGGATACTTGCTCAAATATAACTTGAGGAAGATAGGGAACTTGCACAAATAAGGAGTGTAAGTCAGGGAACTTGCCTGTTTGCTCAGCTACAAATAAATTCTAGCTTTAATAAAACTGCGTTGGAACGACCTAGCATTAACAAGTCGGCCTCTCCAATTAGTATATATAAACTAATATAAGTTCACACATACAAGACTCTAGTCATTATATAATTCTATCACATAGTTGACGTAAGTCAATCTAATCCCGTCTTAGATTTAATAATTTTAGATTGTCTAGTTCTTAAGCATTAACATTGGCTTGAACACATAGCACTTCCAGTTACTGATATAAATCAACACATATGTTTATCAAGTTTATAATCTCCCATTCGAAACTAGCATGCTCGTCCTAATCCAATTTTGAAGTCATATGTTTTCATGCCGGTAATTCACATACTTTAACTAATACATGCTCATGCTTTAAGATTGGTTACTAAGGTCATGTTATCACATAACAAGGCTAAACAATCTATAATATGTATACTCGAGTATACTACACACATATACTTTAATCACGTAGTTCGTGCTTCAAAAATTCATTTCTTATGAATACGTGTATATGCGAAATTCACGCTTTGACCAAACGAGGTCTATATTAATATGCTTATAGGCCTAACGAACTCTAATACACTTGCTCGCATGGTCATAATATCATTCACATGGTATTCAATGCTATTTCACATTCTAAGTTTCTATTACAAGGTACACCAAGTTAAAAAGACAATATGGTACATGTAAAGTATCTCGTAACCATTACTCACATGTATTAGAATGCATACAATAAGTTATATGTATTTTAAGTGGTCACAATCTAAAAGACACAAATCTTGGTTATGTTTACTTTGAAAGTCCTTAAGTCTCTCTTTTGAAAACGTCTGAACTCACGATCAAGTATGCTAGTGTGTTCTATCATATTAGACTAAGTTCTCAGATTTATAGAACACACAATCATGACCATAAAATCAAAATTCGTACATACTACGTATACGTCAAAGTTCACATTCAAAGCTTAAGTTCTCTTTCAAAAATTTTACTAAGTCCATAAAGGTCATTTAGTATAAATAAGGTATCTTCATATAGATTTCATATGCATTAGAAACACATATTTAAACCAACTAAATTTCCTCATATAGTCAAAATTTAAAAGCTACTAGCCTTGGTCAAGTTTATTTTTTTTTCAAAGTTCTTAAGTTTCTTTCTTTGAAATAGTAGAAATCTTGCAATCGTGCATGCTAGTGTGTTCAACACTTTAAACGTACATTTTATGTCAATATCGACCATACGGTCATGTTCACAAAATCAGAATGCATATATGACACACACGTCTCAAAATTCATGTTTGAAACCATAAGTTTTATTTTACAATCATGAGGTTTCCTTCCCTAATATGTGCTAGCATGGTAACAAATACGTACGTTGCATTAAAGGACACATACACAATAAGTAAATCAGTATAAATGCCTGCCTAAAGTGGTACAACTAAGCTATCATGATCAGAACTGAAACAGAAGGCAAGGATCTGGAGCAGGCCTGGCGCGGCTACGCCGCTGGCCAATGTAACACTGGCGCAGCTGCGCAGTTGCCTGGGCCATCCAAGAACTGTCTGCTTCGGCAGAAACTTAGCCCAAACCCAGAAAATTTAGACGAATTCCTTCATGCTCTAGATATAATACAGTTCTAGCATGATTACTAACTCATTTAACACTTTAAACAACATACTTCATAATCCAATTAACATTCAAATAGCATAATCAATGAATTGACATGGAAGAACAAGAATGTGAAATGTACCTCTGTTAATATGAACTATACTTGCTGCTATATAACAATCTCTCTCACTGATAACTTATAATAACTTACTAGCAATTCTATACTAACGTGAAAATCTCAGCATTTCAAAATGAGAAGGAGAAGCTCTTATATATGCAATTTCAATACACAGTTAATGCTTCTGTTCACCAATTTAAAACAAGGGATAGCAAGATTACATAATGGATAAGAAGAAGTTGGTGAAGAGTTGGTGGATCAAATTATGAAACCCACTTCCTCATAATGATTATGGCTACATTGCTGAGATTGAGAAAATATAGAGTAGTGTAGTAGCTTATTATTTGTTCACGTGAGAGGGAATTGAGGATGAGCTCTACTTATGGGACACAATTCTCAGCAACTTGCTTCTCACACACTAAGGTTATATATGTATACCTATAGTATATACTTAGGTTATATGTATTTATTATAAATACATTTAAGTCCCAATGTTACTCCAAATAAGAAATCAATAATATCATGTATCAAATAAGGGTACACCAAAAATATATCAACATATAATCCATGTACATTATATTAACACTGAATATAATATAATTGTGTTTCATTATTGTTTATAATAATAACTATTATTATAATAATAACTTATGGGAAAACATTATCAATTAATAATGTTTATTGATATTAATACAAGATAATAGGGTATACATATTAATGTCTTTCCACCCATATCATGTCACATGAGCCATATTATGATGTAACTCTAATAATGCCATTAGTCTTACTATATAGTCTATACATATAATATAGAGACATATTAATGTATCACCTTGTACTATATATAATATATAGTTAACTACCATATATAAAAAGTTTACATATCACATGCTTGTATATTATATTATTAATCTCTTACTCATTAATTATTATTTATTCATAATAATAATTAATCATCACATTATCAGCTAATTACTCCCAATTCATTAATTATTATTTGTTCATAATAATTATAAATCAACAACAATGATAATTTCATACGTTATCAATTAATTACTCAAATATAAATAATTAATCCCGATTAAACTCTGCACTATATTCAAGAAATTTGAATATATAATTACTAACACTTTTATCAATTTTCTGATATAAAAGACTCAGGGTTAATCTACTAAGTTAAATAACCATTAGTGATTCCCTTTAATAAAAAAAATCCTAGCATTTATTCGCATAGGTTAAATTCACATAACCACATAAGGTTTAAATAAGTTTGAAAAATTAATTCCTAAAAATTTAAAATCATATATACAATTAATAAGGAGCCTAAAATTTCTGATCGTTACATCCCTCCCCCCTTATAAAAATTCCATCCTCGAAATTGTAAAAATAAGGTTACTCTAATAAAAACGGATAATTCACTCTTATTACTTAGATAATCTCTACCGTCTGCTGTACAACTTCTGGTCCCAACAGTCGACGTTCACCTACTTTATCTCAACACAACGGTGTTTGACACTATCTCCCATAAATGCTTCTAGAAAAATCTCTTCTCTTAGTTCTAGTACTAACGGTACCCAAATTCGTCCTTCAAAACTTAGCAGTTCAGTGCTATCAATCTTAAACTTCAACTCATCACCTTTGGCTAATCGCTTCTTGATGTTATCACAAACTTCGTCCTTCTCTTGTGCCTCCTTAACCTTATCTGATAACGTCGGGCTTACTGACACTGTAATTAATCTCTCTTTAGTCTCCATCGGATACTTAACCTCTAAGTCTAGTCTTTTAAAAATCTTTCACTAATTCTCCTGAGTGGTCAACCTCGATAACTTCCCTCTGCCTTTCCTACTCAAGGCATCTGCCACTGCATTTGCTTTGCCTGGATGGTAGAGAATTTTAAATCATAATCTTTGATCAATTCTGGCCATCGGCGTTGCCTCATGTTTAACTCCTTGTGTGAAGATATACTTCAGACTGTGTATATCTCACACTTCTCGCCATGCAAATAATGCTTCCAAAACTCCAAGGCAAAAACTATTGATGCTAAATCTCGTTTGGGAAGACATCCACGAATTCCATTCAAATCGGTATAAAAGTTCCTATGACTGTATTCTACGGGGATAATTTCCTTTTTTGCTACTCCTACGCCCATAGGGTGTTCTAATTTCTCACGAAGTCTAATTGTTTAACAAATTCTTCAGAAATAAAAGAGCAGGTGGCACCCAAATCGAATAACACATATGCATCTATATAATTGATCGGGATGATACCTGACACTACGTCCTTGTTATTGCGGTTGCCGCTAGCTGCAACGCCCTTTCTCTTCTGGCAGTCCTTAATTTGATGGTATGTGGCTCTACACGCGAAACATCCTCCTCTTGGCTTATTCGGACATTAAGGAGTCATGTGCCCCAGTTGTCCACAATGATAACATGCGTTCTTCCCCTTCAAGCATTCCCCCGAGTGGTTCCTTCCACAGTTACTGCACTTTAAACTTTTCTTAGCCTTTCCCCCGGATTTGCCACCTCCGGATGATTGGCTCTCCATCCATTTACGCTTCTTGGGTTGCTTCCTTTGCCGCTTCCCACTTTCGGTCCTTCCTGGCCGGTTTTCTTATCTTGTTTAAATTGCGCTATGGCTTCATTACCTCCTTCGGCAATGATAGCCCTTTCCATAAGATCAGAAAAAGTCTTAATCTTCAACACATCTATTACCTTTTGAACCCATGGTTTCAATCCTAATTCAAATCTCTCTGTTTTCCTGGCCTCCGTATCCACCTGATGCGAGGTGAATCGAGCCCGCTCTTTAAATCTTGCCGTGTTCTCTACGACTGACATACCTCCTTGTCTCAGCTCCAGAAACTTAACTTCCATATCTTGTTGCGTATTCTCTAAAAAGAAATTCTTAAATCTGTCCCACATAATAACTTCTTCGCCTGCTAGTCCTTTATTGGGTTCCTACCAATTTTTAGCTTCGCCCTTCATCATGAATGTGGCAAAACTCGTCTTCTGTGCCTCGGCCACCCATGCAACCTCAAACACCTTCTCAATTTCTTCTATCTATGTCTGGGCTTCAATTGGATCCAAGGTTTCCCGTAATTTCGGTGGCCCTACCAATTTAAAGTCCTTAAAGCTAGCCAAGTAATGTCCTGGCTGCTCAGCTGCTGGCAGGGTTATGTTCTGCATTGCTTCTGTTAATAGGTTAACGAAGCTCTGCATTGGGTCGACATCTCTCCCTTCAACGTTGCTAACAGATCCTTCCTCCCTCTGGTTCCGTGAAAATCTCCTAGGCGGCATGATCCTGAGGAAAGGAAGAAAACATTAGGCTTTATGTGATATGCTATTCATGTTAGCATTAAGAAGTTAAGACGTCTATCAATCATAGCTGATTTAAATAAACAACTTTAGTATCACAAAGCGACTCGATGGGTATCCTCAATCCATCACCTATAAACTCTACTTGAGTTTTCTACTAAGGTTATAACTTAGGTTTCGCATTCTTAACGTTTATAACCTAAAGCTTTGATACTAACCTGTGACACCCCCGAATCCAGGTCCTCTGACCCCGGTTTAGTCGCCACGAAACAATTCTAACATCCACCTTTAAGTAACATATGATAACTAAAATGCGGAATATAATAAACGTACGTCGTTCATTCAAAAGGTGTCACTAGTCCCAAGATTCGATAACCTTAATACATCAATACAAACATACCCTAGAATAAATATTAGGGTTCATATTATATTAACAGTAATTAAACAAATCACAAAGACAAAGTCTGCTCCTTGCAAACCATCCTAATTCCTTCCTTTACCCTTGTCCTTCCCTGAGGGCTCGGGCTTAACTGCAATATAAGTCATGATATAGAAAGAATGAGCAACAAGTTTGCTCAGCAAGTTTAAATACAACAATAAAGGATATATCATGATGAATGGAAAAATGTCTGACAATGAATTCAACAAAATGAATATCTTAAAGATTAAACAATATGAATATTAGAACGATTCAATAATATGAATATCTGAACGATTCAACAATATGAATATTAGAACGATTCAATAATATGAATATTAGATAGGTTCAATAATATGAACATCTGAACAATTCAACAATATGAATATTAAAATGATTCAATAATGTGAATATCTGAACGAATCAATACGAATAATATAATGATTCAATAATATGAATATTTGTAAGGTTCAACAACCTGCATGATTCAACACTATGACCATCTGAACAATTCAACAATATGAATATTAAAAGCAAAGATAATAATTGCCTTTAGAATGACTGATAGTTGAGTAGACTCTGAACTATAACTTTCCAATGGGTTCAATAGCTAATTGACCCTTTTAGAAATACTGGTTTCTGGCCAGAGAAACTTAGTACCTCGAGGAGATCAGCCTCGGGCACAACGTGAATATGCATAACACTATATCTGCTTTCTCGTATCATATATATTAGATACCTAGGCACACTCCTACATATGAGCGGTGTTCTGTTCCGTCTAAGAATCCTTACCATCGATTGGTTTGGATAGCTTCAAAAAAAACTTCATACACTAGTCTGACCGAGCAAAGGTTCAGACTCTTACTGACATGTTTCAAGAAATTTAGGACCTTGAATAATGTACAAGTCCAAGACTGTACGAGCTCAAATGCACTAGGTGCGGACATCAATAATATCAATGTGGAATAATTGATAAGTAATTAAACCACTAAATAACATGCTTGGAAATAAGGTTCAAGCAATTAAGTAAACAACTTTCGATTCAACAATAACCTACTCAATACAATATGAGAAGGATAGAGAACTTGCACAAAGTGAAGTTTAGAATTTGCACAATATAGGAATTTGTGTAAGTTCGGGGAACTTGCACAATACTCAACGTGTGAAGTTCGGGGAACTTGCACAATATTCAACGTGTGAAGTTCGGGGAACTTGCACAATACTCAACGTGTGAAGTTCGAGGAACTTGCACAATACTCAACGTGTGAAGTTCGGAGAACTTGCACAATAATAGATTCTTTGCATAAAATAAATGCACAGGCTTAAACACTTACAACATCAAAGAGTGAAATTCAGAGAATTTCACCATAATAGATCCCTTGCATAAAGTAAATGCATAGGGTAGGACATTTGCTTACAACGTTCTTTGAGTAAGGTAAACACAAAGATAAGATACTTGCACAATATACGAGTTTGTATAAGTTTAGAGAACTTGCATAATAAAGAAATGAAGTTCAAAAATTTGCAAAATAACCAAAGTGTGAAGTTAGGGGAACTTTCACAATAACCAAAGTGTGAAGTTCAGGGAACTTTCACAATAACCAAAGTGTGAAGTTCGGGGAACTTTCACAATACAATAATAACCTGCTCAAAATACAATATGAGAAGGATAGGAACTTGCACAATAAAGGTGAAGTTTAGAATCTCGCTTACTCGAGTAATTGAATAAAGTAGTGCAAAGATTTAAAAAACTTGCACAATAAAAGTAGGGTTCGGATACTAGCTTACAATATCCGTTGAATAAAGTAATACAAGGGTCTAGGATACTTGCTCAAATATAACTTGAGGAAGATAGGGAACTTGCACAAATAAGGAGTGTAAGTTAGGGAACTTGCCTGTTTGCTCAGCTACAAATAAATTCTAGCTTTAATAAAACTGCGTTGGAACGACCTAGCATTAACAAGTCGGCCTCTCCAATTAGTATATATAAACTAATATAAGTTCACACATACAAAACTCTAGTCATTATATAATTCTATCACATAGTTAATGTAAGTCAATCTAATCCTGTCTTAGATTTAATAATTTTAGATTGTCTAGTTCTTAAGCATTAACATTGGCTTGAACACATAGCACTTCCAGTTACTGATATAAATCAACACATATGTTTATCAAGTTTATAATCTCCCATTCGAAACTAGCATGCTCGTCCTAATCCAATTTTGAAGTCATATGTTTTCATGCCGGTAATTCACATACTTTAACTAATACATGCTCATGCTTTAAGATTGGTTACTAAGGTCATGTTATCACATAACAAGGCTAAACAATCTATAATATGTATGCTCGAGTATACTACACACATATACTTTAATCACGTAGTTCGTGCTTCAGAAATTCATTTCTTATGAATACGTGTATATGCGAAATTCACGCTTTGACTAAACGAGGTCTATGTTAATATGCTTATAGGCCTAACGAACTCTAATACACTTGCTCGTATGGTCATAATATCATTCACATGGTATTCAATGCTATTTCACATTCTAAGTTTCTATTACAAGGTACACCAAGTTAAAAAGACAATATGGTACATGTAAAGTATCTCGTAACCATTACTCACATGTATTAGAATGCATACAATAAGTTATATGTACTTTAAGTGGTCACAATCTAAAAGACACAAATCTTGGTTATGTTTACTTTGAAAGTCCTTAAGTCTCTCTTTTGAAAACGTCTTAACTCACGATCAAGTATGCTAGTGTGTTCTATCATATTAGACTAAGTTCTCATATTTATAGAACACACAATCATGACCATGAAATCAAAATTCATACATACTACGTATACGTCAAAGTTCATATTCAAAGCTTAAATTCTCTTTCAAAAATTTCACTAAGTCCATAAAGGTCATTTAGTATAAACATGGTATCTTCATATAGATTTCATATGCATTAGAAACACATATTTAAACCAACTAAATGTCCTCATATAGTCAGAATTTAAAAGCTACTAGCCTTGGTCAAGTTTATTTTTTTTTCAAAGTTCTAAAGTTTCTTTCTTTGAAATCGTAGAAATCTTGCAATCGTGCATGCTAGTGTGTTCAACACTTTAAACGTACATTTTATATCAATATCGACCATACGGTCATGTTCACGAAATCAGAATGAATATATGACACACACACGTCTCAAAATTCATGTTTGAAACCATAAGTTTTATTTTACAATCATGAGGTTTCCTTCCCTAATATGTGCTAGCATGGTCACAAATACGTACGTTGCATTAAAGGACACATACACAATAAGTAAATTAGTATTCATGCCTGCCTAAAGTGGTACAACTAAGCTATCATGATCTGAACTGAAACAGAAGGCAAGGGTCTGGAGCAGGCCTGGCGCAGCTGCGCCGCTGGCCAGTGTAACACTGGAGCAGCTGCGCAGTTGCCTGGGCCATCTAGGAACTGTCTGCTTCTACATAAACTTAGCCCAAACTCAGAAAATTTATGCGAATTCCTTCATGCTCCAGACATAATACAGTTCTAGCATGATTACTAACTCATTTAACACTTTAAACAACATACTTCATAATCCAATTAACATTCAAATAGCATAATCAATGAATTGACATGGAAGAACAAGAATGTGAAATGTACCTCTGTTAATATGAACTATACTTGCTGCTATATAACAATCTCTCTCACTGATAACTTATAATAACTTACTAGCAATTCTATACTAACATGAAAATCTCAGCATTTCAAAATGAGAAGGAGAAGCTCTTATATAGGCAATTTCAATACAAAGTTGTTCACCAATTCAAAACAAGGGATAACAAGATTACATAATGGATAAGAAGAAGTTGGTGAAGAGTTGGTGGATCAAATTATAAAACCCACTCCCTCATAATGATTATGGCTACATTGTTGAGATTGAGAAAATATAGAGTAGTGTAGTAGCTTATTGTTTGTTCACGTGAGAGGGAATTGAGGATGAGCTCTACTTATGGGACACAATTCTCAGCAACTTGCTTCTCACATACTAAGGTTATATATGTATACCTATAGTATATACTTAGGTTATATGTATTTATTATAAATACATTTAAGTCCCAATGTTACTCCAAATAAGAAATCAATAATATCATGTATCAAATAAGGGTACACCAAAAATATATCAACATATAATCCATGTACATTATATTAACACTGAATATAATATAATTGTGTTTCATTATTGTTTATAATAATAACTGTTATTATAATAATAACTTATGGGAAAACATTATCAATTAATAATGTTTATTGATATTAATATAAGATAATAGGGTATACATATTAATGTTTTTCCACCCATATCATGTCACATAAGCCATATTATGATGTAACTCTAATAATGCCATTAGTCTTACTATAGTCTATACATATAATATAGAGACATATTAATGTATCACCTTGTACTATATATAATATATAGTTAACTACCATATATAAAAAGTTTACATATCACATGCTTGTATATTATATTTATTAATCTCTTACTCATTAATTATTATTTATTCCTAATAATAATTAATCATCACATTATCAACTAATTACTCCCAATTCATTAATTATTATTTATTCATAATAATTATAAATCAACAACAATGATAATTTCATACGTTATCAATTAATTACTCAAATATAAATAATTAATCCCGATTAAATCTCTGCACTATATTCAAGAAATTTGAATATATAATTACTAACACTTTTATCAATATTCTGATATAAAAGTCTCAGGGTTAATCTACTAAGTTAAATAACCATTAGTGACTCCCTTTAATAAAAAAAAATCCTAGCATTTATTCGCATAGGTTAAATTCACATAACCACATAAGGTTTAAATAAGTTTGAAAAATTAATTTCTAAAAATTTAAAATCACATATAAAATTAATAAGGAGCCTAAAATTCCAGGTCATTACAAATGCCGAGCCAGAATATCCTGTTTGCATACAGGGTGATATGTCGATAATCAGTCTCGATGAGGGGGTTGAACCTGCTAGTTTTCAAGCTCTGGAAGTGAGTAACACTCAATACTTACCTATTGGAGCACCAGCCTTAAAGCCGAAAATTTCTCCCGAAGTGATGACGGTCGGTCAGGAAATGGTATCCTTGGGTTTTCGCCTTGGAGAAGGGTTAGGTAAAAATCAGCAAGGAATCAGAAGTCCAATACACGTCCCTAGCCAATCAGGGAAAGACGAATTAGGCAATTCATCCAGATCAAACCACCGGAAGCCACACAAGCATCCAACAGTTTCGGCCTCCACCATCTTGCTACCAAACCTCACTGATGCCGGGTTTGTGAAACCAATGAGGAAGATTCTTGCTGCTGTGTCAGGTATGCTGTTTATGTAACGACCCCAAAATTCAAACAATACAATTCTCAACATCGATCGTTAACAATACAACCTTATTCTAACTTTATATCATTATTCGATGATACAATCACTAAAAATGCAGAATAATTAAAACTTTTATATATTTCTTTCTTTATTGCCCTAAATCTCAACCTTTACAAAACATATCTTTGATTCAAATTTATTACATGAATCACTGCATCGAAATTACTATACAAAGTCTTACATTACAAAGCAATATCCACTATACATCAGATAACTCAACTTACAATTCAACAATTACGTTACAATCAAAATATTAAATGCATTCTTATCTAAAATTAGTAATTTTCGTGAATATGGATCTCTATAATTCACTTAGCACATATCATTACCTTGAAATCTTGACCTGCAAAAATAGTTATTTGCAAGAGTGAGCTCGACAGCTCAGCAAAATCTAACAGTTTTCATGCATCACGTAGTACATAAATCACATGCTCATCTTGTACATCATAATCATTAGACTAACATATGATGCATGCTTTAATTCATATAACAAGTATAAAGATTGAGTTCCTTACTCAATCAACATTCTTTACTCAATCAATAAAGTCATAAATTGACTTTATCATTTCATACTTACAACATATATAACATATCATGCTCTTTGCAATACAAATTTAAAAAAGTTCATCATCGAGTTCACATAGCAATTAGGAACTGAAAGACTTGTCTGGCTCATAGATTACCAATTAACGAAAAATAGCTTATAATTATCTGCACTTCATGAATCCTACACAACGTATTACCATACACATAAACTATTAGTCACATAGCAACGCTTAAAAATCGTTTAAGTAAATTCTACTTTATATTTCATAATTCTCTCCCATTTGTTTAACACATACTGTCAAATTATATGTATAATTAATAATATAAATTAATTATCACATATCTAATTCTCATAATTAGTTAACCCATTTTGGTTAACTCATTCCTCTTTAATTATTAAGTTAATAATTAATTATCACATAATTAATCACATCAAATAATCATATTATATTTTCACATAATTAATCAACAAATAATTACGTACTCATATTAATTAAATTATAATTTAACCAAATTATAATTTAAATTACACATTCCCCTCAATTATAATTAATTAAATTATAATTATATTTTATATTAATTAAATTATAATTAAACAAATTTAAATTTAAATTTAACATTTATTAATTAAACTCCATTTATGAAGTTATATTAATTAAATCATAAGTAAACCAATTATAATTTAAATTAAACAATTACTTTGATTATAATTAATCAATTTCAATCCATGCACTCATTAAATAAACTATAATTTAAATTATACATTTACCTTAATTATAATTATTCTAATTATAATTACATATTATATTATAATTACACAAATTATAATTTAAGTTAAACATTTACTTTGATTAAAAATTAATCAAACTATATTCTTTTATCAAATCATAATTTAAATTAAACCTTTACTATAATTATAATTTAATCAAATTATAATTACATATTATATTTTATTAATATAATTCATTACTATTATTTAGCATTTTAATGTATGCTTATCATGTCATCAAGTTTACCACATTAGGTTAACTTTTCATGATACGAACAAAACTGCGCAAAACAAACTAAGTTTTCTTTTCTCCACACCCCCCGCCGGGGCGGGGGTATTATGCCTTGCAAGGCCCGCCGGGGCGGGGCCCCTGCAGCGGCTCACTTTTGGTTTGCGAACTATGCAGAGAAAAGGCCAATTTGGCTTATTTTTTCACATCAAATTCTGATTCCAGTCAACATAATTCATATCAATTTTATAGAAAACTTAAATTCTAAGTTTCTAACAGGTTTTACCATATTTAATCATCAAAACACATAATCAAAACTATTAATTTTAAAAATTTTGGATAAAAACTATTTTCCAATGTTCTTGATAAAATTGAACACTGTAAGTTTATTTCTCAATGAAAACACACAATTCAATTCACATTGAATTCGTTTCTTGACAATTTAACTAGAATCCAAAATTAATTTGTACAACAATCAACAATTAAACTTAAGTTTTTTTATTTTAAAGAAAATTATATATTTTTAGTACTGTAGCTTCTTGATGAACATGAATCCCTCATGTTCATCATATACACATAGATTAAACATCTTAATTAAGCATATAAATCAATTATAAGCATATATTGACACAATTCACATATTAGAAATTAATGTTTACACTAATTTCATAAAACTCAATTTACAGAGAAATAAATAATGAAGAACATAAAACATAATCTTTAAAATACAAGGGTTAAAATTATACACTTGATACTTAGTAAGGAAGATGATGATGATGTTTAACAAGGACTTTCTCTCAAAGCCTTCCTCCTTTTCTCTTCTTCTTTTCTCTTCTTTTCTCTCTAACTTCTCTTTTCTTTCTCTTTATTTCTTTTTGTTCTAACAAACAAACACTTAGCTAATTCTAACTAACGTAATATACATATAATATATTTTACATATATTATACATATAAAACATAAATATAACATATATAACTTATATTACATAATGACCATAATAAGTACCATAATTGCACTTAATACATAGGTTACACATTTGAAATTTAAAAAGCCCTAAGGCTTGTTTGGCAAAAATAATTTATTTTTAAAAAACAGGTTTTTAGTAGTTAAGGCTCTGTTTGGCAAAACGGATTTAAAACGGTGCAAGGGCCTTGTTTGGAAAAACGGTTTTAAAAATTCTTTTAATTTTTTTAATAAATCCTTTAACACATATTTTTAATGTTATACTTTAATTGATTAAATCTTAACATTCTAATTTAATTAATTAAAAGTTAACATCAATTAATCACATAAAAATTATCACATAACAATTATAATTACTTGCTAATTATAATTTCATGTAACAATTACCACATAACTTCATCTAATTTAATTATCTCAATTAAATTAGAACTATAACGTCAATTCATTACATATTAATTAAATTAAATATTAAATATTTATTTAATTAATATATACACTTAATTAAATTTACTCCATAACAATCACATAATTTATTTATTTAACTCAATAAATTAATCAATTAAAATATTATTTAATTCAATAACTATTAAAATTAATATATAAAATGCTTTTCACACCAAATCACATATTTCACAATATATGACACATATACACATTCTCAAACTCAAAACATCTCATAATAAAAATTTAATTTATTAAATTCTCATTTATAAATTCTTAAAAATCCGGGCATTCTTCCCTCTTTATAAGGATTCTGTTCTCAGAATCAACGAAACTTCTCTTACTCGGTTTTCACAAAATCTCTTTCAAAATTTTATTGTTGAATAACTTCAACACATTATCTCAACAAAAGTTTTATATATATACTACTCCATTCATTCCTTCAACAAATTTAGGTTTTATTACATAACCTTCAATTAAACACAATTATATCAAATATTATATATTCTTTAACTCGTTCATTTCCTTTCTAAGGATCATTACCATATACTCTACTCGTAGAATTCATATACTTCATAATTCACTATCTTGTAAGTATTCGGGTTATCACATTTGCTAATTATAATTTCATGTAACAATTACCACATAACTTCATATAATTTAATTATCTCAATTAAATTAGAACTATAACATAAAATCATTACATATTAATTAAATTAAATATTAAATATTTATTTAATTAATATATACACTTAATTAAATTTGCTCCATAACAATCACATAATTTATTTATTTAACTCAATAAATAAATTAATTAAAATATTTATTTAATTCAATAAATATTAAAATTAATATATAAAATGCTCTTCACACCAAATCACATATTTCACAATATATGACACATATACACATTCTCAAACTCAAAACAACTCATAATAAGAATTTTATTTATTAAATTCTCATTTATAAATTCTTAAAAATTCGGGATGTCACATCCTTCCCTCCTTATAAGGATTCCGTCCTCGGAATCAACGAAACCTCTCTTACTCGATTTTCACAAAATCATTTTTAAAATTTTATTGTTGAATAACTTCAATACATTATCTCAACAAAAGTTTTATATATATACTACTCCATTCATTCCTTCAACAAATTTTAGGTTTTATTACATAACCTTCAATTAAACACAATTATATCAAATATTATATATTCTTTAACTCGCTCATTTCCTTTCTAAGGATCATTACCATATACTCTACTCGTAGATTTTATATACTTCATAATTCACTATCTTGTAAGTATTTGGGTTATCACATTCATCCCTTCTAAGAATTTCGTCCTCGAAATTTTTAATCATTAATATTCATATATCAAGCTATCAAAATAGATTTTACGTTAATCTTTATTCACTGAATTGTTGCGTTCTACAACTACTTCTTTCTAAGAAATATCCTTCTTGCCACATTCATCTTCAGAATAATAAGAACCTTCCACAATTGCTCAATAATTGGGAAGCGATATAAATAACTCAGGAATTTAAAAGATTTCAAATCATGCTGAGGGATCACAAGACCTTGAACTTATCTTTAGGTTTAATAGCGCTTCACCCCCGTTACTTTACACTATAAACCTTTCTAACAAAATATTTAACAATCACACAGATTGTAAACATCCTACATCGGTGCTCTAGGTGATCAGACTATCTCACCACTACGTCGTGCACAAACGTAGTACATCATAACGACTATATGCGTTACACTCGGACCTATTATCTCCGATAACATGTCCCCTTTTATAGGGTTGTTCACCTCAGCTTCTTAACATTTGAATCCGCACAAAAATAATTTAGTTTGGCATATTTTGACCAAGAACGCTCGAATACTTGTCTAGCTAAATCAAGTAGCATAGACTTCTAGCAACAATTCGGACATCAATCAAAATATATATATATATATATATATATATATATATATTTTTTTAACCAACTCAATAATTTTTTTTATAGTTTAAGGAAACTAAAATAAATAAATCTTTTTATAATATCCTGATGCCATACCGTAGTAATGGTACGTTGAGGATTTCGTCATTACATGACGTCATCATACTACATCATACCACAGTGGGCTGACGATCCTACGATCACATCCAACACTAGGTTTAACCGCATTGATGAATTCCTCGACTATTATTCGTACATCATATCAAATGATGCATTGAATATATAAAATACATTTTAAAATTTTCAAATCATTTTTGTCTAGCTGAAGCAATTAGCATAGACATGTGAATAATAGCACTGTTTTAAAAATCCATTGGTTCAATCATTTGATCCAATATTTTTCAAGAAAACAGAAGTGCAACATCAGCACGAAGTCAATAAATTTCAAAAATCTAGCAAAGCTAGGAGATTTAGAATATAAAAATTTTCTCCATCAATTTAAAATTTTTACTCCACCATTTCATTACTTAATCATTCTATCAATCTTCAACAACATCAATGCTTTCTATATTGTGACACCCCCGAATCTGGGTCCCCTAACCCCGGTCCGGTCGTCACGATCTAACATAAACATCCACCTCTAAACAACATACGATAACTAAAATGCAGAATATAATAAACGTACATCGTTCATTAAAAGGTGTTACTAGTCCCAAGATTCGATAACCTTAAATACAAACATACAAACATACCCTAGAATAGTTATTAGGGTTCATATTACATAACAATAATTAATTAAACATAAAGATAAAGTCTGCTCCTTGCAAACTAATCCTACATCTTCCCTTTACCCTTGTCTTTCCCTGAAGTCTCGGGCTTAACTTCAATATAAGTCATGATATAGCAAGAATGAGCAACAAGTTTGCTCAGCAAGTTTAAATACAACAATAAAGGATATATCATGATGAAAGGAATATATCTGACAATGAATTCAACAATATGAATATCAGAAGCAAGAATAATAATTGCTTTTAGAATAACTGATAGTCAAGTAGACTTTTAAACTATAAAACTCCAACGGAATCAATAGCTGATTGACCCTTTGGTTACTGGCTATAGAATAGTACTTGAGGGGATCAGCCTCGCGTACGCCATGTATATGCATCACATTCAACTCTGCTGTTTGTATCTTTATACTAGATACCTGGGGTACTCCCCTATATATGAGGGGTGTTCTTTTCAGTCAAAGAATCCTTACCATCAATTGGTTTGGATAGCTTTTATAAAATTTCATATACCTGTCTGACCGAACAAGGGTTCAGACTCTATCTGACACAGTTCAAGAATTATAGAACTTTTTAAATAAGGTACAAGTCCAAGACTGTACGAACTCAAGTGCACCAAGTGCGAATATCAATAAAATCGATGTGGAATAATTGTAAAGTAATTAAACCACCTAATAGCATGCTTGGAAATAAAGTTCAAGCTTTAAATAATTAATTGTCAATACGATAGTAACCTGCTCAATACAATCTGAGAAGGATAGGAACTTGCAAAATAAAGAATGTAAGGGAACTTGCATTCAAATCAAGCGAAGTTAAGAAACTCGCTTACACGATTCATTGAATAAGGTAGTGCAAGAATTTAGAATACTTGCACAAATAAGAATTAAAGAACTTGAACAACCAAAGAGTGAAGTTCGAAGACTTGCCTGATTGCTCAGCTACAATTAAGTTCTAGCTTGAATTAAATCTCGCTGAAATAACCTAACATTAATGAGTCGGTATTCCAATTAGCATTTATAAACTAATATAAGTCTATACTTATAATAATCCACTTATCGTATAAGTTTATCACATAAGATCACGTTCAATATCAAACATACCATTTATAGCATCATAATATGCTAACTGTTAAAAATCAGACTTAAACAAATTGTCTGGACCTGAAAGTATCCCGGCGTAACTCTAGCATGCAACTACTAATGAATACACATGCTTATAAAGTTATAATTTCTTATTTGAAACTAGCATGCTCTTTCTATATTCAATTCGAAGTCATGTTTTAATGCCGTTAATTCACATACTTTAACTAATACATGTTCATGCCTCAAGATCGGTTACTAAGGTCATGTTATCACATAACAAGGCTAAACATAACATGCATGCTCATGCTTATACTATATGTGTATCCTTTACTCACATTAGTTCATACTTGAAGTTCATTTCCTATGGTTTAAGTACACATATGTGAAATCCATGCTTTAACCAAACGAGGTCCATGTTACTATGCTTATAGGCATAACGAACTCTAATGTACATGCTTGTATAATCAATACGTAATCCACAAGGTATTTGATGTCATTATCCTTCACATTCTATGTTTTCATCAAAAGTTACACCAAATCAACATGGGTAACATAATACAAGTAAAGCGTCTCATAGCCATAACTCACATGTATTAGAATGCATATCTAAACCACATGAAAGCTCTCATATGGTAAGAAATCACAAGACAAAGTCCTTGGTCAAGTTTTCTTTTCAAAGTTCATAAGTTTCTTATTTCGAAATAGTTCGAATCTTGCAATCACGTATGCTAGTGTGTGAACACACTTTAGACTCTCTTTTCAAGACAATATAAACCACACTATTGTGTTTACAAAATTAGAAAACATATATGTTATGTTCGTGACAAGGTTCACTTTTTAAAACTACAAGTTTCCTTTTAAAATATATGTTTTTTTTTCGTAAAACATGGCCATGACATATGTGTAGCATCAAGGAATACCTACTTATACCATGTCATTGTACTAATATTTATAGTTTAATCATGTTCACATACTTGTTTCAATGGTATATCACATGTTAGTATATCACAGCAGCTTAGCAGAAGCAGAAAACAAAACTGGCCACAGGAACCTGCTTGCGCAGGCACCAGGCATAAACCCGGCACAGCTGCGCCGGTGTCCGGCCAGTTCAAGAACAGGCTGCTTTCGGCTCGTCAGTTACTAACCCATCTCACAAATTAATTACGAAATTTAATCATGTTCCAGCCATAAAATAGTTCCAACAAGATTATACCATCATATAACACTTAACCAACATATTCCATAGTTCAATTAACATCTATCTCAGCATATTAAGAAATTTGACAATGTATAGCATGAATGGAATTTTACAGAGAATGAAGAACTCGAATGAAATTGATTATACCTCTTGAATTACAATTTGCTTGAGCTTGCTACCAAAATCAGATTGTATATTCTCAACACTCTTTTTATAGCAACTAGCAATTAACTTAACAAGATCAAATGAAGAGAGGAGGGTTCAATTTATAGAGGATTGAATATCCATACAATGCAATTGCCTTCCAAATTAAATCAATGGATTGAGCAAGGGTCTATTGGTTTATGTAGATTAGGTAAGAGGTGGGTGAATCCATCATTATCCCCACTCCCCCCATGATCATATGCTAGTCTTGTGAAGAATTTGAGGAGAAGAGTAGCTAGCTAGCCTTTTGTTTTCATGTGAGAAGAATTTGAGGTGTGACTCTCAATTAGGGACAAGACCAAACTCAGCATTTGCAAATACCACACTTGGGTTATATCATATATACACATAATATATACACTTAGGCTATTCTTAGTTTATACATTTAATTGGTTACAATGTTATTTCAATTAATAACACAATGTATCAAATAGGGGTACACCACATATAATCCATGCACATTTTTCTTAATACCGCATGTAAAGCAATTGGGTATTATTATTACTCATTATTATAATCATTATAATATAATTATAATAACTCAAAAAAATTATTATTAATTAATAATTGATCTTATTATATGACAATAGGGTATACATGAATGTCCATATAGTGTCACATAACTTCAATTTATCTCATCTTACTATATAGTCCATACATGCAATATTCACCACATTAATGTCACATTGCATTATGCATAATATAGATAACTACCATATAGTAAAGGTTTAGTGTCGCATGCTTGTATGAAATAATTAGTCAAGTAAATATAATTATATATTATATTCATTAATTCTTACTCATTAATTATTATTTATTCATAATAATAATTAAACAACACATTATCAATTAATTACTCAATATAGAAATTAATCACTATGTTCAATTCATGCCACTATATTCAAATAGGTGGAATATTTAATTATTAATAATCTCATCAATTCTCTGATATTAAATCCTTAAGGTCAGTCCACTAATTTAAATAACTCATTAGTGACTTTCTTTAATCCTTTCACAAATTCTCACCATCACATAATGTTTAAATAAGCTCGCAAAACTAACTCATAAAAATTAAATCACATATTTAATAAATAAGTAGTTTAAAATTCACGGTTATTACATCCCTCCCCCTTTATAAAAATTCTGTCCTCGGAATTGTAAAAAACAAGGTTACTCAAATAAAAACGGATAATTCACTCTCATTTTCTCTTCTAGCTCCCATGTAGCCTCCTCGACTGCATGATTTCTCTAGAGAATCTTAACTAAATGAATGATCTTATTCCTCAGCTTATGTTCCTTCCTATCTAGTATCTGGACAGGAACTTCTTCGTATGATAAGTCTTTCTCGACTTGGATCGGCTCATAGGAGATAACATGCTTGTAGTCTGGTTTATACGGCCGTAACACTGACACATGAAACACGTTGTGAATGTGCTCAAGTTCAGGAGGTAACGCCACCTCGTACGCCACTTCACCGACTCGCCTCAGAATCTCGAACGGTCCTATGAACCTAGGGCTCAACTTGCCCTTCTTCCCAAAATGAATCTTCCTCTTCCAGGGAGATACTTTCAGAAAAGCATAGCTTCCTAATTCAAATTCTTTCTTCTTGCGATGCAAGTCTGCATACTTTTTCTGGCGATCTTAAGCCGCTACCAGCTGTGCTCTTATCACCTTGATAATCTCTACATTCTGCTGTACCAATTCTAGTCCCAACAGTCGACGTTCTCCAACTTCGTCCCAACACAACGGTGTTGGACATTTTCTCCTATATAGCGCCTCGTACGGTGGCATTTCGATACTAGCGTGAAAACTATTATTGTACGCAAACTCTACTAATGGAAGGTGATCCTCCCAACTACCCTTGAAGTCCATCACACAAGCTCGGAGCATGTCTTTAATTGTTTGAATTGTTCTCTCGCTTTGCCCATCGGTTTGCGGATGATACGCGGTACTCATTCGTAATTGGGTCCCAATCTCTCTTGAAGACTCTTCCAGAAATTGGACGTGAAACACGGATCTCTATCAGATACAATAGATACCGGCACCCCATGTCTCGAGATAATTTCCTTGACATATAATCTGGCTAGTTGGTCCAAACTATAATTAATCTTAATCGGCAAAAAGTGAGCTGACTTCGTAAGACGATCTACAATTACCCATATGGCGTCGTGCCCTTTCTGCGTTGCCGGATGTCCCACGACAAGGTCCATTGTGATGTGCTCCCACTTCCATTATGGAATCTCTAACGGCTGTAGTAACCCGCTTGGTCGTTGGTGCTCTACCTTGACTCTCTACTAAGTTAGACATCTGCTTACGCATTCCGCAACCTCTCTCTTCATGTTTGGCCACCAAAAGTGGTGACATAAATCTTGGTACATATTCGTGCTTCCTTGGTGTATCGAGTATCTCGTACTGTGTGCTTCTTGCAAAATCTCTTCTCTTAATTCCGGTACTAACGGTACCCAAATTCATCCTTCAAACCTTAGCAGTCCAGTGCTATCAATCTTGAATTTCAAATCATCACCTTCAACAATTCGCTTCTTAATAACATCATAATCTTCGTCCTTCTCTTGTGCCTCCTTAACTTTATCTAATAAAGTCGGGCTCGCTGTCACTGTAATTAATTTCTCGTTGGTCTCCATCGGATACTTAACCTCCAAATCTAGTAGTTCAAAATCTTTCATTAATTCTTCTTGAACGGTTAACTTTGATAACTTCTCTCTGCCTTTTCTGCTTAAGGCATCTGCCACTACATTTGCTTTGCCTGGATAGTACAGAATCTCACAATCATAATCTTTGATCAATTCTAGCCATCGGCGCTGCCTCATGTTTAATTCTTTTTGTGTGAAGATATACTTCAGACTCTTGTGGTCCGTATATATTTCACACTTCTCACCATACAAATAATGCCTCCAAATCTTCAAGGCAAAAACTACTGCTGCTAATTCAAGGTCATGAGTCGGATAACCCTTCTCATAATCTTTTAGCTGACGCGAAGCGTACGCAATGACCCTGTCGTGTTGCATTAGTACACATCCAAGACCCTTGTGTGACGCATCGCTATATACTACAAACTCTCCCGTGTTATCCGGGAAAGCTAACACAGGTGTTTGACTAAGCCTCTTCTTCAATTCTAGGAAACTCTCTTCACATTTCTCCGTCCAAACGAACTTAACTGTCTTTCTAGTAAGATTGGTCAATGGCGATGCTAATTTCAAAAAATCCTGGATGAATCTTTGATAGTATCCCGCCAATCCTAAGAAACTCCTGATTTCTATCGGCGTCTTCGGCTGTTCCCAATTGATAACAGCTTCTACTTTTGCTGGATCCACCGAAACACCATTCTTGTCGATAACGTGCCCCAAAAACTGCACTCTCTGTAACCAAAACTCACACTTGGAGAATTTTGCATAGAGCTTCTCTTTCCTTAATGTCTCCAACACTATTCGAAGATGCTCGGCGTGTTCTTCCTCCATCTCGGAATACACCAGAATGTCATCGATGAATACGACAACGAACTTATCCAAATACTGTTTGAACACTCTGTTCATCAAGTCCATAAATGCTGCCGGTGCATTCGTTAATTCGAATGACATAACCAGAAACTCAAAGTGTCCATACCGAATTCTGAATGCCGTCTTTGAAATATCCTCCAGCCTCACCTTCAGTTGATGATAACCGGTCCTCAAGTCAATTTTTGAAAAGTACTTCGCCCCCTTCAACTGATCAAACAAATCGTCGATCCTAGGCAATGGGTACTTGTTCTTCATGGTGACCTTGTTCAACTCACGGTAGTCGATATAAAGTCTGAGCGATCCATCTTTCTTCTTTACGAATAAGATTGGTGCTCCCCACGGTGATATGCTCGATCGAATGTATCCCTTATCCAATAACTCTTGCAATTGAGCCATCAGTTCTTTCATCTCTACAGGTGCCATACGATACGGTGCTTTGTATACCGATGCTGTACCCGGTGCCAAATCAATAACAAACTCAATTTCTCTATCCGATGGCAATCCCAGAATCTCATCTGGGAAGACATCAACGAAATCCCTTACAATAGGTATCTGACCCAGTTCACCCTCGACTCGTCGAGTATCAACCACGTGAGCCAAATAACCTATACAACCCTTCCTAAGCAATCTCTGCGCTTGCACCATCGTCAGACAATGGGATTGTCTCGGCGATTTACTACCATAAAATACCACCTTCGACTTATTCAGAGTCTTAAGGCATACACATTTCTTCTTACAATCAATAACTGCTCCGTGAACCGATAACCAATCCATTCCAAGGATTACATCAAACTCCCCTAAACGAATCGGTATCAAATCCACTCTGAGCTTAAATCCTCGCAATTCGGTATAACAGTTCCTATAAATGTATTCTACGGGAATAATTTCCTTGTTCGCTACTTCAACGTTCATAGGGTGTTCTAATGTTTCACAGGGTAAGTCTAACCGTTTAGCAAATTCTTTGGAAACAAAAGAGCAGGTAGCACCCGAATCAAATAACACATATGCATCTATATTGTTGATTGGGATGATACCTGACACCACATCCTTGTAGTCCACCGCATCATGTACGGTCATGTTGAACGTGCTTGCCGTTGGTCTGTTGGCTTGACTGGCTGGCACTCCAATGCTCAGTCCATTGTTGTTGTTGTTGTTGCGATTGTCGCTAGCTGCATCGCCCTTTTTCTTCGGGCAGTCTTTGATTTGATGGTCTGGGGCTCCACACGAGAAACACCCTCCTTTCTGCTTATTCGGACACTGAGGAGCCATGTGCCCCTGTTGTTCACAACGGTAACAAGCGCTCTTTCCCTTCATGCACTCCCCCGAGTGATTCTTCCCACAGTTGTTGCACTTTACACTTTTCTTGGCCTCTCCCCCAGACTTGTTGCCTCCAGAGGATTGGCTCTCCGTCCATTTTCATTTGTTGGGGTTGCTGCCTCCACTGCTTCCCCCTTTTTGTCCTTCAGACCCGATCTTCTTTTCTTGTTTAAATCGAGCAATGGCTTCATTGCCTCCTTCGACAATGATAGCCCTTTCTAGTAGATCAGAGTAAGTCTTAATCTTCAATACCGCGACTGCTTTCTGCACCCATGGTTTCAGTCCTAATTCGAACCTTCTTGCCTTCCTAGCTTCCGTGTCAACCTGATGTGAAGCGAATCGGGCCAACTCGTTAAATCTTGCCGCGTACTCTGCGACAGACTTACTACCTTGTTTCAGCTCCAAAAATTTAACCTCCATATCTTGTTGCGTATTCTTCGAGAAGTAATTTTCGAGAAATAGATCCTTAAATTTATCCCAAGGAATAACTCCTTCACCTGCTCGTCCCTTATTGGCCTTCCACCAAAAGTTAGCTTCGCCCTTCATTATGAAAGTGGCAAAACTCGTCTTCTGTGCTTCGGCCACTCTTGCGACCTCAAACACTTTTTCCATCTCTTCTATCCAGGTTTGGGCTTCGATTTGGTCCAAGGTTCCCCGAAACTCCAGTGGTCCTACCAATTTAAAATCTTTGAAACTAGCCAAGTGATGTCCTGGCTGCCCTGCTGCTGGCTGGGGTCTATTCTGCATTGCCTCAGTTAACAAGTTAACGAAGTTTTGCATAAGGTCGATATTTTCCACTCCGCCATTATTAACGGATCCTTCCTCCCTCTGGTTCCGCGGTAGTCTCCTAGGCAGCATGATCCTGAGGAAAGGAAGAAAACATTAGGCTTTACGTGATATGCTATTTATGTTAGCATTAAGAAGTTTAGAATGTCTATCAATCATAGCTGATTTAAATAAACAACTTCAGTATCACAATAAGACTCAATGGATATCCTCAACCCATCACTTACATACTCTACTTGAGTTTTCTACTAAGGTTATAACTAAGGTTTCACATTCCTAATGTTTATAACCTAAAGCATTGATACCAACCTATGACACCCCCGAATCCGGGTCCTCTGACCCCGGTCCAGTCGTCACGATCTAACATAAACATCCACCTCTAAACAACATACGATAACTAAAATGCGGAATATAATAAACGTACGTTGTTCATTCAAAAGGTGTTACTAGTCCCAAGATTCGATAACCTTAAATACAAACATACCCTAGAATAGTCATTAGGGTTCATATTATATAACAATAATTAATTAAACATAAAGATAAAGTCTGCTCCTTGCAAACTAATCCTATATCTTCCCTTTACCCTTATATTTCCTTGATGTCTCGGGCTTAACTGCAATATAAGTCATGATATAGCAAGAATGAGCAACAAGTTTGCTCAGCAAGTTTAAATACAACAATAAAGGATATATCATGTTGAAAGGAATATTTCTGACAATGAATTCAACAATATGAATATCGGATGCAAGAATAATAATTGCTTTTAGAATAACTGATAGTCAAGTAGACTTTTAAACTATAAAACTCCAACGGAATCAATAGCTGATTGACCCTTTGGTTACTGGCTATAGAATAGTACTTGAGGGGATCAGCCTCGCGTACGCCATGTATATGCATCACATTCAACTCTGCTGTTTGTATCTTTATACTAGATACTTGGGGTACTCCCCTAAATAT
This sequence comes from Panax stipuleanatus, assembly GCA_020205555.1. Lineage (NCBI taxonomy): Eukaryota > Viridiplantae > Streptophyta > Magnoliopsida > Apiales > Araliaceae > Panax > Panax stipuleanatus. The sequence goes on along the minus strand of CM035124.1, from coordinate 157,048,643 downwards.
GAGGGGTGTTCTTTTCAGCCTAAGAATCCTTACCATCAATTGGTTTGGATAGCTTTTATAAAATTTCATATACCTGTCTGACCGAACAAGGGTTCAGACTCTATCTGACACAATTCAAGAATTATAGAACTTTTTAAAGAAGGTACAAGTCCAAGACTGTACGAACTCAAGTGCACCAAGTGCGAATATCAATAAAATCGATGTGGAATAATTGTAAAGTAATTAAACCACCTAATAGCATGCTTGGAAATAAAGTTCAAGCTTTAAATAATTAATTGTCAATACGATAGTAACCTGCTCAATACAATCTGAGAAGGATAGGAACTTGCAAAATAAAGAATGTAAGGGAACTTGCATTCAAATCAAGCGAAGTTAAGAAACTCGCTTACACGATTCATTTAATAAGGTAGTGCAAGAATTTAGAGTACTTGCACAAATAAGAATTAAAGAACTTGAACAACCAAAGAGTGAAGCTCGGAGACTTGCCTGATTGCTCAGCTACAATTAAGTTCTAGCTTGAATTAAATCTCGCTGAAATAACCTAACATTAATGAGTCGGTATTCCAATTAGCATTTATAAACTAATATAAGTCTATACTTATAATAATCCACTTATCGTATAAGTTTATCACATAAGATCACGTTCAATATCAAACATACCATTTATAGCATCATAATATGCTAACCGTTAAAAATCAGACTTAAACAAATTGTCTGGACCTGAAAGTATCCCGGCGTAACTCTAGCATGCAACTACTAACGAATACACATGCTTATCAAGTTATAATTTCTTATTTGAAACTAGCATGCTCTTTCTATATTCAATTTGAAGTTATGTTTTCATGCCGTTAATTCACATACTTTAACTAATACATGTTCATGCTTCAAGATCGGTTAAGAACAAGTACCCGTTGCCCAGGATTGACGATTTGTTTGATCAGTTGAAGGGGGCGAAATATTTTTCAAAAATCGACTTGAGGACCGGTTATCACCAACTGAAGGTGAGGCAGGAGGATGTTCCAAAGACGACATTCAGAACTCGGTATGGACACTTTGAGTTTCTGGTAATATCTTTTGGGTTGACGAATGCGCCAGCAGCATTCATGGACTTGATGAACAGAGTGTTTAAACAGTATTTGGATAAGTTTGTTGTTGTGTTCATCGATGACATTCTGGTATATTCAAAGACAGAGGAAGAGCACGCTGAACATCTAAGGATAGTGTTGGAGACGTTAAGGAGGGAGAAGTTGTATGCAAAGTTCTCCAAGTGTGAGGTTTGGTTCCAAAGAGTGAAGTTTTTGGGTCACGTTATCGACAAGGATGGTGTTTCGGTGGATCCAGCAAAGGTAGAAGCGGTTATCAACTGGGAACAGCCAAAGACGCCGACAGAAATTAGGAGTTTCTTGGGATTAGCAGGATACTATCGGAGATTCATCCAAGATTTTTCAAAGATAGCATCACCATTGACCAACCTTACCAGAAAGGCAGTGAAGTTCGTTTGGAAGGAGAAATGTGAAGAGAGTTTCTTGGAATTGAAGAAGAGGCTCAGTCAGGCACCTGTGTTGACTTTACCAGACAACACGGGAGGATTTGTAGTGTATAGTGATGGGTCACACAAGGGTCTTGGCTGTGTACTGATGCAGTATGGCAAGGTCATTGCGTACGCTTCACGTCAGCTGAAGGACTATGAGAAGGGTTATCCGACTCATGACCTGGAATTAGCAGCAGTAGTATTTGCCTTGAAGATTTGGAGGACTATTTGTATGGCGAGAAGTGTGAGATATATACGGATCACAAGAGTCTGAAGTATATCTTCACGCAGAAAGAGCTAAATATGAGGCAGCGCCGATAGCTAGAATTGATCAAGGATTATGATTGTGAGATTCTGTACCATCCAGGAAAAGAAAATGTAGTGGCAGATGCCCTGAGCAGAAAAGGCAGAGAGAAGTTACTGAAGTTGACCATTCAAGAGGAATTGGTGAAAGATTTCGAACGACTTGATTTAGAGGTTAAGTATCCGATGGAGACCAACGAGAAATTATTTATAGTGACAGCGAGCCCGACTCTATTAGATAAAGTTAAAGAGGCTCAAGAGAAGGACGAAGATTGCGACAGCATCAAGAAATGGTTAGCTGAAGGGGATGAATTGAAATACAAGATTGATGGCACCGGACTGCTGAGATTCGAAGGGCGAATTTGGGTACCGCTAGTACCTGAACTAAGAGAAGAGATTTTGCAAGAAGCGCATAGTACGAGGTACTCGATACACCCAGGAAGCACAAAAATGTATCAAGATTTACGTCAACATTTTTGGTGGCCAAATATGAAGAGAGAGGTTGCAGAATGCGTCAGCAGATGTCTAACTTGTCAGAGAGTCAAAGCAGAACATCAACGACCGAGTGGATTACTACAACCTTTAGAGATTCCAGAGTGAAAGTGGGAACACATCACGATGGATTTTATGGTGGGACTTCCAGCAACGCAAAAGGGACACGACGCCATATGGGTGATTGTAGATCTTCTTACGAAGTCGGCTCACTTCTTGCCGATCAAGATCAGGTATAGTTTGGACCAGCTAGCCAAATTGTATATCAAAGAAATTATCTCGAGGCATGGCGTACCGGTATGTATTGTGTCGGACAGAGATCCGCGATTCACGTCAAACTTCTGGAAGAGTCTTCAGGAAAGAATGGGGACGCAACTACGGATGAGCACCGCGTATCATCCGCCCGATGGGCAAAGCGAGAGAACGATTCAAACACTTGAAGACATGCTCAGAGCTTGTGTGATGGACTTCAAGGGTAGCTGGGAGGATCATCTTCCATTAGTAGAGTTCGCATACAACAATAGCTATCACGCCAGCATCGGAATGCCGCCGTATGAAGCACTATATGGAAGGAAATGTAGAACGCCCTTATGCTGGGATGAAGTGGGTGAACGTCGACTGTTGGGACCAGAACTGGTACAGCAGACTATAGAGATCATCAAGGTGATAAGAGCCCGACTGGTAGCAGCTCAAGATCGCCAAAAGAAGTATGCAGACTTACATTGCCAGAAGAGAGATTTTGAGGTGGGAAGCCATGCATTTTTGAAAGTATCTCCCTGGGAAGGGAAGATAAGGTTTGGAAAGAAAGGTAAACTGAGTCCGAGATTTATTGGACCTTTCGAGATCTTGAGGAAGATAGGCGAAGTGGCGTACGAGGTAGCTCTACCTCCTGAACTGGAACATATTCATAATGTGTTTCATGTGTTAGTGCTACGACCATACAAGCCTGATTACAAGCACGTGATATCGTACGAGCCAATTCAGGTAAAAAAGGATTTGTCGTATGAGGAAATTCCAGTTGAAATTTTAGATAGAAAAGAACAGAAATTGCGAAATAAGGTTATACATTCTGTAAAGGTTCTTTGGAGGAACCACAATGCTGAAGAAGCTACGTGGGAACTCGAAGAAAGGATGAGGGAAAATTATCCACATCTTTTTGAGTAACCCTATAGGCAATTCCGGGGACGGAATTCTTATAAGGGGGGGAGGATGTAATAACCGTGAATTTTAAGTCACTATATATGTATGTACTATTATTGATATTTAAAACTTTGTGTTATACAGTGATTTAATATGTGACAAAATATGTGAAGTGGTGCATGGGTCAATTAACATGTATGCTATAGTTATGGATATATACATTTACAGATTTCATTAAAAATGAAAGCTTCGTAACCTAATTATACATTAGGTGAGACAATTAAATAACCTAAGGGTTATGGTGATAATGAGAGGTTAGTATTTAATATGTATACTAACTTAAGTGGATAATCTTATTATTTCAAGTGACTAATAATTTTAAACCTAATTCTTGTGAACCTAATTAGGTTATGAGCTAAAGTCACATGTATAGGTAATTAAATTTCATAAGATTAGGAATGGAAACCCTAAATAATCAAATTGGGTAACACATATTAAAATTGCTAGACTATGTTTATTACATAGCCCAAAACAATTAAGGAGGAAGCCCAAATGAAATAAAATGCAAACCAATACTTAGCCCACTTGGTTAAGGGTATTGTAGACATTTGATTAATCAAAATTGGGCATTAAAAATAAAAGCAAATTGGGAGTTAAAATGGGACATAATGACAAGCCATATTAGGCCTTTTAAGGCAACTAATTAAGCTAAGCAATGTCCATTAGTAGTAACTCTTACACAAAAGGACATGGTTGTCAAGCTCCCATTGGTTGCCACTTTATTAAGCATCCTTAATCATGATTAGACTAATTAAAGTGATAAGGCAAAGCTTCTATCCATGGGTTAAATAAAGTATGGGGGATAATAGCTAGATACACTAAGTGTATCTATATTTTTTTGCAAGTATCCTTTTATTTCATTTTTTTCATTTCATTTCTTCTCTCATTCTTGTGACACCCCCAAATTCGGGTACTTCAATTCCACAGGACTTGGTGTTCACTGTACAAATATCATCTATCTATCTACCCATAGTAAATGCAAACCATGCAATAAATAGAATTAAATCCTCCCCTTATGGGGTTACAACATCTGAGTAATAAATAAAATAAATCCCAGGTAATACTAACCTTAAACATCTGTGCGGAACATAAACAAATAAATAAGTCTTACACAACTCTAATATAAGTCTGAAACATAACAATTAAAATAAACAACAAGTCTTCATCACTTGTTGACTTTGCCTTTGCCTTTGCTAGTAGAAGGCTCGTCGGACCTTTCGTTCTTAACTGCAATGTTATTATTATGCAAGAGTGAGCACGATTGCCCACAAGTATAATAATATGACAACAATATAATAACATGCGAGTGAATCAAAGACATCTGAATAAAGAAACTCAACTTCTGACTCGAGGATAAATAATAGGAATCAAAAGAACATCTGAGGGTCATAAGACCTTGAACTATGTCCTACGTTGTAAAGTGTTTATGCTTTAAACCTTTAACAGTCATAAGACTATGGACTCTACTTCTCGTACTTAGGGGGATCAGCCCTTAGTACCATACTGTGCACAATATCTCAACGCTAAAGCGTAAATAATCCCCTATTAAAGGGTTGTTCATCTCAGTTTTGACATCAGAGTCCGCACCAAAGGAAGTTTGGTTTGGATAAGCTCAATAAGTATTCTAGAATTTAGAACGTACATCAACTATGGACTAGTCGAATAAATAAGGGTTCACTAGTCCTATAAGTTCAACAATATCATCAATATTCAACTTGAATGGTAAATCTCGAGAGTATACAATCGAATAAGTATTGTATAGCTGAATCATGCTTAAAAAAAATAGTAATATCTCATATGAAAATCTTAACTTGAATAAACAAGGATAAGAACTTGCTCAATGTAAAAGTAAGATTTGAGTTTAGGAAACTTGCAAAACTATTAAACAAGTTGAAGGATAGGAAACTTGCCTCTTGCACAAGCTAAAATTTATAATTCACGTTCTTTATTAAATCCTACATATCAATACGTTCACAATACACATTAATCAATAACTCGATATACGTATCGAATCACACACATCGGTCTTGAGCACGTTATTGGACTATACAATTAACGATTCAAGTCATGTAATTAACTTATTAATTACTTACGTAATATAAGTTATTAACCTCTTATTATATGTTTAATCATGTCTTCATGTTTATTACATTAGGTTCCAATTACATTTTCTGAACTTGAATAATTAAAATCTCATTTTTGGGAAAAATTACCAAGTGGCGCTGCAGCTCCACCATTTGAACTAAAAATGGCGCTGCAGCTCCACTGGCGCTGCAGCTCGGACTTTAAGCTTAAGTCTGGCGCTGCAGCTCCACTGGCGCTGCAGCCCCACTCTTAGGCTTACAGTTGGCGCTGCAGCTCCACTGGCGCTGCAGCCCTACTCTTAGGCTTAAATCTGGCGCTGCAGCTCCACTAGCGCTGCAGCCCCACTCTTAGGCTTAAAGTTGGCGCTGCAGCTCCAAACGCCATTTTCAGAATCTGCAGTTCACGAATAACAGAGAACCAGCCCAGAATAAAAGCTACCACAACAATTTAATTGCTACCCATGAAATATGGACTTCACATAAACACTATACAACATTTCTAGCATGATCTTAGCATTCTAAATCATGTAATCACACAATCCAAGGCATCTAATTTCACTGTTTTCATACTTTATCATGCTTTGAAGGAAAATCACGAAATTTAACTTTACGGATTCGTTATAACACCGAATCCGTTCGTTTAACTTCTGTTTTGTTCGTATAAGCGTGTACAATTATATGCAAGTGCTAATTCAAAGTTAAATCATCGATTCATAGTATAAAAATTGTACATAAGGGTCGTATGGCCATATATACAACTTTTCTACTCTGTGACTTTTATAAAATCAAATCAAGCATAATTGTATGAAATTTATTACTTTAAATCATGCATACATGATATAAAACATGTTATGATCATATAATAACACATATAAAACCATATCATGCATTAATCATCAAATTAGTCATTCACACAGAACTTTTTAAGAATACGTTAATGAAAACTGTAAGAACTTGAATTTAAAAACGTAGGAGAAAGAATTACCCTTGCTAGTTAGTGATGATGATGCAACTAAATTCTTCAATCTCTTCTCTAACTAATTCTCAAGTCTTTTCTCTCAATTTCTCTCTTTTTCTCTCTATGTTTTCTCTTTACTTTCTTAACTGATGAATGTAATATATGATATATGATATACCACTAATATGATATACGTATATAATAGTGGAGTTATGGGGTCGTCCGTTAATCCCATAATGGATTAACTGACCCCAACCCCAAATAAGGCTTTGTTTGCTTGCCCCTTTTATTCTTCCTTTCCCATTAATTTAATTAACTTACTATAATATAGTTTAATAATGTCACACTTTTAATTAATCAATAATCCTATTTAAATCAATTAAATAAAATTGCATAATTCCACAATAATTCACATAGTCACATAATTAAAATTCTTATTTATTAATTATGTCAAATCATTAAATCTCTAATTAATCATTAAATTAATTAGAATAACATTATGCTTATTAATTAATATATTAATCAAATAAGCTCAACTAAATACATACTTTGAATATAAAATTCACCACATTAATTTAACTTACGTGACACATATAATTAAATTAATCTACCATAATTTCATCAATTAATTATTTAACTCAATAATTAAATCATTGATATTTATTTAATTCAATAAATATTCACATTAAATTACAAAAATCTTGTTCGTCACATCTTTCCCCCCTTAAAAGGATTCTGTCCTCAGAATCACGGTTCAATTAAAAATTCGTCCCGTTACAATTCTTCCTCTTATAATTTTCTCCCAAGCTAGCCACTTCTAGAGAGAGAAAAGAGAGAGTTTTGGCCATATATATAGAGAGAGAGAAGTGCTAGTTTGTTCATGCATCCAAAGTTCATCACTTACTTTGGTAAATCAAGGAAGGTTGCCATTAAATCAAGGTATAACCTAACCTTCATCTTCTTCTTCTACTTTGTTTTATAGCTTGAGTTTTGTTGGAGTTATGAACAAATACTCAAGATACCCTAGTCCTACATATCATCATGTATGGAACTAAGTATCTTGAGTGTTAGGTCAAAGGCTTAGAGGAAGAATATGAGCATATGTTCTCCAAGGGTGAAAACTCTTGTTTTCTTCCACTAAATCTTGTATAACTCAAGTTTTCCAACTTAGATTTGTGATCCATCGAAGGGGGGTGCTAGATACATGATTTATCTAGTAAACCCAAGTGATAGCACACAAATCTAGCAAGTTTTGAAACCTTTGGAACTGATTTCCCCAAAACAGCCCACTTGGAATGTTAAAGGTTCAAAAAAAAAAGAAAAATAGTTTCTGTCTCGTTTTTCTGAGTAAATATCAATTTATTAAAAATGAAGCAAGATCCGAGTGTTTTTGGAACTTTAAAATAGTAGATCATTTTCTAAAATTCCAGAAAAATTTGGGGATCCTTGTGGGTTCATATTCTGTCAAAATACAGAAGCTGCAAATTTTTGGAATCAGTTTGCTATTTTTCCTAAAAATAATTAAGTTATGAATAAAATGAAATAAATAGTTAAATGATGTCTTTAATAAGAAAAATGTGATTTTTATGCTTGAATACTCATAATATATCATATCATGACTATCTTAGAACACTTTGATAATTTATGATAAGAAATATTATTTATGACCTTTTGTGGATATTAAATAAGAGGTTTAATAAAGGGTGAACAATTAGAATAAATTGTTCATTAATCCAAAAAATTATTAAAATATTATTATGATATTAATAATATTAGAATATGATATTGATAAGTAAATAAAAATATTAAGATTAAAATTTCTTTAAAATATTATTAAATGGTTAATAATATTTGATTTAAGTATTGATAAATGATTAAAGTATTATTAAATGATTAATAATATTAGTAATGGAATAAGATATTATTAAATAATTAATAATATTAGTGAATAAATAAAATATTATTAAATGATTAATAATATTAGTAAATGAATAAAATATTATTAAATGATTAATGATACTAAAGCATAAGTAAGATATTATTAAAGTAATAATATTAATGAATAATTAAGATATTATTAAGAGGATTAATAATATTAGTAAGGTATTAAAATATTATTAAGATGTTAATAATATTAGTAAGCAAATGAAAGTATTATTAGGGAACTAATAATACTAAGAGGTGAATTAGATATTATCAAGATTAATAATATGTTGTTATTTAGTAGTAACATTATCAAGACATGATAATGTTTATAAGAACTAAATGTAATGTATAATATTTATGTGATTACATAATCTAATGTTATACTATGACTAATTGAAAGATTAAATATAGGTCTCTCAAAGGAAGATAATTTAACTGCATAATAGATATAAATTAATTGCGTAGCCGTAATCTACAGACGAGGCAAGTTTCCTAACTCAAACTCGAGTTATTATTTTCAAAGCATATTAGTGAATAATTATTGATGATTATTTACATCTATAATGATTATTGAAATTCGCACTTTATGCAATTGAATTCCTGTTCTACTATTATTGAACTGTGAATTAAATTAAAGTTCTTCATTCATGAACTGTTTATGAGATAGATCTATGCTAATTGTATCAGCTAGATCAAGCATGTTTAAATTTGTTAAATCAAATGTGTTTTAAAAAGTTGTTCTTATTAAATTGATATGATAAGAACTCTTGACTGAGAAAAGGACGAATTTGATTAAGGCATGATATCAATGCCGGATTATTAAGTGTTTATGCATAAATCACGAGGTATGAAAGGCTGATCCCCTTGAATACCAAAATTTATTAAGAGGTCCAGTTTAAATGACTGAGAACCTTGGCAAATGTTCATGGTTATTTCAAAACCACTCAGTTCATGATATTCAATTATTCGAATATTCAATTGTTAATTATTAATTCATGTTCCTTCACAACCTTATATTATTGTTGAACATTGAAAGCAAAACTTCTTTCCAGTCATGATATATCTTCCTTGTATATAAACTTGCTAAGCAAATTAGTTGCTTACCCTTGCTATATCATGACATTTATTTCAGCTAAGCCTGAAGGATCCAATACGAAGGACAAGGGCAAGGGCAAGATCCAGGAATAGTTTAGAATGAATATTATTATTATCTAATGGTATTTCTTATGTAAACTTTTTGTAATATGAATGGTGTGTTTAAGTTAAGGTTAGGAAGACCTTGGGGCCATGTTATGAAACTTTATTATAATGAACAATGTATGTTTATTATTCCATAATAGTTATAGAATGCTTATGATGATGATAGATCGTGAGCACCGAATCTGAGGTTAGAGAACCTGGATTTGGGGGCGTCACAAGTTTATCACATAAGATCACGTTCAATATCAAACATACCATTTATAGCATCATAATATGCTAACTGTTAGAAATCAGACTTAAACAATTTGTCCAGACCTGAAAGTATCCCGGCGTAACTCTAGCATGCAACTACTAACGAATACACATGCTTATCAAGTTATAATTTCTTATTCGAAACTAGTAAGCTCTTTCTATATTCAATTCGAAGTCATGTTTTCATGCCGTTAATTCACATACTTTAACTAATATATGTTCATGCTTCAAGATCAGTTATTAAGGTCATGTTATCACATAACAAGGCTAAACATAACATGCATGCTCATTCTTATACTATATGTGTATCCTTTACTCACATTAGTTCATACTTGAAGTTCATTTCCTATGGTTTAAGTACACATATGTGAAATCCATGCTTTAACCAAACGAGGTCCATGTTACTATGCTTATAGGCATAACAAACTCTAATGTACATGCTTGTATAATCAATACGTAATCCACATGGTATTTGATGTCATTATCCTTCACATTCTACGTTTTCATCAAAAGTTGCACCAAATCAACATGGGTAACATAATACAAATAAAGCGTCTCATAGCCATGACTCACATGTATTAGAATGCATATCTAAACCACATGAAAGCTCTCATATGGTCAGAAATCACAAGACAAAGTCCTTGGTCAAGTTTTCTTTTCAAAGTTCATAAGTTTCTTATTTCGAAATCGTTCGAATCTTGCAATCACGTATGCTAGTGTGTGAACACACTTTAGACTCTCTTTTCAAGACAATATAAACCACACTATTGTGTTTACAAAATTAGAAAACATATATGTTATGTTCGTGACAAGGTTCACTTTTTAAAACTACAAGTTTCCTTTTAAAATATATGTTTTTCTTTCGTAAAACATGGCCATGACATATGTGTAGCATCAAGGAATACCAACTTATACCATGTCATTGTACTAATATTTATAGTTTAATCATGTTCACATACTTGTTTCAATGGTATATCACATGTTAGTATATCACAGCAGCTTAGCAGAAGCAGAAAACAAAACTGGCCACAGGAACCTGCTTGCGCAGGCACCAGGCATAAACCCGGCACAGCTGCGCCGGTGTCCGGCCAGTTCAAGAACAGGTTGCTTTCGGCTCGACAGTTACTAACCCATCTCACAAATTAATTACGAAATTTAATCATGTTCCAGCCATAAAATAGTTCCAACAAGCTTATGCCAATATATAACACTTAACCAACATATTCCATAGTTCAATTAACATCTATCTCAGCATATTAAGAAATTTAACAATGTAGAGCATGAATGGAATTTTACAGAGAATGAAGAACTCGAATGCAATTGATTATACCTCTTGAATTACAATTTGTCTGAGCTTGCTACCAAAATCAGATTGTATATTCTCAACACACTTTTTATAGCAACTAGCAATTAACTTAACAAGATCAAATGAAGAGAGGAGGGTTCAATTTATAGAGGATTGAATATCCATACAATGCAATTACCTTCCAAATTAAATCGATGGATTGAGCAAGGGTCTATTGGTTTATGTAGATTAGGTAGGAGGTGGGTGAATCCATCATTATCCCCACTCCCCCCATGATCATATGCTAGTCTTGTGAAGAATTTGAGGAGAAGAGTAGCTAGCTAGCCTTTTGTTTTCACGTGAGAAGAATTTGAGGTGTGACTCTCAATTAGGGACAAGACCAAACTAAGCATTTGCAAATACCACACTTGGGTTATATCATATATACATATAATATATACACTTAGGCTATTCTTAGTTTATACATTTAATTGGTTACAATGTTATTTCAATTAATAACACAATGTATCAAATAGGGGTATACCACATATAATCCATACACATTTTCCTTAATACCGCATGTAAAGCTATTGGGTATTATTATTACTCATTATTATAATCATTATAATATAATTATAATAACTCAATAAAATCATTATTAATTAATAATTGATCTTATTATATGACAATAGGGTATACATGAATGTCCACATAGTGTCGCATACCTTCAATTTATCTCATCTTACTATATAATCCATACATGCAATATTCACCACATTAATGTCACATTGCATTATGCATAATATAGATAACTACTATATAGTAAAGGTTTAGTGTCGCATGCTTGTATGAAATAATTAGTCAAGTAAACATAATTACATATTATATTCATTAATTCTTACTCATTAATTATTATTTATTCATAATAATAATTAAACAACATATTATCGATTAATTACTCAATATAGAAATTAATCACTATGTTCAATTCATGCCACTATATTCAAATAGGTGGAATATTTAATTATTAATAATCTCATCAATTCTCTGATATTAAATCCTTAAGGTCAGTCCACTAATTTAAATAACTCATTAGTGACTTTCTTTAATCCTTTCACAAATTCTCACCATCACATAATGTTTAAATAAGCTCGCAAAACTAACTCATAAAAATTAAATCACATATTTAATAAATAAATAGTTTAAAATTCACGGTTATTACATATACCATAACCTTTCTATACCCAGTTTAGTTCATCAAACTTACCAAATTTTGAAAGTTTAACTAAATGCATGATTTCTCTAGAGAATCTTAACTAAATGAATGATCTTATTCCTCAGCTTCTGTTCCTTCCTATCTAGTATCTGGACAGGAACTTCTTCGTATGATAAGTCTTTCTTGACTTGGATCGGCTCATAGGAGATAGCATGCTTGTAGTCTGGTTTATACAGCTGTAACACTGACACATGAAACACGTTGTGAATGTGCTCAAGTTCAGGAGGTAATGCCACCTCGTACGCCACTCACCGACTCGCCTCAGAATCTCGAACGGTCCTATGAACCTAGGGCTCAACTTGCCCTTCTTCCCAAAACAAATCTTCCCCTTCCAGGGAGATACTTTCATAAAAGCATAGCTTCCTAATTCAAATTCTTTCTTCTTGCAATGCAAGTCCGCATACTTTTTCTGGCGATCTTGAGCCGCTACCAGCCGTGCTCTTATCACCTTGATAATCTCCACAGTCTGCTGTACCAATTCTAGTCCCAACAGTCGACGTTCTCCAACTTCGTCCCAACACAACGATGTTGGACATTTTCTCCCATATAGCGACTCGTACGGTGGCATTCCGATACTAGCGTGAAAACTATTATTGTACGCAAACTCTACTAATGGAAGGTGATCCTCCCAACTACCCTTGAAGTCCATCACACAAGCTCGGAGCATGTCTTCAATTGTTTGAATTGTTCTCTCTCTTTTCCCATCGGTCTGCGGATGATACGCGGTACTCATTCGTAATTGGGTCCCCAATCTCTCTTGAAGACTCTTCCAGAAATTCGACGTGAAATGCGGATCTCTATCAGATACAATAGATACCGGCACCCCATGTCTCGAGATAATTTCCTTGATATATAATCTGGCTAGCTGGTCCAAACTATACTTAATCTTAATCGGCAAAAAGTGAGCTGACTTCATAAGACGATCTACAATAACCCATATGGCGTCGTGCCCTTTCTGCGTTGCCGGAAGTCCCACGACAAAGTCCATTGTGATGTGCTCCCACTTCCATTATGGAATCTCTAACGGCTGTAGTAACCCGCTTGGTCGTTGGTGCTCTGCCTTGACTCTCTACCAAGTTAGACATCTGCTTACGCATTCCGCAACCTCTCTCTTCATGTTTGGCCACCAAAAGTGGTGACATAAATCTTGGTACATCTTCGTGCTTCCTGGGTGTATCGAGTATCTCGTACTGTGTGCTTCTTGCAAAATCTCTTCTCTTAATTCCGGTACTAACGGTACCCAAATTCGTCCTTCAAACTTTAGCAGTCCAGTGCTATCAATCTTGAATTTCAAATCATCACCTTCAACAATTCGCTTCTTGATAATATCACAATCTTCGTCCTTCTCTTGTACCTCCTTAACTTTATCTAATAAAGTCAGGCTCGCTGTCACTGTAAATAATTTCTCGTTGGTCTCCATCGGATACTTAACCTCCAAATCTAGTAGTTCAAAATCTTTCATTAATTCTTCTTGAACGGTTAACTTTGATAACTTCTCTCTGCCTTTTCTGCTTAAGGCATCTGCCACTACATTTTCTTTGCCTAGATAGTACAGAATCTCACAATCATAATCTTTGATCAATTCTAGCCATCGGCGCTGCCTCATGTTTAATTCTTTCTGAGTGAAGATATAATTCAGACTCTTGTGGTCCGTATATATTTCACACTTCTCACCATACAAATAATGCCTCCAAATCTTCAAGGCAAAAACTACTGCTGCTAATTCAAGGTCATGAGTCGGATAACCCTTCTCATAATCTTTCAGCTGACGTGAAGCGTACGCAATGACCCTGCCGTGTTGCATTAGTACACATCCAAGACCCTTGTGTGACGCATCGCTATATACTTCAAACCCTTCCGTGTTATCCGGTAAAGCTAACACAGGTGCTTGACTAAGCCTCTTCTTCAATTCTAGGAAACACTCTTCACATTTCTCCATCCAAACGAACTTAACTGTCTTTCTAGTAAGATTGCTCAACGGCGATGCTAATTTCAAAAAATCCTGGATGAATCTTCGACAGTATCCCGCTAATCCTAAGAAACTCCTGATTTCTGTCGGCGTCTTCGGCTGTTCCCAATTGATAACCGCTTCTACTTTTGCTGGATCCACCAAAACACCATTCTTGTCGATAACGTGCCCCAAAAACTGCACTCTCTGTAACCAAAACTCACACTTGGAGAATTTTGCATACAGCTTCTCTTTCCTTAATGTCTCCAACACTATTCGAAGATGCTCGGCGTGTTCTTCCTCCATCTCGGAAAACACCAGAATGTCATTGATGAATACGACAACGAACTTATCCAAATACTGTTTGAACACTCTGTTCATCAAGTCCATAAATGCTGCCGGTGCGTTCGTCAATCCGAATGACATAACCAGAAACTCAAAGTGTCCATACCGAGTTCTGAATGCCGTCTTTGAAATATCCTCCGGCCTCACCTTCAGTTGATGATATTCGGTCCTCAAGTCAATTTTTGAAAAGTACTTCGCCCCCTTCAACTGATCAAACAAATCGTCGATCCTAGGCAATGGGTACTTGTTCTTAATGGTGACCTTGTCCAACTCACGGTAGTCGATATAAAGTCTGAGCGATCCATCTTTCTTCTTCACGAATAAGACTGGTGCTCCCCACGGTGATACGCTCGGTCGAATGTATCCCTTATCCAACAACTCTTGCAATTGAGCCATAAGTTCTTTCATCTCTACCGGTGTCATACGATACGACGCTTTGTATACCGATGCTGTCCCCGGTGCCAAATCAATAACAAACTCAATTTCTCTATCCGATGGCAATCCCGGAATCTCATCTGGGAAGGAATCAACGAAATCCCTTACAATAGGTATCTGACCCAGTTCACCCTCGACTCGTCGAGTATCAACCACGTGAGCCAAATAACCTATACAACCCTTCCGAAGCAATCTCTGCGCTTGCACCATCGTCAGAAAATGGGATTGTCTCGGCGATTTACTACCATAAAAATACCACATTCGACTTATTCGGAGTCTTAAGGCGTATACATTTCTTCTTACAATTAATAACTGCTCCGTGAACCGATAACCAATCCATTCCAAGGATTACATCAAGCTCCCCCAAATAAATCGGTATCAAATCCACTCTGAGCTTAAATCCTCGCAATTCGGTATAACAGTTCCTATGAATGTATTCTACGGGAATAATTTCCTTGTTCGCTACTTCCACGTTCATAGGGTGTTCTAATCTTTCACGGGGTAAGTCTAACCGTTTAGCAAATTCTTCGAAAACAAAAGAGCAGGTAGCACCCGAATCAAATAACACATATGCATCTATATTGTTGATTGGGATGATACCTGACACCACATCCATAGAGTCCACCACATCCTGTACAGTCATGTTGAACGTGCGTGCCGTTGGTCTGTTGGCTTGATTGGCTGGCACTCCAATGCTCAGTCCATTGTTGTTGTTGTTGCAATTGCCGCTAGCTGCATCGCCCTTTTTCTTCGGGCAGTCTTTGATTTGATGGTCTGGGGCTCCACATGAGAAATACCCTCCTTTCTGCTTATTCGGACACTGAGGAGCCATGTGCCCCTGTTGTTCACAACGGTAACAAGCGTTCTTTCCCTTCATGCACTCCCCCGAGTGATTCTTCCCACAGTTGTTGCACTTTACACTTTTCTTGGCCTCTCCCCCGGACTTGTTGCCTCTAGAGGATTGGCTCTCCGTCCATTTTCATTTGTTGGGGTTGCTGCCTCCACTGCTTCCCCCTTTTTGTCCTTCATACCCGATCTTCTTTTCTTGTTTAAATCGAGCAATGGCTTCATTGCCTCTTTCGGCAATGATAGCCCTTTCTAGTAGATCAGAGTAAGTCTTAATCTTTAATACCGCGACTGCTTTCTGCACCCATGGTTTCAGTCCTAATTCGAACCTTCTTGCCTTCCTAGCTTCCGTGTCAACCTAATGTGAAGCGAATCGGGCCAACTCGTTATCTTTCTGCATACTCTGCGACCGACATACTACCTTGTTTCAGCTCCAAAAATTTAACCTCCATATCTTGTTGCGTTTTCTCCGAGAAGTAATTCTTGAGAAATAGCTCCTTAAATTTATCCCAAGGAATAACTCCTTCGCCTGCTCGTCCCTTATTGGCCTTCCACCAATAGTTAGCTTCGCCCTTCACCTTGAAAGTGGCAAAACTCGTCTTCTGTGCTTCGGCCACTCTTGCGACCTCAAACACTTTCTCCATCTCTTCTATCCAGGTTTGGGCTTCGATTTGGTCCAAGGTTCCCCGAAACTCCGGTGGTCCTACCAATTTAAAATCTTTGAAACTAGCCAAGTGATGTCCTGGCTGCCCTACTACTGGCTGGGTTCTATTCTGCATTGCCTCAGTTAACAAGTTAACGAAGTTTTGCATAGAGTCGATATTTTCCCCTCCGCCATTATTAACGGATCCTTCCTCCCTCTGGTTCCGTGATAGTCTCCTAGGCGGCATGATCATGAGGAAAGAAGAAAACATTAGGCTTTACGTGATATGCTATTTATGTTAGCATTAAGAAGTTTAGAATGTCTATCAATCATAGCTGATTTAAATAAACAACTTCAGTATCACAATAAGACTAAATGGATATCCTCAACCCATCACTTACATACTCTACTTGAGTTTTCTACTAATGTTATAACTTAGGATTTGCATTCCTAACATTTATAACCTAAAACATTGATACCAACCTGTGACACCCCCGAATCTGGGTCCTCTGACCCCGGTCCGGTCGTCACAATCTAACATAAACATCCACCTCTAAACAACATACGATAACTAAAATGCGGAATATAATAAACGTACGTCGTTCATTCAAAAGGTGTTACTAGTCCCAAGATTCGATAACTTTAAATACAAACATACAAACATACCCTAGAATAGTCATTAGGGTTCATATTACATAAAAATAATTAATTAAACATAAAGATAAAGTCTACTCCTTGCAAACTAATCCTACATCTTCCCTTTACCCTTGTCTTTCCTTGAAGTCTCGGGCTTAACTACAATATAAGTCATGATATAGCAAGAATGAGCAACAAGTTTACTCAGCAAGTTTAAATACAACAATAAAGGATATATCATGATGAAAGGAATATATCTGACAATGTATTCAACAATATGAATATCGGAAGAAAGAATAATAATTGCTTTTAGAATAACTGATAGTCAAGTAGACTTTTGAACTATAAAACTCCAACGGAATCAATAGCTGATTGACCCTTTGGTTACTGGCTACAGAATAGTACTTGAGGGGATCAGCCTCGCGTACGCCATGTATATGCATCACATTCAACTCTGCTGTTTATATTTTTATACTAGATACCTGGGGTACTCCCCTATATATGAGGGGTGTTCTTTTCAGTCTAAGAATCCTTACCATCAATTGGTTTGGATAGCTTTTATAAAATTTCATATACATGTATGACCGAACAAGGGTTCAGACTCTATCTGACACAGTTCAAGAATTATAGAACTTTTTAAATAAGGTACAAGTCCAAGACTGTACGAACTCAAGTGCACCAAGTGCGAATATCAATAAAATCAATGTGGAATAATTGTAAAGTAATTAAACCACCTAATAGCATGCTTGGAAATAAAGTTCAAGCTTTAAATAATTAATTGTCAATACGATAGTAACCTGCTCAATACAATCTGAGAAGGATAAGAACTTGCACAATAAAGAATGTAAAGGAACTTGCATTCAAATCAAGCGAAGTTAAGAAACTCGCTTACACAATTCATTGAATAAGGTAGTGCAAGAATTTAGAATTCTTGCACAAATAAGAATTAAAGAACTTGAACAAACAAAGAGTGAAGTTCGGAGACTTGCCTGATTGCTCAGCTACAATTAAGTTCTAGCTTTAATTAAATCTAGCTGAAATAACCTAACATTAATGAGTCGGTATTCCAATTAGCATTTATAAACTAATATAAGTCTATACTTATAATAATCCACTTATCGTATAAGTTTATCACATAAGATCACGTTCACTATCAAACATACCATTTATAGCATCATAATATGCTAACTGTTAAAAATCAGACTTACACTAATTGTCCGGACCTGATAGTGTCCCAACGTAACTCTAGCATGCAATTAATAACGAATACACATGCTTATCAAGTTATAATTTCTTATTCGAAACTAGCATGCTCTTTCTATATTCAATTCGAAGTCATGTTTTCATGCCGTTAATTCACATACTTTAACTAATACATGTTCATGCTTCAAGATCAGTTACTAAGGTCATGTTATCACATAACAAGGCTAAACATAATATGCATGCTCATGCTTATACTATATGTGTATCCTTTACTCACATTAGTTCATACTTGAAGTTCATTTCCTATGGTTTAAGTACACATATGTGAAATTCATGCTTTAACCAAACGAGGTCCATGCTATTATGCTTATAGGCATAACGAACTCTAATGTACATGCTTGTATAATCAATACGTAATCCACATGGTATTTGATGTCATTATCCTTCAGATTCTACGTTTTCATCAAAAGTTGCACCAAATCAACATGGGTAACATAATACAAGTAAAGCGTCTCATAGTCATGACTCACATGTATTAGAATGCATATCTAAACCACATGAAAGCTCTCATATGGTCAGAAATCACAAGATAAAGTCCTTGGTCAAGTTTTCTTTTCAAAGTTCATAAGTTTCTTATTTCGAAATCGTCCGAATCTTGCAATCACGTATTCTAGTGTGTGAACACACTTTAGACTCGCTTTTCAAGACAATATAAACCACACTATTGTGTTTACAAAATTAGAAAACACACATGTTATGTTCGTGACAAGGTTCACTTTTTAAAACTACAAGTTTCCTTTTAAAACATATATTTTTCTTTCGTAAAACATAGCCATGACATATATGTGTAGCATCAAGGAATACCTACTTATACCATATCATTGTAGTAATATTTATAGTTTAATCATGTTCACATACTTGTTTCAATGGTATATCACATATTAGTATATCACAACAGCTTAACAAAAGTAGAAAGCAAAACTGGCCACAGGAATCTGCGCAACTGCACAGGCACCAGGCATAAACCCGGCGCAGCTGCGCCGGTGTCTGGCCAGTTCAAGAACAGGCTACTTTCGGCTCAGCAGTTACTAACCCATCTCACAAATTATTACGAAATTTAATCATGTTCCAGCCATAAAATAGTTCCAACAAGCTTATACCATCATATAACACTTAACCAACATATTCCATAGTTCAATTAACATCTATCTCAGCATATTAAGAAATTTGACAATGTAGAGCATGAATGGAATTTTACAGAGAATGAAGAACTTGAATGCAATTGATTATACCTCTTGAATTACAATTTGCTTGAGCTTGCTACCAAAATCAGATTGTATATTCTCAACACTTTTTTTATATCAACTAGCAATTAACTTAACAAGATCAAATGAAGAGAGGAGGGTTCAATTTATAGAGGATTGAATATCCATACAATGCAATTACCTTCCAAATTAAATCAATGGATTGAGCAAGGGTGTATTGGTTTATGTAGATTAGGTAGGAGGTGGGTGAATCCATCATTATCCCCACTCCCCCCATGATCATATGCTAGTCTTGTGAAGAATTTGAGGAGAAGAGTAGCTAGCTAGCCTTTTGTTTTCACGTGAGAAGAATTTGAGGTGTAACTCTTAATTAGGGACAAGACCAAACTCAGCATTTGCAAATACCACACTTGGCTTATATCATATATACACATAATATATACACTTAAGGCTATTCTTAGTTTATACATTTAATTGGTTACAATGTTATTTCAATTAATAACACAATGTATCAAATAGGGGTACACCACATATAATCCATGCACATTTTCCTTAATACCGCATGTAAAGCAATTGGGTATTATTATTACTCATTATTATAATCATTATAATATAATTATAATAACTTAATAAAATCATTTGTTAATTAATAATTGATCTTATTATATGATAATAGGGTATACATGAATGTCCACATAGTGTCACATACCTTCAATGTATCTCATCTTACTATATAGTCCATACATGCAATATTCACCATATTAATGTCACATTGCATTATGCATAATATAGATAACTACCATATAGTAAAGGTTTAGTGTCGCATGCTTGTATGAAATAATTAGTCAAGTAAACATAATTACATACTATATTCATTAATTCTTACTCATTAATTATTATTTATTCATAATCATAATTAAACAACACATTATCGATTAATTACTCAATATAGAAATTAATCACTATGTTCAATTCATGCCACTATATTCAAATAGGTGGAGTATTTAATTATTAATAATCTCATCAATTCTCTGATATTAAATCCTTATGGTCAGTCCACTAATTTAAATAACTCATTAGTGACTTTCTTTAATCCTTTCACAAATTCTCACCATCACATAATGTTTAAATAAGCTCGCAAAACTAACTCATAAAAATTAAATCACATATTTAATAAATAAGGAGTTTAAAATTCACGGTTATTACATATACCATAACCTTTCTATACCCAGTTTAGTTCATCAAACTTACCAAATTTTGAAAGTTCAAGAACTTACCACAATAATATGAGTTTAAGAACTTGTCCTACCAATACGTAGTCAAAGAACTAATCAGAGACTGTCCATATGCTTAGGGGTTCAAAAATATACATATGATTATCAACTGTAACGACCCCAAAATTCTTACAATATAATTCTCATTCTCCATCGTTAACAATATAACTTTAATATATCTTTACATCAATAATCGGTATTAAACTTAATAAAAATGTGAAATAATTAAAACTTTTATATAATCTTTCTTTATTGCCCTGAATCGCAACTTTACATTACAAATATTTGATTCAATTCTATCACATGAATCGCTTCCTCTAATTTACTATACAAAGTATTACATCACAAGCAATATCCACTATACATCGGATAGCTCAACTTTACAACTTTAACAAGTATAATACAGCCAAAACAAACACATTACTCATCTAGAACAAATAATTTCTTGCAACGCTATTAATCTTAACATTCAATTAGCACGCATCATTACCTTGCATCCTTGACCTGCAAAAGTGGTTATTTGCAAGAGTGAGCTCGACAGCTCAACAAGACCTAACAGTTTTCATGCATCACATAACACATAATAACATGCTCAACATACATCTCATAATCATCAAAGTAACATGACATAAATGCTTTAATTCACATAACAAATATAAAGATTGAGTTCCTTACTCAATCAACATTCTTTAATCAATCAATGTAGTCATAAATTGACTTTAACATTTCATGTTTGCAACATATATAACATGTCATGTTCTTTGTAAAATAATTTAAAATAGTTCATCATCAAGTTCACGTAGAAAATAGGAACTGAAAGACTTGTCTTGATTGTTGTTTACCAATAACAGTTTAACAGCTTACAGCTATCTGCACTTCACGTGTCCTACACAATTATATAATCATGCACATCAACTATTAGTCACATAACAACGCATAGTAGTTGTAATATAATTTTATTCTACATTTCATAATCCTTCCTCTTAATTAATACACAATGTTCAATTAGATTATGTTAACTTTCAATTTATATCTCACTATATTTCTTATTAGTCATACTCGAAGTTCATTCAAATGTTTAAATCTTGCTAAGACACCTTATTGGTTTTATATTAACCCCCTTCCATATCTTATAGTGTTCATTTCAGTTGAATTGAAACACTTTTTACGTACATTAACACTTGTCACGGCATTTCGACGTTCATTCGTCACACGCCCAATTCGTCTCTCTTGTGTATGCTTAGTGTGCTTATATAACTTATCTAATACATCATTTATTAATGTTAAGCAACATTATATTTACTAACATTCATGTTTTATAATTTAGAACAACATCTATTATCGTCGACAGCACTATACTTGCGTATGTGCATGTTCGACGCCCTCTGATTGCCTCCGAATACGCATCAGTCACAAAGATGATCATTTTAACCCCTGCTAGCGACCTCAAATCAAAAAAGTTAAAGAACAAAAGATATAGGTCTACTCGTGCTCGTTTCGGATCATTATGAATCTCCTCAATCGGAGTTCGTATAAAAAAGTTATGGTCATTTTACTACAGGAGGTCAAAGCAGTTTTGCATTATACTACATAAACCACTCCGAACAGCTTGTAGCCCCGCTGGGGAATGAGTTCCTAGGCCAAAAAGCCCCGTTGGGGAGGGGGGACCCTGCTGTTGGGTTCCCTGGCTCACGAACTTGCAGAGAAATAAGCCAATTTGGCTTATTTATTCTCACCAAAGTCCGATTTTAACTAACACAATGTACATGAAATTTTATACAAACAAAATCTTACACTTCTAACATGATTTTAACATATAATATCACTACAACATATAATCAAAACACCTAGTTTCATGATTATGAAGAAAACACCATTTTTAAGCGTTCTTAACGAAAATTAACACTATGAGTTCGTTTTTAACCCAAATCACATGATTCAAATCATTTTTTGTTCGTTTCTTAATATATTATTATAATATATAATCAATTTACATAATAACTAACTATCAAACATAAATTTTGATTTCAAAGGACCAATTATTTTTAAAACAAGTTCACTGTAACTCGTGATGAACATGATTTCTTCACGTTCATCATGTTTACATGAATTAAACAACTTAATTCATTCTACTAATCACATATAAGCATGTTATAACATAATTTGCATATAAAATTCATGCTTTATCAATTTCATACTAAGTTCATATATATATATATATAGAGAACTACAAATACGAAGAACACAAAACAAAATTTCTATAGTACAAGAATTAGGATTATACCCTTAAGCTTAGTGAGTAAGAAGATGGATATGGTGCTTTGATTAACAAATTCCTCATTCTTCTTCCTTCCTTCTTCTTCTTTATTCTCTATTTTCTTTCTCTGCTCTTTCTTCTTTGTTTCTAACATACTAACATCTTTGTTTTTCTAACTAACGTAATATACATATAATATATTTTACATATATTATACATATAATACATAAATATAAGATATATAACTTACATATATTAATGGCTCCTAATAAATATAATTATTACAATTAATTAATAAGTTATAATTTTTGAAATTTAAAAAGCCCTAAGGCTTGTTTGGCAAAAACAACTTTAATTTTAAAAACGGGATCTTTAGTAGTTAAGGCCCCGTTTGGTAAAATGGATTGAAAACGGTGCAAGGGCCTTATTTGACAAAACGGTTTAAAAAAAACTCTTTTAATAAATCATTTAACACATATATTTGATGTTACACTTTAATTAATTAAATCTTAGCATTCTAATTTAATTAATTAGAAGTTAACATCAATTAATCACATAAAAATTACCACATAACAATTATAATTACTCGTTAATTATAATTTCATGTAACAATTACCACCTAACTTCATCTAATTTAATTATCCCAATTAAATTAGAACTATAACATAAAATCATTACATATTAATTAAATTAAATATTAAATATTCATTTAACTAATATATTACACTTAATTAAATTACTTCACAATAATTACATAAACTATTTATTTAACTCAATAAATTAATTAAAATATTTATTTAATTCAATAAATATTAAAATTCTCTTCACACCAAATCACATATTTCACAATATATAACACATATACACATACTCAAACTCGAAACACATCATAATAAGAATTTTATTTATTAAATTCTCATTTATTAATTCTTAAAAATTCGGGATGTCACATCCTCCCCTCCTTATAAGGATTCTGTCCTCGAAATCAACGAAACCTCCCTTTATTTGTTTTTACTAAATCTCTTTCACAATTTTATTGTTGAATAACTTCAACACGCTAACTTAACAACATTTATATATATCTTCCTCCATTTATTTCTTCAACAACTTTTAGGTTTTATTACATAACCTTCAATTAAACACAATCATATATCAAATATTATATATTTTTTAACTCGTTTATTTTCTTTCTAAGGATCATTACTATATACTCTACTCGTAGAATTCATATACTTCATAATTCACTATCTTATAAGTATTCAATTTATCACATTCATCCCTTCTTCTAAGAATTTTGTCCTTGGATTTTTTTATTAATCTTTCAAAATAGATTTTACGTTAATCTTTATCCACTAGATAAATGCGTTCTACAACTACTTCTTTCTAAGGAATATCCTTATTGCTACATTCTCCTTCAGAATAATAAGAGTCTTCCACAATTGCTCAATAATTGGGAAACGATATAAATAACTCAGAAATTTAAAAGATTCTAAATCATGCTGAGTGGTCGCAAGACCTTGAACTTATTTTTAGGTTTAATAGTGCTTCTCCCTTGGTACTTCACACTATAAAATCGCATCGGTACTCTAGGTGGCCAGCCTATCGTACCCCTACGTTGTGGACAAACGTAGTACATCATAACGACTATATGTGTTACACTCAAAACTATTGTCTCCGATAACATGTCCCCTTATATAGGGTTGTTCACCTCAGCTTCTTAACATCTGAATCCGCACCAAAATAATTTGGTTTGACATAGTTTGACCAAGAACGCTCGAATTTCATAAACATCTTTCAATATTTGTCTAGCTGAATCAAATAACATAGACTTCTAGCAATAATTCGGACATCAATCGAATTATATATATATATATATATATATATATATATACTTAGCCAAATCAAAAAAAAAATCATTTAAGGGAACTAAAAGTAAATAAATCCACTTTTTTTTATATAGTTTAAGGAACCCAAAAATAATAAATAAATCTTTTCATAATATCTTGATACCGTACCGTAGAAATGATACGTTGAGGATTTCGTCATTACATGACGTCGTCATACTACATCATACCATAGTGGGCTGACGATCATACGATCACATCCAACACTAGGTTTAACTGCATTGATAACTTCCTCGATTATTGTTTCTACACCATATCAAATGATGCATATATAAAATACATTTAAAAAATTTAAAATCATTTTTGTCTAGCTGAATCAATTAGCATAAACATGTGAATAATAGCACTATTTTAAAATTTCATTTGTTCCATCATTTGATCCAATGTTTTTCAAGAAAAAAAAACAGAAGTGCAACATTAGCACGAAGTCAATAAATTTTGAAAATCTAGCAAAGCTAGGAGATTTAGAATATCAAAGTTTTCTCCATCAATATAACTCTTTACTCCACCATTACTTAATCATTCTATCAATTTTAAACAACATCAATGCTTTTTATACCATAACCTTTCTATACCCAGTATAGTTCATCGAACTTACCACACTTTGGAAGTTCAGGAACTTGCCACAATAATATGAGTTGAAGAACTTGTCCTAGCAATACGTAGTTAAAAAATTGATTAGAGACTGTTCATATGCTTAGGCGTTCAAAAACATACATACGACTATGAATCACGAACTTACCATAAGTATGAGTTTTAAGAACCCGCCTAACCTTAAGATCATCTAATGTAATCTTAATATCATCTAATCTAATCTCTATTGATTCTAACTATCAAATATAAACATGGGACAAGAATCACCTTCTCACCATATATATATCGATAGCGCGACACCAACATTCCAATGATTATCAATTTGATAAACCAAGTGTACGCACAAAATTCCTGCCCATAAAGAGGTTTGTACAACTCAGCCACCACATGAGTCCTCAATTAAAATCTCACTTAACTCTATCTTACCTATAACGTCTCGTTCTATACTCGATACAGACTTCTGTATCTCATCATTTATAACTCCTCGTGAGTTTATCTCGTACTATATCATAGTACATTCTCGTTATAACATCAAACTATAACTATTCAATCATTACAGGCTATCTGTCTTTTACAACTTTAAAAGATCACGCCGTGATCTTATTCTATAATCATCTTCTTATGATTCTTTTCTTATCTCATTATCGTTTCGTTTAAAAAATTTCTTATCTTACCTTTCATCATATCATACTATGATTTTATTTATGCTTTTAATCTTATAGATTTTTTCTATTCATCGTTATTCCTCATCTTTATTATTGGAGTTAGGCAACTCCTGATTCTTATCTACATATCTCTTCAAGATTCTTCTTTGAATCTTCTTGTTTATTTATTAACTCTTCTTTTAAGAATTTAATATCATTCACGTTACTCAATATTTTATTCGAGTTTTATCCCTCGCCATTCTAATCTTCTTCTTATAACATTTCTAGGACTTAACTCATCCTATACATCTATGTATGTGAAAAGAATCACCTTTTCATTATACGTAACTTAAACTTAACTTCTTATTCTTTTAACCTAAGGTCATAGCCTAAGATATTCTTACCTAAGGTGTATAACCTATCATCTTTGATACCAACTGTAACGACCCCAAAATTCTTACAATATAATTCTCATTCTCGATCGTTAACAATACAACTTTAATCTATCTTTACATCAATAATCTGTATTAAACTTAATAAAAATACGGAATAATTAAAACTTTTATATAATATTTTTTTATTGCCATGAATCGGAACCTTTACATTACAAATATTTGATTTAACTCTATTACATGAATCACTTCCTCTAAATTACTATACAAAGTATTAAATCACAAGCAATATCCACTATACATCGGATAGCTCAACTTTACAACTTTAACAAGTATAATACATCCAAAATAAACACATTACTCATCTAGAATAAATAATTTCTTGCATCGCTATTGATCTTAACATTCAATTAGCACGCATCATTACCTTGCATCCTTGACCTGCAAAAGTGGTTATTTGCAAGAGTGAGCTCGACAGTTCAGCAAGACCTAACAGTTTTTATGCATCACATAGCACATAATAACATGCTCAACATACATCTCATAATCATCAAAGTAACATGGCATAAATGCTTTAATTCACATAACAAATATAAAGATTGAGTTCCTTACTCAATCAACATTCTTTAATCAATCAATGTAGTTATAAATTAACTTTAACATTTCATGCTTGCAACATATATAACGTATCATGCTCTTTGCAAAACAATTTAAAATAGTTCATCATCAAGTTCACGTAGAAAATAGGAACTAAAAGACTTGCCTTGATCGTTGTTTACCAATAACAGTTTCATAACTTACAGCTATCTGCACTTCGCGTGCCCTACACAATTATATAATCATGCACATCAACTATTAGTCACATAGCAACGCATAGTAGTTGTAATGTAATTTTACTCTACATCTCATAATCCTTCCTGTTAATTAATACACAATGTTTAATTAGATTGTGTTAACTTTCAATTTATATCTCACTATATTTCTTATTAGTCATACTCGATGTTCATTCAAGTGTTCAGTCTTGCTAAGACTCATTAATGGTTTTATATTAACCCCCTTCCATATCTTATAGTGTTCATTTCAGTTGAATTGAAACACTTTTTACGTACATTAACACTTGTCACGGCGTTTCGACGTTCATTCGTCACACGCCCGATTCGTATCTCTTGTGTATGCTTAGTGTGCTTATATAACTTATCTAATACATCATTTATTAATGTTATGCATCATTATATTTACTAACATTCATGTTTTATAACTTAGAACAACATCTATTATCGTCGACAGCACTATACTTGCGTATGTGCATGTTCGACGCCCTCTGATTGCCTCCGAATACGCATCAGTCCAAAGATGACCATTTTGATCCCTGCTAACGACCTCAAATCAAAAAAGTTAAAGAACGAAAGTTGTAGTTCTACTCGTTCTCGTTTCGGATCATTATGAATCTCCTCTATCGGAGTTTGTATAAAAAAGTTATGATCGTTTTACTATAGGAAGTCAAAGCAGTTTTGTATTACACTACTTAAACCACTCTGGACAGCTTGTAGCCCCGTTGCGGTGGGAGTTCCTAGGCCAAAAGCCCCATTGGGGCGGGGCCCCTACTGTTGGGTTCCCCGGCTAGCGAACTTGTAGAGAAATAAGCCAATTTGGCTTATTTCTTCGCACAAAAGTCTAATTTTAACTAACACAATGTACATGAAACTTTATACAAACAAAATCTTACACTTCTAACATGATTTTAACATAAAATAACACCAGAACACATAATCAAAACACCTAATTTCATGATTATGAAGACAATATCATTTTTAAGCGTTCTTAACAAAAATTAACACCGTGAGTTCGTTTTTAACCCAAATCACATGATTCAAATCATGTTTTGTTCGTTTCTTGATGTATTATTATAATCTATGATCAATTTACATAATAACTGACTATTAAACATAAATTTTTATTTCAAAGGACCAATTATTTTCAAAACAAGTTCACTATAACTCGTGATGAACATGATTTCTTCACGTTCATTATGTTTACATGAATTAAATAACTTAATTCATTCTACTAATCACATATAAGAATGTTATAACATAATTTGCATATAAAATTCATGCTTTACCAATTTCATACTAAGTTCATATATAGAGAGAACTACAAATACGAAGAACATAAAATAAAATTTCTATAGTACAAGAATTAGGATTATACCCTTAAGCTTAGTGAGGAAGAAGATGGATATGGTGATTTGATTAACAAATTCCTCCTTCTTCTTCTTCATTCTTCTTCCTTCTTCTTCTTTATTCTCTATTTTCTTTCTCTGCTCTTTCTTCTTTGTTTCTAACATACTAACTTCTTTGTTTTTCTAACTAACGTAATATACATATAATATATTTTACATATATTATACATATAATACATAAATATAAGATATATAACTTACATATATTTATGGCTCCTAATAAACATAATTATTACAATTAATTCATAAGTTACAAATTTTGAAATTTAAAAAGCCCAAAGGCTTGTTTGGCAAAAACAACTTTAATTTTAAAAACAGGTTTTTAGTAGTTAAGGCCCCGTTTGGCAAAACAGATTTAAAACGGTGCAAAGGCCTTGTTTGACAAAACGGTTTTATAAAAAAACTCTTTTAATAAATCATTTAACACATATATTTGATGTTACACTTTAATTAATTAAATCTTAGCATTCTAATTTAATTAATTAAAAATTAACATCAATTAATCAGATAAAAATTATAATTACTCGTTAATTATAATTTCATGCAACAATTATCACAGAACTTCATCTAATTTAATTATCCCAATTAAATTAGAACTATAACATAAAATCATTACATATTAATTAAATTAAATATTAAATATTTATTTAATTAATATATTACACTTAATTAAATTACTTCACAATAATCACATAAATTATTTATTTAACTCAATAAATTAATTAAAATATTTATTTAATTCAATAAATATTAAAATTCACTTCACACCAAATCACATATTTCACAATATATAACACATATACACATACTCAAACTCGAAACACCTCATAATAAGAATTTTATTTATTAAATTCTCATTTATTAATTCTTAAAAATTCGGGATGTCACATGAACTATAAACATAGGACAAGAATCACCTTCTAACCATATATATATCGATTGCACGACACCACATTTCAATGATTACCCCTGTGATAAACCAAGTGTAAGCACAAAACCACGGCCTATACAAAGGTTTGTATAACTCAACCACCACATGAGCTCTCAGTTCAAATTCCACGTAACTCTATCTTGCTCATAACTTCTCGCTCTATGCTCGATACAGATTTTCTGTAGCTCATAATTTATAACTCCTCGTGAGTTTATCTCGTACTATATCACAGTACCTTCTCGTTATATCATCAAACTATAATTATTCAATCATTCCAGACTATCTGTCTTTTACAACTTTAAAAGATCACGCCGTGATCTTATTCTATAATCATCTCCCTTATGATTATTTTCTTATCTCATGATCGTTTTGTTTTACAATCTTCTTATCTTTACCTATTCATCACATCATATCATGATTCTATTATGCTTTTAATCTTATAGACTTTATCTATTCATCATTATTCGTCATCTTAATTATTGGAGTTAGGCAACTCCTTATTCTTATCTCTATATCTCTTCAAGATTCTTCTTTGAATCTTCTTCTTTATGTATCAACTCTTCCTTTAAAAATTTCTAATTTCATTCATAAATTTTAATATTTTATTTGAGTTTTTATTCCTCGTTATACTCATCTTCTTCTTATAACATTTCTAGGACTTAACTCATCCTATACATCTACGTATGTGAAAAGAATCACCTTTTTATCATACGTAACTTAAACTTAACTTCTTATAACCTAAAGTCATAGCCTAAGGTACTCTTACCTAAGATGTAAAACCTTTCAGCTCTGATACCAACTGTAACGACCCCAAAATTTAAACAATACAATTCTCGACATCGATCGTTAACAATACAACCTTATTTTAACTTTACATCATTATTCAATGATACAATCACTAAACATGCGGAATAATTAAAACTTTTATATATTTTTTTCTTTATTTCCCTGAATCTCAACCTTTACATAACATATATTTGATTCAAATTTATTACATGAATCACTACATCGAAGTTACTATACAAAGTCTTACATCACAAAATAATATCCACTATACATCGGATAACTCAACTTACAATTCAACAATTACATTACAATCAAAACATTAAATGCATTCTCATCTAAAATAAGTAATTTTCGTGAATATGGATCTCTATAATTCACTTAGCATGTATCATTACCTTGAAACCTTGACCTGCAAAAATAGTTATTTGCAAGAGTGAGCTCGACAGCTCAGCAAGATCTAACAGTTTTCACGCATCACGTAGTACATAAATAACATGCTCATCTTGTACATCATAATCATTAAACTAACATATCATGCATACTTTAATTCATATAACAAGTATAAAGATTGAGTTCCTTACTCAATCAACATTCTTTACTCAATCAATAAAGTCATAAATTGACTTTATCATTTCATACTTACAACATATATAACATATCATGCTCTTTGCAATACAAATTTAAAATAGTTCATCATCGAGTTCACATAGCAATTAGGAACTGAAAGACTTACCTGGCTCGTAGATTACCAATTAACGAAAAATAACTTATAATTATCTGCAATTCATGAATTCTACACAACGTATTACCATACACATCAACTATTAGTCACATAACAACGCTTAAAAATTGTTTAAGTAAATTCTACTTTACATTTCATAATTTTCTCCCATTTGTTTAACACACACTGTCAAATTATATGTATAATTAATAATATAAATTAATTATCACATATCTAATTCTCATAATTAGTTAACCCATTTAGGTTAACTCATTCCTCTTTAATTGTTAAGTTAATAATTAATTATCACATAATTAATCACATCACATAATCATATTATATTTTCACATAATTGATCAACTAATAATTGCGTACTCATATTAATTAAATTATAATTTAAACTAATTATAATTTAAATTACACATTCTCCTCAATTATAATTAATCAAATTATAATTGCATTTTATATTAATTAAATTATAAATAAATTATAATTTAAATTAAACATTTTTTAATCAAACTCAATTTAAGCATTTATATTAATTAAATCATAATTAAACCAATTATAATTTAAATTAAACAATTACTTTAATTATAATTAATCAATTTCAATCCATGCACTCATTAAATTATAATTAAATAAACTATAATTTAAATTACACATTTACTATAATTATATTTATTCAAATTATAATTACATATTATATTATAATTACACAAATTATAATTTAGGTTAAACATTTACTTTGATTAAAAATTAATCAAACTATATTCTTTTATCAAATCATAATTTAAATTAAACCTTTACTATAATTATAATTTATTCAAATTATAATTACATATTATATTTTATTAATATAATTCATTACTATTATTTAGCATTTTAATGTATGCTTATCATGTCATCAAGTTTATCACATTAGGTTAACTTTTCATGATATGAACAAAACTGCACAAAACAAACCAAGTTTTCTTTTCTACACAACCCTCGCCGAGGCGGGGGTATTATGCCTTGCAAGGCACACCGGGGAGGGTCCCCTGCAGCGGCTCACTTTTGGTTTGCGAACTATGCAGAGAAAATGCCAATTTGGCTTATTTCTCTACACCAAATTTTGATTTCAGTCAACATAATTCATATCAATTTTATAGAAAACATAAACTCTAAGTTTCTAATAGATTTTAACATATTTAATCATCAAAACACATAATCAAAACTTTTAATTTTGAAAATTTTGGATAAAAATTATTTTCTAGTGTTCTTGATAAAATTGAACACTATAAGTTTATTTCTCAATCAAAACACACAATTCCATTCACATTGAATTCGTTTCTTGACAATTTAACAAGAATCCAAAATCAATTTGTACAACAATCAACAATTAAACTTGATTTTTTTTTTATTTTAAAGAAAATTATATATTTTCAAAATATTTTCACTGTAACTTCTTGATGAACATGAATCCCTCATGTTCATCATATACAAATATATTAAACATCCTAATTAAGCATATAAATCAATTATAAACATATCTTGACACAATTCACATATTAGAAATTAATGTTTACACTAATTTCATAAAACTCAATTTACAAAGAAATAAATAATGAAGAACATAAAACATAATCTTTAAAATACAAGAGTAAAAATTATACCCTTGATGCTTAGTGAGGAAGATGATGATGAGGTTTAACAAAGACTTTCTCTCAAAGCCTTCCTCCTTGTCTCTTCTTTTTCTCTCTTCTTTTCTCTCTAACTTCTCTTTTATTTCTCTATATTTCTTTTTGTTCTAACAGACTAACACTTAGGTAATTCTAACTAACGTAATATACATATAATATATTTTACATATATTATACATATAAAACATAAATATAACATATATAACTTCTATTACATAATGACCATAATAAGTACCATAATTGCACTTAATACATAGGTTACACATTTGGAATTTAAAAAGCCCTAAGGCTTGTTTGGCAAAAAAAATTATTTTTAAAAAATAAGTTTTTAGTAGTTAAGGCCCCGTTTGGCAAAACGGATTTAAAACGGTGCAAGAGCCTTGTTTGGGAAAACATTTTTAAAAATTCTTTTAATAAATCCTTTAACACATATTTTTAATGTTATACTTTAATTAATTAAATATTAACATTCTAATTTAATTAATTAAAAGTTAACATCAATTAATCACATAAAAATTGTCACATAACAATTATAATTACTTGGTAATTATAATTTCATGTAACAATTACCACATAACTTCATCTAATTTAATTATCTCAATTAAATTAGAACTATAACATAAAATTATTATATATGAATTAAATTAAATATTAAATATTCATTTAATTAATATATACACTTAATTAAATTTACTCTATAACAATCACATAATTTATTTATTTAACTCAATAAATAAATCAATTAAAATATTTATTTAATTCAATAAATATTAAAATTAATATATAAAATGCTCTTCACACCAAATCACATATTTCACAATATATGACACATATACACATTCTCAAACTCAACATCTCATAATAAGAATTTTATTTATTAAATTCTCATTTGTAAATTCTTAAAAATCTGGGATGTCACAGTTTCCTCAGGTCAAACCGATTAGTGAGAGAAGACTCCCAAAGCCTGATGAGGAAAGCAAAAAGGGCAAAGAAAATTTTCTGCATGAAGGACGAGACCCGTTTGCAAACATGTATTTTCTGGTGCACTATGAGGGTATGAACGACAATATCCCCGATGATGATTCAGAAGATCAAATCATAATCCCTCACATCAAAAGGGATAAGGGTAGCAGTTCAAAGAAAAAAATTGGCCCTGATATGAATGATGTCTTAGTCATTATCAAAGAGGAAACAGACGACAACACAACTCCTTTATCCTCCCTATTCACAAGGACTTGACTCTAGACAATTGGAGAAGCACTCCATGCCTCAGACGAAAAGGGTAAAAGGGTAGAAAGTCAATCTGTCCTGAAGCATGGTCTTATTTACTGCTTATTTTTGTTGCACAACGATAGCAGTTACTTTTGTCATGCTTCTTACTAAATGTTTTGTATGATCAAACAGTTTCATATATTAAAGTAAAAGCATTTTGTTTTCAGGAATCCAGAGTTGGATTTGTTTTTCCCTGTTGATGAGATGCCAAATTTTTCACAATGACTACAACTTTGATGTAGAACTGGACTTCAACTTGATGGAGATTGATCAAGAGGAGAAAAATGACTATGAGGTGCCCGAGGAAATCAAAGAATGGGTTGAAGAAAAACCCAGCCAAACCTCGACCAAACCATAATTGTCAATATTGGAACCTTAGAAAGCCTTAAAGAAATCCGGATAGGCATGGACCTTACCCAAAACCAAAAAGCCGACCTGATTGAACTCTTAACTCATTTCCAGGATGTGATTGCATGGTCACATAAAGACATGATTTGTTTGTCTACTGACATTGTCATTCATCAATTGCCCATTAAGGATGGATTCAAGCCAGTTAAGCAAAAGCTCAGGCGATTGAAACCTGAGTGGAGTCTGAAAGTCGAAGAAGAAATTGTCAAGCAATTCAAAGCCGGCATCATCATGGTGTCAACTTACCCTGAGTGGTTATCCAACATAGTTCCCGTACCTAAGCCCGGAGGAAAAGTACGAGTATGTGTGGATTACCGGGATTTGAACAAAGCTTGTCTTAAGGATAACTTCCCAGTACCTTTTATCCACATACTGATAGACAACACAGCGCAGTATAGCATGTATTCTTTTGTTGACTATTTTTCTAGGTACCATCAAATCATGGTTTCTGAAGAGGACAGGGAGAAAACAGCCTTCATCACTCCCTGGGGAACCTATTGTTATAGACGTTTGTCTTTCGGCCTTATCAATGTCGGTGCCACATATCAGCGAGCCATGATGGCCCTTTTTCATGACATGAAGCACAAAGAGATAGAGG
Organism: Panax stipuleanatus; assembly: GCA_020205555.1. Lineage (NCBI taxonomy): Eukaryota > Viridiplantae > Streptophyta > Magnoliopsida > Apiales > Araliaceae > Panax > Panax stipuleanatus. Next base: position 157,013,116 of record CM035124.1, on the reverse strand, counting down.
TCTATGTGGATGATATCATCGTCAAATCCCGGAAGGAAGACGACCACATCTGTCATCTTAAAAAGCTTTTCAACAAGTTGTGCAAGTACAACCTAAATCTGAATCCAGCCAAATGTGCTTTTGGTTTCAAATCAAGCAAGTTCTTGGGATTTCTAGTGAGCAACAGAGGCATTGAGCTGGATCCCACTAAGATTAAAGCCATCACCGAGATGCCCGTGCCCCGAACAGAAAAGGAAATACTGGGATTCCTGGGCAGAATCAATTTCATAAGCAAATTCATCTCTCAACTCATGGCAACTTGTGAACCCATCTTTAAGCAAGTAAGGAAGAAGTCCTCCATGAAATGGAATGAAGATTGTCAAAAAGCTTTCCTTTCCATCAAGAAGCAGTTGATCGAAGCGTCTATCTTGGTACCCCCAAGGGATGAGGTTCCCCTATTTATGTACCTGTCAATCAATTCCAATGCAATGGGCTGTATGATGGGGCATAAGGATAATAGAAGCAAGGAGAGAGCTATCTATTACCACAACAAAAGATTCAGTAGTGGCGAGCAGAAGTACACTTTGATTGAGAAGACCTACTGTGCGTTAGCATGGGCTGCTATGAGGTTACAACATTACCTGCATGGGAACACGACCTATCTCATATCCCGCATGGATCCACTAAAGTACGTATTCAGCAAACCCATGTTGAATTGCCGATTGTCCAAATGGCAGTTGATCCTCCAATAATTTAACATTGTTTACGTGACTCAGAAGTCTATCAAAGGTCAGGGGATTGTAGATCAATTGGCTGAAGCACCGTCAGAGGGTTTTGAACCCTTGGAAACTTTTTTCTCGGATGATGGGATAATAACAATTCAACAAATCCCTCAAGAAAATACAGTCTAATATTGGAAAATGTATTTTGATTGAGCCGTGAACATGGAAGGTGCTGGAGCTGGGGCAGTTCTTGTCTCTGTTACAGGAGAATAATATCCTGTAGCCATCAAGCTGTAATTTGTCAACACCAATAACACAGTTGAGTATAAAGGCTGTATAATGGGGTTGAAACTAGCCCAATCCATGCGTATCAAAAGTTTACTAGTCTTTGGGGATTCTGAGTTGATTATCAAACAAACCACCGAGGCGTATCATACCAAAGAATTGCATTTGCTACCATATCATCGGCAGGTTATCAAGATATCCATGGAGTTTGAAGAGTTAACCTTCATCCACATCCCTCGTGGTAGGAATGACTTTGCAGATACATTGGCAACGTTGGCTTCCTTGATCCACATATCTGATAGGATGGGAATTCCCGACATCAAATTTACAAGCCAAAAGGCCCCGTTAAATGGGAATTACATTGGAGAAATATCAGATGAACTACCTCCGATCAAACTGCAGAAGGTCACTTCCCATCCAAGAAGAACCATGTCTTAATGGTGGTTTATTTCAAGAAAAGGAAGAGGCCCAAGGTATTTTCTGAAAAGAAGAAATCTAAGAAGGCTAAGGGCAAGGTGAACACAAAGGAACAAAAGAAACCTGATCCAGCTAGCAAAGGAATGTGCTTCCATTGCAACAAGTTGGGTCATTGAAAGAGGAACTACAAGAAGTTTCTGGAAGAGAAGAAGCTTGGAGAAGCTTAGACTTTCAATCAAGGTTTGTTCATTATTAAAATTAATTTTTCAGAAAGTCAAAATTTTACTTGGGTATTGGATACCGGCTGTGGTTCTGACATATGTAATATTGTGCAGGGACTGGTCAGAAGTAAAAAGCTAAACAAGGATGAGGTTGTCCTACGAGTGAAAAATAGAGCAAAGGTTGCTGCATTAGCTGTAGGCACTTATTATTTAGCACTGCCTACGGGCAAGTTCATTTATTTAAATAATTGTTATTTTGTTCCGAGTATCATTAGAAACATTATTTGTATTTTTCGTATTAGATATGGATGGATTTGACATTATAATAAAGAATAACAGTTGTTCTCTTTATAAAAGCAATATTTTATATGGTGTTGGTAATTTGCAAAATGGACTTTATATACTTGACATGAATGAAAACATACTTCAAACAAAACAAACTAAGAAAAAGAAAATAGATGATGTTAATTATACCTATATGTGGCACTGTAGACTTAGTCATATAAATGAAACAATATTATCCAAGTTGCATTAGGATGGGCTCTTAGAGCTATCTGATTATGAATCATATCCAACTTGTGAATCTTGTCTCATGGGTAAAATAACTAAATCTCCTTTTAGTGGAAAAGGAGAAAGTGTTACAGAGTTGTTAGCATTCGTTCACATAGACGTTTGTGGACCTATGACAACGAATGCACGGGGAAGGTATTCTTATTTTATTACTATCACTGATGATCACTCAAGATTTGGATATGTGTATTTAATGAAATACAAATCTGAATCATTTGAAAAGTTCAAAGAGTTCATAAGTGAAGTAGAAAAACAAACAGGCAAGAGTATTAAGATTCTTCGATCAGATCGAGGTGGAGAATATTTAAACGGTGAGTTTCTCAATTGTCTCAAAGATAAATGATATAATCTCACAATGGACTCCACCAGGTACACCTTAGTTAAATAGAGTATCTAAAAAGACAAATCGAACATTATTGGACATGGTTCGTTCCATGATGAGTTTTACCGATCTTCCAATTTCATTTTAGGGTTATGCCCTAGAAACGACTCATATCTACTAAATAAGGTCCCCTTGAAATCCATCCCCAAGACTCTATATGAGATGTGGACAGGGAGGAATTATAGTCTTAAGCATGTTAAGATTTGGGAATGTCCAGCTTATGTGAAAATGTTTCAAAATGATAAACCTGGGATAAGATCTGATAAGTGTACTTTTGTGGGATATCCTAAAGAAAGTTTGGGATACTATATCTACAATCCTACTGACCAAAATGTGTTTGTTGCAAAACACGCTGCCTTCTAGGAAAATGAGTTTATTCTGGAAGAGGCTAGTGGGAGGAAAAATAGATATTGAAGAAATTCAAGAACCACAAAATATTACAGATCAATTGGATGAACTTGTCCAAGTAGAACACCTACTGTACAACACCCTATTCGTAAATCTAGAAGAGTACCGAAGATACCTGAAAGGTATGGATTCGTCATAGAGAATAACGATGAGGTACATGTCATGAATGATGATGATCTATTGAATTACGAACAAACTATGAGTAATAAAGACTCAAAGAAATGGTAGATGACCATAAAATCTAAAATGGATTTTTTGAAGCAATGCTCAAGTCCATTTGAATTTTACTTGCGATTGTAGCTTATTATTACTAGATCTGGAAAATATGGACATGGGGACGCCCTTTCTCAAATATATATTATTAGAGGAGAATGTATGTACAATACAGCCAGATGAATTTGTTTCAATGGTTAAAGCAAATCATGTATATGAGCTACAACAATCCATTTATGGGTTGTAGCAACTTTCTCAAAGATGGAACATTCAATTTGATGAGACAATCAAAAGAGTTTGATTTTATCAAAAATGAGAATGAATCTAGTGTGTACAAAAGGGTTAGTGGGAGCACTATTTCATTCCTTGTATTATATATCGATGATATATTACTGATAAGGAATGACATTCCTATGCTACAATCGATCAAAATAAAGTTGTCTAAACATTCCTCCATGAATGATTTGGGTAGAACATCCTACATTTGGGATATAAATCTGCATAGATAGATTAAAAAGGATGTTCTACCTAACCCAAGGAACGCATATTCATTAGATGCTAAAGGCGTTTAACATGGCAAACTCCATAAGATGTCTTATGATGATGAGTCATGGAGTGTAACTCTCTAAAATTGTCCTCAATAAAAGAGAGATCGCATGAGTTAATATCATGTATGCAATGAAATATATGAGACTTGATGTTGATCAGTCAGATTCTAGAGAATATCACCGTAGGACAGTGATAAACATTCTAAAGTGCTAAACTAAAACTAAGGATGTCATCATGACACATGATGGGTCTGACTTAAACTAGAGGACTAAACAGACTCAAGTTTTCAGACTAAACAAGACGATAACAAATCCACTATAGGGTAAGTCGTTACCTTGAAAGGTGGTGTAGTGAATTGGAAAGGTTTCAAACAGCAAAAGGTTGCTGGTCTAGTGACAAAGACAAAGTATATAACTGTAAGTAAAGCTGCAAGTTGATGTTTTGGATGAAAAGTTCATTACAGAACTAGGAATAGTTCCTATGTCTCATCTTGAATCTAAAATATGTTGCGGCACTTTGATTAAAGAAATCATTGAAAGAGGAGACGTCACCTTAGAGCATATAAACTCTCAAGAAAACATTGCAGATCCATTTACTAAAGCTTTAACACAACAGCAGTTTGATTGTCACTTAGAGAAGATGGGTATGATATACCATGACGGTTGGCTTTAGTGCAAGTGGGAGATTGAAAGTAGTATGCATACAAACCAATCATGTATGATGATAAAGCATATACTTTGGAGACGACCTTATTTATTTATTAAAAAAAGTATTCACTTATTAAAGGCGTTTAATTATCTACATGATGCTATTTTTTTAAAATATGTAAATAACCCATAGTTTTAAGCAATATTTTTAGAATCATGATGTTGATCATGCTAATGAGATCTAAATTCTTAGAAAGCTTAAAACTAAAATAGTTCCCAATCTTTGGATTATTAAAAAAAGGGATTAGTAAATCCGAATAGATTGGTACATATGTTACTTGCTCATTGGATGATGATGGTTGATCTCATGATCATTTGTATAAAGACACTAAAGCAAGTATGTAGGTGCTTATCGGAGAATAAGTTCACTGAACGTGACTCGCTATGGAATACCTAATGAAGTTTTACTTGCCTGTCAATAGGAATTTCTAATGTGATAGTAATACAAGTGATTCTTGGACTTGAGATCATCATAGTATCTTGTGTGTAATGAATTATAATTTGACTTATTCCTTAAGACCCTTAGGGTATATCAAAAGGTATGCCTGGGTATAATTAGTTACATATGGAGATAATGAATGGTCAATAAAGAATCTACTACTTATAGTAAAAGAAAAAATATGTCTTATGTGATTCGTTAAATGACAACCCAGTAGTCCTTGGCCAAGGTGGAATGAAATTAGAAAGGAGTTTCTAATTTACATTATTTGGAGATTTGCATTTTCCAATCGAAATACAAATGATTAAATAAAATAAGACTTGACAGTAATTTCATGTCTTATATTTAATTGGGACATTGTATGGTGGAAGGATTGAATTGTACGATAACTATTTACTCACATATTCTTTTATGATTAATGTTGAAATCTATATTATCTAGAAAGTCGTTGATCCCTAGGGAGGCTTATCCCTATTGTAGAATAAATATTATTTATTTAAATAGATTATTAGTTTAGTTTATTTATTTAAATAAGATTATAATTGTTCTAATTGATTTATTCACAGCCAGATTAATATGGAGAACTTAAAGGGTCACACCATAAAAGGAAGAATAATTATTTAAGAAGGCAATGACATAATCATAATAATGCATTAAGTGTAATTAATTTAATCTATGGTGATAGAATAAATTAAATAGCTTAATATTTATTATTTAATATTTTGAAAATATTAAATATAAATTAATAAGATGAGTCTTATTAATAATATTATAATTATTATTATTTAAATTTTTAAAAGGAGTTTAGGATTTAATTTAATAATAGTACTCTCATTTATTCTTAAAAAGATTAGGAGGCAAATTAATTAAAGGAGTTTAATTAATTAATCCCAATATGATTGGGAAGCCTAATTAATTAAATGTGTTTAATTAATTAAATGAAAACCTATTTCTAATAGGATTAGAAGGGTTAACCAATATCTATATAAGAGGAGTCTTATAATAGATATCAATTGATGTAATTCTAATTGTTGGAGAGTATTCCTTTTCTATAGAGGATAGAAAACTAGGGTTTAGCCAACACCATCCTTCTTGATAATTCCTCATCCTTGGTGGATCACCTCTAGAGGCAAAATACTTGGGTGGCTAACGTTAATCAAATGAAGGAATCTAACTCGGAAATTTAAGGAGATCACGAAGAAGAAGGAGTTGAACTCGTACCTGTGGAAGCTTCGTTCTACAAGGGTATAATTCCATAACTTCTTATTTATCGTTTTAAATTAATAATTTGCATAAAGGATGATCCGAGTAATAGTTTTGTATAAATTTTTTAAACTCTGATATACCATATTTTCGCTTATTTTGTAATTTGATTGCGTCACAATTTCGTACAAACCCTAACATAATCATCAAGAAAGCCATAACGAACGGTAATAAGAGTATTGAATAACGTGTAAACATTGAATAAGCTAAATTAACGATAATAACTCAAATAACGTTCTGAGTCAAATACACCGGACGTCATAAGATATGAAAGGAGAATTAACTTAATGAACTTTATAGTTTTAATACTTCGGCTAAGTTAAGTTTAAGTTGTGGTGCAATCGTAGTCTATAATGGTCGATACATGGTATCTGGGCTAAATGATTCATTCAGAGAGAGGGTATATACGAACTAGCAACTGATCTAACTCGTCGTGAAAGACATTATAGAAGAGACGGGAAACTAGTTTGTTGGTTGTTTATGGGAAACCACTCAGTGTACTGTATTGAATACTGTTAAAGACTCGATGTGTGCTATGTGTAGATGGTATGCGAGGAAGATGGAAATGTAAATTATCATAAAGGATAATCGTAAGGTTGTGACATTTTCGTAAGTTATAACAACCGAAGGAATGAAAGTAAAGTTGGTCGCATAGACTTAAATTACAAGAACGCGAACCATAAGAAGTAAGAAGAATTTTAAACCAATGCGTAAGTCAAATTTCTGACTAATTGGTATTGTGTTATTCCCTATGTGTTATATAAGGATTTTGTTGAACAGTACAGCGTAAGCAATATGCCGCGCTAAGGCAAGTTTCCTAACTTCATTCATTTTTATATGAATGCTAGTTTCTTAAATTTTTCCAGATGTTGAACTTGGGAAGTTTTACCTATGTACAAGTGTGTGATATTTGTACAAGGTGATAGAATGTATGAAGCTCTGTGCCACAATTTTAACACTTCGGTGTTTTTGTGAGATGAACTGTTCTGTGATTGAACTGTTCAATGTGAAAGAGCGCAGTTTCTTTATGAACTGTTCTTGTTAAGTCTGTGCTAATGATTCTAGCAAGACAAAATGTATATGAAAAAGTAGAAGAATGAAAGTATAACAAAGTAAATGTGATGAATGTTATAAAATGATAGGAATCAGAATGTATTTCTATTATTCGAGCTGCTTCATAACCATTGTTCGGTTATTGAAGTCTTAAAATAATTTTGGTTCTTGATTTTGTTGTTATTCAACTGCTATGACTTGCTGAGCAATGGAATGCTCACACTTGCTTTAAATAAAAACATTTTCAGCGAACGACGGTAATATGTACTCAAGGATCCCTTAAAGATCAAGTTGACTGGTGTTCTGCTGAAGTGTTGTTCAGTATATGAACAAGCAAGAAGACTCAAGCCAAGACTTATAGTGTAAAATAGTTAATTAAACTGTAGATTAGTTTAATGAACTATTATAAATCCTTTGTGGCGGATAAAAGTCACTCTTGTAAGATGTAAGAAATAATGTAATTACCATTATTTGTAATGAAAGAGGTTTTATTAAGGTAATAGAACCTGGGAATTGAATAGATATGTCGTTATTCTTTATAATATAATGATGTATGTTTGGAATGAGATGTACTCGTGATGTACAGAATCCGGGTGTGAAGATATACTGAATTTCAGGGCGTTACAATTATTATATAAATAAATCGTTAGTAAAAGCATTTTGAAGGAAGAATTTGAGTTTCGTTGGTAACTAGATTATGATATGCCAAGATAATATACAATGTTAATTTCGATTGTATCAGATCATATAAAGAACCAAGCAAGAGCAAGTGGAAGAGTATCTAAGAAAAATTGACTCAATGTTTTGCGTGGAATACGTATATAAATAGTTACTACTTGAATATAGGAACGTCGTCCTAAAAAGTTTTGTAAAAGAAAATGCTAAACGACATAGTGCTAGAACCATAGTTGGTGCAAGAAGACCGCAAGCAATGGATCAAAACTCGTAGTAGTTCAAGACTCGTAATACGAAATCTTATAAGGGGGGAGGATGTAATAATTCAAATTTTTAGCATATATTTTATGAATTAAAATTTTTAATGTATATATATACCTAATTGAATATCTGAATATTGAGCCATGTCATGTTATGAGCTATATCTTGCCAAGGAAAATATGAGCCATGACAAGTTAAGTAAGACTTAAGTTAAGCAAAGAGTTTCCATTCCTGAATGGGATGGGAAAGAGTAAATGAACTAATAAGTAAGTTAGAGTAATTCAATAAAAATTGATTGATTAATAAATAAAAGTCTAAAGATAGAGATAAATTAAGCGTACGGTAATAATGATTCCGGGGACGGAATCTTTATAAGTAGGGGAGAATGTAAAGCCCTATAATTTTATACGATTATACATTTTATGAATAATTTTTATTTATTATTATCATTATTATTATTATTATTAATACTTTGAGCATGTGTGGTCTTCTGACGCCCCCAAATCCGGGTACCTTTTAACCCTGGATATGGTGCTACACGGTGCTACTATCTACTCATACATTCAATTGAACACTTCAATAACATGCATAAGTTTACTAAATGTTCCATTATAATAATCCTTTCCCAAGTTCTTTATAAACTTTACATTCATTCTGTGTCATAATATCATTCATCATAACAATAAGACTATGCTATTACAAGGATAACTAGGTATTCATCTTGGACTTGCCCTTGTCCTTATCGGATTCTTCGGTTCGATAGCTCTTACCTAAAATCATATAATTTAAGCAAGAGTGAGCATAATTAGCTCAACAAGTTTAACATTTTACTTTGCAACCACAAAATCAAGAATCATATGATTTCATCTTTTATAATTGTATAATAGTTATGAAGTAGTAGGAATAATCAAAATAGCGTTTTGAATTCCTTTAAAATCATTCTTAAGGACATATAGTCACTTAAGCATCTGAGCTGGTGACCATGAACAATCTTGTCCATTTCCATTCATAAAAGAACTTCCCGGTATTAAGACTGTAAGCCCGATATATCTTACGAGCACGTCCAGGTGATCAACCTGTAGTACTCTATGTTGATCAACACTCCATCCTTACACGTTTTCACGTTTAAGCTTTTTGGCAACTCCTAGTGCCCGTCGAGTTAACGACATTAAAACCTTTGTGTATTCATACTTAGGATTACCTTTGAATCCGTACCAAAGCAATTGGCATAGGATAGCACATCAAGAATACTTTGAAAGATTTATGAAAAATTAATCAAAATACTTTACATATCCGTCTAGCCGAATCAAATGGCATTGACTATTCAATAACAGTTTATGCATAAGAAGCTATGCATCTTGACAACCTGTCCAACATACAAGAGTTTAGAAAACTTGCATCGAGCAAAACTTGAACAAGATAAGAAAACTTGCCTTTGCTTCTTTAAACTTTTAAGTTTACTTTACTTTGAATCTTTTCCAATTCTATAAGATATAAACACATAGTATATCAATTAGATTATCACAAATGATATACATTGTGTAACTATCTTCTCCTTCTCGTATAACTTAGCCGAATTGTTAAACAAATAACATCCGTTCAAGTTATTTAACATTTTTCACAGCTTATTAACATTTATATGTCATAAACCGATTCTCGTCGACTATCGTTATGCACAACGACCGACAAAACCCTAATCGGTTCGTTACGTCAATCACATTCCCATCGAATTCCCGTCATCGGACTCCGTATGAAAATTAAGTAAGTTTTAACTTCACTTGATATCATTCAAGTACCACACACCTCTATTACATTTTATGTACCCTTAAGGCACACTCACAACTCGATTACGATTCACGGTTTACATTATTGGATTTTAAGTTTTAAATTTAAATACGTTTTGTCAATGTTTAATTCTTAAAACCATTCTTAAACATGTTGTTTAAGTGATTTCTCTTCATGAATATTAACAAAATACTTGCCCCATAATTACCATGTAGCAAGCTAGGTTAATAAACATTCACGTCGGAAAATTTTTACTTAAGGGTGCGGCAGTGCCAGCCCTAGGCTTAAAGGCAGCGCTACGGCGCTGTCTAGCAGAGAAATTCCCCTGCCTCGGAGTTGCAAGGCTGAAAAGCAAGGTCAAAGAAGCGCTGCGACGCCGGCCCCCAACCTCAGAATGTGACGCCCCCAAATTCGGGTCCCTAGAACCTCGGACTTGGTACGTTACGGTACTTCATTATCAAACATATTCTATCATCTAATGCGGAACTAGTAAACATATATTATTTATTTCATATGATTCTAAAACATTTTTCCAAGTTTATTAACCTTAACTGAATACATACCTTCAACATTACAAAAGGTTTACATAAGATAACTAAAAAGTTATTTTGCATAACACTCTAATCTTGTCATTTGCTTGTGTCTCTGTCTTTAATCCTGGAACATTCGTCTTAATCTGAAATGTGTTATCATGATATAGCAAGAGTGAGCATCTACTTTGCTCAGCAAGTTTAAATACAATAAAGATATATATCATGATTGAAGAAAAGAGTATAACTTTCTGAATTTTCAACAATATATAACAATTATGAAAGATTGAGAATTAAATTTCAATAATTGAATGACTGAATAAATAATACTGGGTGGTCAACAATGACCATTAATAAATTTAACTGAACCTTATGGTAATGAAGGTGATTAGCCTTTCATACCCGATGAACATATGCAATTTGCACTAAGTGCGAATCAATAATCATATATGTGGAATAATTGTAAATAATTAAACCACTAGCATGCTTGAAACATAATAATTCGAGTTTGAGTTAGGAAACTTGCAATAAATACGAATATTAAATAATACAATTAGATTTGGAATAATCAACAATAATTATCCACTACCATACTTGAAAAATAACAACTCGAGTTTGAGTTAGAGAACTTGCACTAAATGCAAATATTCAATAATAATCTTAGACGTGTAATAATCAACAATAATTATCCACTACCATGCTTGAACAATAATAACTCGAGTTTGAGTTAGAGAACTTGCAATAAATGCGAATATTCAATAATAATCTTAGATGTGGAATAATCAACAATAATTATCCACTACCATGCTTGAACAATAATAATTCGAGTTTGAGTTAGAGAACTTGCCTATTCGACGAGGTACTACTTACTAGCTTTAATTAAAACTCTTTGAATGGCCTAACATTGATAATATAGATCTATCAATTAGTACTGCGTATAATTGTCCATCTATACGCTTACTTGTACTATTATTTAATAAATAATTCAATCACAAAGTACATATATATAATGTACTATCATTAATCCTATAAGATATTTAATTGATCTTAGGTTAATGATTTAATAATTAAGAAATATTTTCTTAGGTGATAAACACTCACTAGATCTTTAAACAATTTATTATAGTTGTTTAATTAAAGAGTTATTTAATTTTTCTTTAATTGTGAACTCCCTCTTCATTTGATTACTATTTAATATTAATTAAATAGTAATTAATTAATTACCTTTAGTTATTATTTAATAATAAATCATAACCAATTATAACTCCTCATTATTTAATATTAATTAAATAATAGATAATTAAATTATTATTTGTTATTAATAATAATTAATTAATTCCTTATCCTTGAATAATAAATAATTGATTTATTTACTTCATTAGTCTTTAATTATTCCTTATTATTATTTAAAGAATAATTAATTAGTTTCGTCTTTATTTATTATTAAATAATAAATAATTAATTCACTTAGTAAATCTTTAATTATTCTTTCTTATTAATATAAGAATAATTAATTATTACTTATTTTTATTTATTATTTAATGTTAGTTAAATAATAAATAATCTTTTATATAACTTTTATGTCAATGTAAGTAAGTAATTGCTTTATTATTACTTAATCTTACTTAAATATTATTTAATCATTATTTTATATGAATTAAATAATAATTAATTAATTATTTAACTCTAATTATTATTTAATCTTAATTAAATAATAAATAATTATTTTATTAACACTAACTCTACTTAATTATTACTTAATATCATTTAAAAAATAATTAAATAATTAATTATATTTAGTTTTATATGTAATTAGTTTAGTAGCCCATTAGTGGCTTTAAAAGTTATTTATTATAATTATTCATTTTCCATTCAATTTCTACTATTACTATATTTTTCGTCCAAATTTCAGAGTTGAGGTCCTTTACGGAAATGCTTGTAGAACGAAGTTTACAATTCGGAATTAGGCTCCGTCGGAGGCGTTGGATTCGTATTTTCATGAGCTACAGTTTTCATTTATCAAACATCAAATTCTGATCTGTCTAGGTCCCGAAAATCATGATTAAAGTGACTGATCAGCAAGTATGTTTAAAACAGTTGGTTTGTTTTTCAGATTTGGGGTCCTTTACGGAAACGCTTGTATATCGAGATCTAGATCTCGGATTTTTGTCCATTTGGTATCGTTGGATTTGTATTTTCCCAAAATATATTTTTCATATATCAAACACCAAATTTAAGTCTGTTTTGGTTACCGAAAATAGCCCATAAGTGACTGATCAGTAGCGTGATTACAACAGTTGGGTAGTTTGGGATTAAATTCATAACTTGCTCATTTTTAAACATATTTGAGTGATTCCAAAAGGGCTTTGCCCTTAACTCATGTATCTAGCATACCAAGAAATAAAACCTCAAATATCACTTGTAGATTTCAATATGCACATGTTATAGCACACTAGTTAAATAAAATTTTTCTCAAAAATCCATCTAACTTCCTTTTTCCAAACTTTATCATATGAACTTATATAAATCCACAAGTTTCACTTATTAAACTCAAGATCTAACATTCTAACATGATATTAACCATATACAACATGCATATCAAGAATCTAACATAAAGTTACCTAGTGCATGCATTCATAAGCTTTTCTTTACCCATTTTTGTACAAATCTCTCTTTTGATCTAACTTTCAACTTTAAAAATGTTTTGATCCTCATATAAAACACTTATACCCGAATAGATGAAGATTTTTTAAAGATCAAACATAAGGCTCCTTGTTTCATCAAAATCTAACAAATAAGGAAGCTAAACTTGAAAATCTTGAGAATCATTACCTAGTTCTTCTTGCTATTCTTCTTATCCTTCCAAAGTAGCTAAGATACTTAGCATGCATGAAGATCAAAGCTCTCCTTTCCTCCTTGTAGTGGCCGAAAAATGGCTCTCCCTCTCTCTCTCTATATATTTTTCTTTTTCTCTAGCTAAGGTGCTTGGAAGTGTAAGGAATAAAATGAAATAAGTGGAGTAAGTATGATTAAGAGTGTAAGCATTCCCTTCTCCACTACTTCTCTCTCTTAATCATTCTAATGGTTGCTTGTACACTTAACCATAAGTGTTGGACATGCTAAGAGAGTGACACTTGGCTTTGTTGGTAGATTTAGTAGATTTTAACCAAGATTTTGGATAAGCTTAGAAATTCTCTTTTCTCTCCCCAAATTACCCTCATAATTTCGGCCATGATGGACTTATTTGGCCCATTTAGTTTATTTTTTTATTTCTCATTTAGCTTACTAGAAGTCCAATAAGTCCTTTCTTAATTGGGCTAAGAGTTTGGGCTTTGATTGATTCATTTACCTAATAACATTCAAGTCCACCTCCAGTGAAATAAGTGGGCTTGATTATTAGTCGAATTGGGCTAGTCCACTAGTATTACTAGGACTATTACATATTTATCAAAGGACTAACAAGTCTCCTCACTTAATGGACTAAGGTTTGGGCCATTTAATATAATGTTTTGGGCAATCCAACATTAATTACTTGGGCTTGATTTCTAATTAGCTTAACTACTAACTACAATCTACTTGAGCTCCCTTAATTTATTTATTTGGGATACTAACATACTTGATAATCTAGTATTGGGCTAACTAATAATTTAGTTACCCTTAATTAAACTATCTACAATTCCAATGCTGAATTAAACTTTTGACACTCCCAAATCCGGGTACTTCGTTTCCACATGATTTGGTCTTCACTTTCTAACTATAACAAACATCTACCCAATATATCTCAAAATAAATTACGATCTTTTTCAAAATAATAAAATCTCCCTTAAAACAAGGGTTACAACTTTCTCAAAAATCAATCCCAGGATTACTCTAACTTTGACATAAACAATAAAGTGCGGAAATAAAAATATATCATTCAAGTCTTATTACAATCCTTCTCAATTAAATAAAAATAATTCTTCACTTGCTTTGCTTTCCCTTGCCCTTACTCGTAGACGGAGTATCAGCGTTATCAACCTTAACTGAAATTGTTATTTAATGCAAGAGTGAGTAAACAACAGCGCATTGGAGTTTAACAATAATAAATACATGAAAGAATATCTTTTAAAGAATCTGAACAACTTAGCTTGCTTCAATAATAAAGAATTGAATAATAATTCTCTATCAACATTAAAATTTGAATATAGAATTTATCTGAGGGTCATAAAACCTTTGAACTCTTGTCCTAGGTTATAAATATTTCAATTTAAACCTTTAACAGTCAATAAGATTATGGACCTTAACTCGTACTTAGGGGGATCAGCCTTTCGTACCATGTATTGTGCACAAACATCTTAACGTTATGCGTAGTAACCTCCCCTAATAATTAGGATTGTTCAACTCAGTAATTTGAATTCTAGTCCGCACCAAAGAAAGTTTGGTTTGGATAAGCTTACAAGGGTAATTTAGAATTCACGTTCATCAACTAAGGATTAGTTGAATCGACTTTCAATAATTCATAAATAAAAGAATTATGAATTAACATATGCTTTAGAAGTAAACTTAAAGCATTTAAAATAATAAACTGGATCTTACTTGAACAATAAGTTAAGATCATTTCAATTAAATAAACAATTGTCCAATACAGAAATTTAAAGGACATTCTCAACAATGAATATATGAACTCAAAGAAATTGTATAGAATTAACAAGTTTAGGGTTAGAAGACTTGCATAAAATTAATACAAGATCAGGGTTTAGAAAACTTGCCTCAAGCGCAAGCTACTTAACTCAATCACGTACATAAACAATTCCTATATACATCCAATCATAATAACCTAAATTAGTTAACATGTAACTAATCCACATAATTGGTTAACCCTCATGGTTAACTCATTCTAGTATAATAAATAATCAACTATCACATAGTTAATTACATCACACACATACTCACATAATTAAATTAATTATGTATTTAGCTAAATTATAATTAAACAATTATAATTTAAACACTTAATCTAATTATAATTACTCAATTATAATTACCTCTTAAATTATCACCAATTCATAATTAATAATTAATCAAACTATATCATGCATTATAATTACATAATTTATAATTAATCATGTATTTATCAATTATAATCTATAATAATCATGCATTTATTAAATTATAATTACATAATTTATAATTTAAATTAACATCTAATTGATTAAAATAAATCAACTATTATAATTTCACAGAATTGTAATTTAAATTAAACATTTACTCTTAATTATAATTAATCAAATTATAATTAAGTAACTTATTTTACAAATAAACAATTATAACTTATAATTTAAATACTATATTAGGTTTCAAAACTTTCTTTTTCTCAAATTATGAAATTATCAACTTCATGTTAACATATGTTATAGCAACTAGATACATGCTCATTATCTTAGCAATAATGCAATGGAAACATAAAAACACACTGCACACTTGATTAAAACTCACTGCCTCTGCCCAAGACACGGCGCAGCTGCGCAAGTGTTGAATCTGGGAAAGGCAAGCGGCGCAGCTGCGCTGCTTTTGGCTGTACTACTGGCGCAGCTGCGCAGGAGCACAGACAAAGGCAGACAGCCACGATACTCTGCTTCACCGATTAACCCAAACAAGCCAACTAACGGCAATTCACAGTAACTTAAATATTCTAGATCATACCTATGCAATAATACATATATATAACATGTTTCTGAAACACAAAAGTCATCTAAACAACAAGAATCAACAGTTTTAAAAGTCCAATTTGGCCATTTTCATAAAACTCATATTTTTCATAAAATAATCTACTGTAATAAAATTTCTCAAGCAATTCAACTTTATATACATGCATTATATACAAGATTGAAGATAACATCAAACAATTTCCTAATAAGCATGTTAGCATATACTAATTCATCAATTTTACTCTAAAATCAACCAAATATATGAAATTCTATATGAACTCATACTATTCATTTAAAACATGTTTCTGACAACTTTGATTTCTGAAAATCATTATGGCATACAATCACTGTTAGTATAACATGAACAAAATACATATATTAAATTCATGATTATACCACTTTCATGAAAACGTTTTTACAGAGAAGTTCCACAACATAAAGCACATTATTAAAACTAAATTTAGAAGTTATACCCGTTGATTAGGCTTAGGAGAAGAAGATGATGGCTTAGCGAGAATTCTTTCAAAGTCTATTTCTCCTTTCTTTCTCTTCTTCTTCTCTTCTTCTCTGTTCTTTTTTCCTCTGCTCTTTTCTTTCTTTGTTTTTCTTAGTTTGTAAAACTAATGTAGTTGTAGTATATACAATATACATATAATACATATATTACATAAAACATGTAACTCCTAATAATAATTATATACACTAACTACTACTAATTACGTAAGTTACAAAAATTGAATTTGAATAGCCATAAGGTCATGTTTGGCAAAATCTTTATTTAAAAACGGATTATTAGCTAAGGCCTTATTTGGAAACTAGATTTAAAAACAAATGCAAAGCCTTGTTTATTTAAAATCATTTAAAATCCTTTTAACAAATTATTTTAACACATACTTTAATGTCATATTTTAATCAATTAAATATTAATCATCCAATTTAATCAATTAAAATCTAACATCAATTAATCACATAAAATTGCCACATAATTATAATTACTCGCTAATTATAATTCATGTAACACTTCATCACATAATTCATCTAATTTAATTCTCTCAATTAAATTAGAACTACAATATAAAATTAATATATATTAATTAAATAAATACTACACACTCATTTAATTAATATATAACACTTAATTAAATCACTCCATAAATCACATAATTTATTTATTTAACTCTATAAATAAATCACATAAAATATTTATTTAACTCAATAAATATTTAAAATTAAATATAAAATCTCAATCGTTACAATCTTCCCTCCTTAAAAGGATTCTGTCCCCAGAATCACACATAAAAAAAAATTCGCCTATTACATTTTCCCTCCTTAAAAGGATTCTGTCCCTAGAATCAATATATAAGGGGTTACACAAAACTAATCAAATAAATGCGGATAAGATTTCATCATAACATCTTCGAGTTCCCACGTAGCTTCTTCAGCACTATGGTTCCTCCAGATTACCTTAACAGAAGGTATCACTTTATTTCTAAGTACTTGTTCCTTTCTATCAACTATTTGAACAGGCACTTCTTTATATGTTAAGTCTTTATCAAATTGTAAAGGTTCATATTCTATTACATGTTTATAATCAGGCTTGTAAGGTCTTAACACAGAAATATGGAAGACATTATGTATATTCTCGAGCTCCGGAGGTAATGCAATCTCGTAAGCTACCTCGCCAACTTTTCGCAACACCTCAAAAGGTCCAATAAATCTGGGACTTAGCTTTCCCTACTTACCAGATCGAATCTTCCCCTTCCAGGGAGATACTTTCAAGAACACAAAACTTCCTGGTAAGAATTCTCAGTTTTGTCGATGAAGATCGACATACTTCTTCTGTCGATCTTGAGCAGCAACTAATCTCATTCTGATCAGCTTCACAATTTCAGCGGTTTGTTGTACCAATTCTGGTCCCAACAATTGACGTTCACCGACTTCATCCCAGCACAAAGGAGTTCTGTATTTTCTGCCGTATAACGCTTCGTAAGGCGGCATGCCAATACTGGCATGATGACTATTGTTATAGGCGAACTCCACTAATGGTAGATGATCCTCCCAGCTTCCTTTGAAGTCCATCACACAAGCTCTCAGCATATCCTCAAGCGTTTGAATCATTCTCTCGCTCTGTCCATCAGTCTGAGGATGATACGCTGTACTCATTCGCAATTGCATTCCCAAACATTCTTGCAATCGCTTCCAAAAGTTAGACGTAAAACGTGGATCTCTGTCGAACACAATTGACACCGGAACACCGTGTCTAGAAATAACTTCCTTCACGTACAATTTCGCTAGTTTATCCAGATTGTACTTAACCCTGATCGGCAGAAAGTGGGCTAACTTCGTCAGTCGATCCACTATAACCCATATCGCATCAAATCCCTTCTGAGTCGTTGGAAGACCTACCACAAAATCCATCGTGATATGCTCCCACTTCCACTCCGGAATTTCTAACGGTTGTAGCAAACCACTCGGTCTCTGGTGTTTTGCTTTGACTTTCTGACACGTCAAGCACTTCGCAATGCATTCAGCAACGTCCCTCTTCATATTCGGCCATCAAAAATGATGCCTAAGATCCTGGTACATCTTCGTACTCCCGGGGTGAATAGAATATCTAGAACTATGAGCTTCGCTCAGAATCTCCTCTTTAACCTCAGGTACTGGCGGTACCCAGATTTTACCTTCAAACAATAACAGACCTTCATTATCGATCTTGAACTTGAACTCTTCGCCATCGGTTATCCTCCTCCAAATCTTCTTACATTCTTCATCTTGAAGTTGTGCTTCTTTCACTTTGTCTACTACAGCAGAACCAGTGGTTACTTGAAATAACATCTCATCCGATTCCTTCGAAAGCTTCACCTCCAACTCCAATCTAGCCATCTGTTCTATTAACCGATCCTGATCAGGTAACACGTTCAGCTTCTCCCGACCTTTCCTGCTCAAAGCGTCGGCGACAAAGTTAGCTTTACCCGGATGGTAAAGTATCTCACAATCGTAGTCTTTAATCAATTCCAACCATCTTCTTTGGCGCATGCTCAAATCCTTCTAGGTAAATATATACTTCAGACTCTTGTGATCTGTGTATATTTCACACTTTTCTCTATATAAGTAGTGCCTCCAAATCTTTAGGGCAAACACTACTGCCGCCAATTCTAGATCATGGGTCGGATACCCATTCTCATAATCCTTTAGCTGACGTGACGTATAGGCAATGACTTTGCCGCTCTGCATCAACACACAGCCTAATCCTTTATGTGAGGCATCGCTATATACTATGAAATTCCCCGAACTATCCGGTAAAGACAATACATGCGCAGTACTCAGCCTCTTCTTCAGCTCTTGAAAACTTTCCTCACATTTCTCCGTCCAAACAAATTTAACCATTTTACGAGTCAAATTCGTCAACGGAGTTGCGATTCTAGAAAAGTCTTGGATAAATCTTCGGTAATAACCAGCCAATCCCAAGAAACTCCTCACTTTAGACGGCGTCTTCGGCTGATCCCAATTCATTACCGCTTCAACCTTCGACAGATCTATCGAAATATCATCTTTGTCGATTACGTGGCCAAGAAATTGCACACGTTCCAACTAGAATTCGCACTTTGAGAATTTAGCGTAAAGCTTCTCTCGTCTCAGGGCTTCTAAGGTTAGTCGTAAGTGTTCAGCATGTTCCTCCTCAGTCTTGGAATAAACCAGGATGTCATCTATGAACACTACCACGAACTTGTCCAGAAATGACATGAACACCCTGTTCATTAAGTCCATAAATGCAGCTGGGGCATTCGTGAGACCAAATGACATCACCAAGAACTTGTAATGACCATATCGAGTTCTAAAAGCCGTTTTAGGTATATCTTCCTTCCTCACCTTCAATTGATGATACCCGCTTCTCAAATCAATTTTAGAGAAGTACTTTGCACCCTTCAACTGATCAAACAAGTCATCGATCTTAGGTAAAGGATACCTATTCCTGATCGTAACTTTATTTAACTCCCTATAATAAATGCAAAGACGCATTGATCCATCCTTCTTCTTCACAAACAAAACAGGCACTTCCCACGGCGAAACGCTCGGTTGAATATACTTCTTGTCCAGTAATTGTTGTAGTTGAACCATCAGTTCCTTCATCTCAACTGGAGCCATTCTGTAAAGAACCTTTGAAATCGGAGCAGTCCCTGGCGCTAGATCGATCACGAACTCTATCTCCCTATCTGGCATGAGTCCTGGTAAATCACTCAAAAAAACGTCCACAAACTCTATAACTACAGATATCTCCTCCACCTTCGTGCTTTCCTTACGCGTATCTACTATGTAGGCAAGATATCCCACACAGCCTTGCGTCAGAAGTTTCTTGGCTTGCATAACCGTCAGACAACTCATTTGTCTAGGAGATTTGCTACCATAGAACACTAACTTCGACGGAGTCGTAAGGTTTACCGGCTTCTTCTGACAGTCGATTATCGCCCCATGGTTGAACAACCAGTCCATACCCAATATGACATCGAATTCCCCAAGTTTTATCGGAATCAAATCTACTCTAAGCTCCTGACCCTTAATGTCTAGTCTACAGTTCTTATAAATGCTCCTAACAGGAATAACTTCCCTATTCGCAATCTCTATGTTCAAGGGGTAAACTAACTCTTCTATAGATAAGTCTAGGGTTTTAGCAAAATCATCAGATATGAATGAACAAGTAGCACCCGAATCAAATAATACATATGCATTTATACTATTAACCAGAATAATACCTGACACCACGTCTTTTAATTGCACCGCATCCTGCACCGTCATATTGAATGTCCGTGCAGTGGGTCGAACAGCTTGCAATGGTGCAGCGATAGTAATGGTACTGCCGCTTCCATTCCCTCCGCTCCCTGTTGACCTTGCCGTTAGCTTCTTAGGGCAGTTGTGAGCCATGTGATCTTTGGATCCACATGTAAAGCAAGCTCCCTTCTTCGGGTTTGGGCAATTAGGTGCAATGTGGCCTTCTTGACCACAGTTGAAGCACACCCACTTCCCCTTTATGCACACGCCAGTGTGATTCTTACCGCATGTAGCACATGCTTTGAACTTCCTCTTCTGCTGACATCCTTGCTGAGTCCCAGCAAGGGTATTATCAGACCACTTCCTCTTCTGGTTCACAGCGCTGCTACCCCCAGTCTTGGTTTCTACCTCATTCTTCTTCTTCTTATCTTAGTTGAACTTCGTCACCGCGTCGCTTCCTCCTTCAGCGAGTATGGCATTCTCCAGCACAGCTGCAAATGTGCTCAGCTGAAATATGGAAACCTTGCTTTAGAGCCAGGGCTTCAGTCCCCGCTCAAACCTTCTCGCCATCCTAGCGTCAGTACTGACCTGGTATGTAGCAAACCTGGCCAACTCGTTGAACTTAGCGGCATACTCGGACACCGTCATCCCTCCCTGCTTAAGCTCTAGAAACTGGACCTCCATCTGGTCTTGGGAACTAGCTGGAAAGTACACCTCGTAGAACATTTCCTTGAAACGTTCCCACGTGATGACTCCCTCTCCCTCTCGGGTCTTGTTAGCCTTCCACCAAAAACTAGCATCCGACTTCAACATGAAAGCCGTGAATGCTGTCTTCTGGTCTTCACCTACTCTGGCTACGTCGAATACCTTCTCCATTTCCATAACCCACGTCTGAGCCTTAATAGGGTTGGTCGATCCTTTGAATTCAGGCTTTCCTACTGCCTTGAATTCCTGGAATGTAGTACCCTGCACTTGCGGCTGATTCTCAAGAGCTCCTGTCAACAGGTTCACCAACTGTTGAACCGAGTTGGGATTCGTCCCATCATTATTGTTGTTGTTCGTCGAACCCTCGGGGTTTTGACGTGTTATTCTTCTTCTAGGAGGCATTTTTTGTTAAGAAAATATTATTATTAGACCCTTTATTCAATTTTTAAATATTCAAGTTCATACTTAAACATTCGAATAACTTAGTTCACATAGAACACATAGCACATCAATAAACTTTTTTTTATTCATTAGTCGTAGTTTAAAAACATCAATCAGATAGCATTTCTGCCATTTACATCATCCTTCCTGAACTGGAAAAGTTGCAGGATTAGATTATTAACTTATCCCATTCTTATCTCAAATTATGGGATTTACTTTATTTACTACAAAAAGCAACACACAAACAAAAGCTCTACTACTACCGCTACTGCTACTACTACTACTGCTACTGCTACTGCCTAGGCATATTAATACGTCGTACAGCCTCTCTGCGTTCCTCTTCCATTACCCGAAACTCCGTTCTTCGATCCACCACATACCACAGTAAACCTTGGAACTGAGATGGGTAGTAGAAAACACGGTCCTGAGCTCTTTCTATAGCTGTATGGAAGGCATACTCTGTTTTTCTAAGCTTGGCCCTCTTGGCTTCAGCTTCACCTTCAGCTCGATCGGCTCGTTGATTAGCTCTCAAGCTTGACTCTTCAGCTCTGGCACGCTTCCTCGACTCCTCCTGGATGTCTTGCTTCAACTTTGCCAGTTCAAATTGAGCAGCATCTCTATCAACCTCCATATGTATCAGGTTCTACTGTGCATCTCCTAGGTCACTTGTCATTTCCTCGATCGTCTCGTCTCGTTGCTGAATGGTTTCTTCGAGCACTCCGACTCGACCATGAAGATCCACGTTGCTATCGTAGACTGCCTCGTACATCTCAGCACTAGTAGAGTGAGGTGGGAATTCCTCTTCGGGATCCTCTTCCTCCTCCTCCTCCTCTTCAGACTAGTCCTCGTACTCTTCTTCTAGAATAGGTGTCAGCTCACGCTCCTGACCAGCTACGGTGATCACTGGAGATGGCTCTCTCCTAACCAGCTGCTCCCAGACAATATGTATGTCACGGGGCACCTTCTCTCTAGGCATCTGAGGTACATCCTCTCTAACCTGACTAGGTTCTCCAACATTCGACATCCTGACAAAAGAATTTTCAAGTTCATTATTACGTGATAACGAATCGACACTCTTCGAATACTAAAACGTAAACACATAGGCACATAAGGTAGTTTATTATCGTTACCTAGCACACCTATCTTCTCGATCTTACCTATAAGGCTACTACCTAAGGTTTTTCCCCACCTAAGGTTTCATAACCTACAGCTTTGATACCAACCTGTGACACCCCCAAATCCGGGTACTTCGTTTCCACATGATTTCTAACTATAACAAACATCTACCCAATATATCTCAAAATAAATTACAATCTTGTTCAAAATAATAAAATCTCCCTTAAAACAAGCCCAGGATTACTCTAACCTTGAAATAAATAATAAAGTGCGGAAATAAAAACATATCATTCAAGTCTTATTACAATTCTTCTCAATTAAATAAAAATAATTCTTCATTTGCTTTGCTTTCCCTTGCCCTTACTCGTAGACGGAGTATCAGCGTTATCAACCTTAATTGAAATTGTTATTTAATGCAAGAGTGAGCAAACAACAGCTCACTAGAGTTTAACAATAATAAATACATGAAAGAATATCTTTTAAAGAATCTGAACAACTTAGCTTGCTTCAATAATAAAGAATTGAATAATAATTTTCTATCAACATTAAAATTTCAATATAGAATTTATATGAGGGTCATAAGACCTTTGAACTCTTGTCCTAGGTTATAAATATTTCTATTTAAACCATTAACAATCAATAAGACTATGGACCTTAACTCGTACTTAGGGGGATCAGCCCTTCGTACCATGTATTGTGCACAAACATCTTAACGCTATGCGTAGTAACCTCTCCTAATAATTAGGGTTGTTCAACTCAGTAGTTTGAATTCAAGTCCGCACCAAAGAAAGTTTAGTTTGGATAAGCTTACAAGGGTAATTTAGAATTCACGTTCATCAACTAAGGATTAGTTGAACCGACTTTCAATAATTCATAAATAAAAGAATTATGAATTAACATATGCTTTAAAAGTAAACTTAAAGCATTTAAAATAATAAACTGGATCTTACTTGAACAATAAGTTAAGATCATTTCAATTAAATAAATAATTGTCCAATACAGAAATGGAAAGGACATTCTCAACAATGAATATATGAACTCAAAGAAATTGTATAGAATTAACAAGTTTAGGGTTAGAAGACTTGCATAAAATTAATACAAGATCAGGGTTTAGAAAACTTGCCTCAAGCGCAATCTACTTAACTCAACCACGTACTTAAACACTTCCTATATACATCCAATCATAATAACCTAAATTAGTTAACATGTAACTAATCCACATAATTGGTTAACCCTCATGGTTAACTCATTCTAATTTAATAAATAATCAACTATCACATAGTTAATTACATCACACACATACTCAAATAATTAAATTAATTATGTATTTAGCTAAATTATAATTAAACAATTATAATTTAAACACTTAATCTAATTATAATTACTCAATTATAATTACCTCTTAAATTATCACCAATTCATAATTAATAATTAATCAAACTATAGCATGCATTATTATTATACAATTTATAATTAATCATGTATTTATCAATTATAATCTATAATAATCATGCATTTATTAAATTATAATTACATAATTTATAATTTAAATTAACATCTAATTGATTAAAATAAATCAACTATTATAATTTCACAGAATTATAATTTAAATTAAACATTTACTCTTAATTATAAGTAATCAAATTATAATTAAGTAACTTATTTTACAATTAAACAATTATAGCTTATAATTTAAATACTATATTAGGTTTTCAAAACTTTTTTTTTCCTCAAATTATGAAATTATCAACTTCATGTTAACACGTGTTATAGCAGCTAGATACATGCTCATTATCTTAGCAATAATGTAATGAAAACATAAAAATACACTGCACACTTGATTAAAACTCATTGCCTCTGCCCAAGACATGGCGCAGCTGCGGAGCCAGCTGCCCTGAAACCGGCGCAGCTGCGCAGAGGTCGAATCTGGGAAAGGCACGCGGCGCAGCTGCGCTGCTTTAGGCTGTACCACCGGCACAGCTGCGCAGGAGCACAGACAGAGGCAGACAGCCACGATACTCTGCTTCATCGATTAACCCAAACAAGCCAACAAACTACAATTCACAGTAACTTAAACATTGTAAATCATACCTATGCAATAATACATATATATAACATGTTTCTAAAACACAAAAGTCATCTAAACAACAAGAATCAACAGTTTTAAAAGTCCAATTTGGCCATTTTCATAAAACTCATATTTTTCATAAAATAATCTACTGTAATAAAAATTTTCAAGCAATTCAACTTTATATACATGCATTATATACAAGATTGAAGATAACATCAAACAATTTCATAATAAGCATGTTAGCATATACTAATTCATCAATTTTACTCTAAAATCAACCAAATATATGAAATTCCATATGAACTCATACTATACATTTAAAACATGTTTCTAACAACTTTGATTTCTGAAAATCATTATGGCATACAATCACTATTAGTATAACATGAACAAAATACATATATTAAATTAATGATTATATCACTTTCATGAAAACATTTTTATAGAGAAGTTCCACAACATAAAACACATTATTAAAACTAAATTTAAAAGTTATACCGGTTGATTAGGCTTAGGAGAAGAAGATGATGGCTTAGCGAGAATTCTTTCAAAGTCTTTTTCTCCTTTCTTTCTCTTCTTCTTCCCTTCTTCTCTATTCTTTTGTCCTCTGCTCTTTTCTTTCTTTGTTTTTCTTAGTTTGTAAAACTAACGTAGTTGTAGTATATACAATATACATATATTACATAAAACATGTAACTCCTAATAATAATTATATACACTAACTACTACTAATTACGTAAGTTACAAAAGTTGAATTTGAATAGCCATAAGGTCATGTTTGGCAAACTCTTTATTTAAAAACGGATTATTAGCTAAGGCCTTGTTTGGAAACTAGATGTAAAAACAAATGCAAAGCCTTGTTTATTTAAAATCATTTTCTTTTATTTTAACACATACTTTAATGTCATATTTTAATCAATTAAATATTAATCATCTAATTTAATCAATTAAAATCTAACATCAATTAATCACATAATTATAATTACTCGCTAATTATAATTCATGTAACACTTCATCACATAATTCATCTAATTCAATTCTCTCAATTAAATTAGAACTACAATATAAAATTAATATACATTAATTAAATAAATATTACACATTCATTTAATTAATATATAACACTTAATTAAATCACTCCATAAATCATATAATTTATTTATTTAACTCTATAAATAAATCACATAAAATATTTATTTAACTCAATAAATATTTAAAATTAAATATAAAATCTCAATCGTTACAAAACTAATGGGTTTGTTTAAACTATTTATTCTCCTTAGTCCATGAAATAAATTATCATTTGGACTCTTATACATTATTATTAATATAAACACATTCTCATATATTAATAATATCAATTAACTTACATAACCCAATTAGACTTGCTATAGTTAGGTTCAGAATAAATAGTAACTTGAGATTATAAAATAAATCACTTACATTGGTATATATATCTATTTATTCAATATGACACATATTCCACTTCTAACTCCAATTTTGACTTTTCTTCATAAAAGTCGACTGTTGTCTTTGACCAAAAAGTTAACCCTTACATATTTTGTGTTACTGTCTTTTCTGACTAAACTTGACGTTCTAGATGCAGCCGAGCAGTCCGTACTTCAAAATTTTATCTCTAACTCAAATTTTGAGTTTTAACTTCCTCTATTTTTATTGCTAATTATATTAGCTAATAACTTTCTACTTATTCTTCTTTTTATTTGCCAGTCAAGGCCAACATTCAAACTATGTTAATTACTGACATAGTTTTATCTTGATTCTCATATCCTTAACTTAATTCATCATTCCTCTTGCTAAAATATATAGCACCTTACTAAGTATATATATATATATATATATATATATATATATTTATAAATATACTCATCTTCGTTTAATCTCATAGTATCTCCTCATGTGAATTTTTATTCCCTTAATACAAATTTTATATCCATCATTATAACATTTCTTAGACCATTCAGTTCACATCGAATTTATAGGTATCGTAATACCTTATCCTTGATATTTCTTCAAGTATATATTAATTCATTTCTAGGGTTTTGAAATTTTGTAACCCATATTTTTTCTATTCACATTTAAATAGCAAACCATATAGGTTTTACTTGAAAATTTTAAATAAATCTTCAAACTCTCATCTAGATTTTATTCTTTAACCTTTATTCTAATCATTTAAGATTTTATAATTTTTTTGGGTTGTCACATTCTCCCCTTCTCCCCTTCTTCTAAGAATTTCGTCCCCGAAATTACAGTATACTAATCACCACTCCTTTTATTCATCAAAACTAGGTTTTAATATAACTTTTATCTGATTTCATGCTCAATTTAATGAGTACATACTGATTCCTTCTATGAAGAGCTCTGCTATCATCACATTCTTCCATTACTTCTCTCTAATGAGTTAAAACTTTTCATATCGGGCTGAGGGGTCATATAGACCATAAACCATGAGATTTAGGGGTATTACTACCTGCTACCTGTTTTAATTACAAAAAAGGTATTCTACCTCTGAAAAGTTTAACGGTACTTCACCACACTACTTCATACCGTAAACATTCTGTACTAGGTATGTTTACAATCACGAAGAAGGGAAACTACCTTGGTGGGAACAGTTCATCGTACCTTAGTTTGGTCGGAACGACTATATGTGTTCTTAATCACTTTTAGGTATGTTTACAATCACAAAGAAGGTAAACTACCTAGGCGGGTACAGTCCATCGTACCTTAGTTTCGTCGGAACGACTATATGCGTTCTTAATCACTTTTAGGTATGTTTGCAATCACGAAGAAGGTAAACTACCTAGGCGCATACAGTTCATCGTACCTTAGTTTCGTCGGAACGACTATATGCGTTCTTAATCACTTTTAGGTATGTTTACAATCACGATGAAGGTAAACTACCTAGGCGGGTACAGTCCATCGTACCTTAGTTTTTTTAGAACGACTATATGCGTTCTTAAATTGAAATATATTATCCAACCCATATATCCCCCCCTTACTCGGGGTTGTTCACCTCAGACTTATCATAAGATTCTTCACCAAAACAATTTAGTTCAGGATAAATTCTCAAAGAGATACTTGAATCTTCATAAACATTTGTCTAGCTGAATCAATTAGCGTAGACGTATACCAATAATTTGAATATCAATCGAAACATGTGTCTGACCAGATTTAAATAGCACTTAACTTTTCTTTTAAAATTCAAAAAATCATTTTATGACGTCATGATACCGCACTGTATTTACAGTCTTTTTGAGAATTTTGTCATTTTATGACTTTATCATACTACATCGTACCATATTAGCCTAACGATCCTTAGATCACATCTAACACTAGGTAATTCTGCATTGATAACTCCATCATTTTTATCATTTCTGCATCAGGTTCCATGATGCATTGATTATATATAAAATATATTTTGACATCTCAAATTATTTTTGTTTAGCCAAAACAATTAGCGTAGACTCTTCTTTAAACAGCTCAAAATCGTTGAAAAATTCATTTTTGATGTTATCATACTGCAACTGGTAACGATGTATCAGTGGTACGAAGCCCACTTCTACACAATTGTAACCATGTGTTACTAATAAAAAAATTTCATTTTATTTCGAAAGGCACATCAGTGCAAATTTAGCTTGATATCAAAAATTTGAAGTCTAGCATAGCTAAAAGATTTAGAATACGTATGCTTCCACCATCAACTTCAATTTCTCTAATGATCAATTGCTTAATAATTCTATCTATTAAAAATCCTTAATTCTCCATCCACAACTTTCCTATACCCCAGTATAGTTCATCAAACTTACCACACGTTATGAGATCAGGAACTTACCACAATAATATGAGTTTAGGAACTTATCCTAGCAATACATAGTTCAAGAACTAATCAGGAACTGTCCATATGTTTAGGGGTTCAAAAACATACCATACAATTATGAGTCACGAACTTACCATAAGTATGAATTCCAAGAACTCGGGCTTATTCTTATATTCTCCACCTATCCGTCATACACATGAGAAAAGAATCACCTTCTCAGCATACATATAGTGAATAGCGCGACATCAACATTTCAATGATTATCAGTGTAAGAAGCTAAGCGGTTGTCGAACCTAACACAATCCCCTGCCCATACAAGGAATTGGTCAACTCAGCCACTAATCAATACATGAAGCTAAGCGGTTTGTTAGACTAAGGACAACTCCATGCCCATACAAGGAATTGTTCAACTCAACCACTATATCAATATAGGAAGCTAAGTGGTTCTAAAACCAAGCATAAATTTCCCGCCTATACAAGGAACCATACAACTTAGCTGCTAATAAGAGTCCTCAATTGAAATCCCACATAATCTTAGTATCCCTTTTGCTCAATACGAATTTCATTTAATCTGTATCATTCTTTTCAACTCTTTTGAGTTTAACTCATACTATTTCATAGTACAATATTCGTATAGCAATTCTGCTATAAAGTCTTCAATCCATAGATTGATCATCTATCCTCACAGGACCTCATCAGATCACGTTGTGATCGTATCTTACAATCGTGTTATATAACGATTCTTTTCTATCTCATGATCGTTTTATTTTACGATCTACTTTCGCCTTAATCATATTATATTATGATTTTATACTTTTCATCTTATAGACTTTGTCTATTTATTATCACTTTTCATCTTTACTATTGGAGTCAGGTAACTCCAGATTCTTATCTTATAATTCTTCAAGATTCTTCTTTGAATCTTATTTATCATCTTCTTATCTTAATGATGAATTTCCTGAATTCATGTCTTATCACTTCAACTCTATTTGAGTTTATGCATAATCCTCATCTCTGCAGTTGTAGCCTAAGATAACCCTACCTAAGGTTTATAACCTACAGCTCTGATACCAACCTGTAGCGCCCCCAAATCTGGTTCCCAAGAACGTCGGGTATGTTACGGTACTTCATTATTGTGACAACCCGAGAATTTATAAGATTAATAAAATCTTAAATGATTAAATAAAGGTTAAATAATAAGACCTAGACTAAAAATAGAGTATGGATTTAAAAATTAGAAAATCTTGATTTTCTTAGCATAAATTA
Source organism: Panax stipuleanatus (assembly GCA_020205555.1). Taxonomy (NCBI): domain Eukaryota; kingdom Viridiplantae; phylum Streptophyta; class Magnoliopsida; order Apiales; family Araliaceae; genus Panax; species Panax stipuleanatus. Next base: position 156,982,769 of record CM035124.1, on the reverse strand, counting down.
TGTTTTGTTTGGATTTGGTGAAGGTTTGATGTAATATGTAATAACCGTGAATTTTAAACTTCATTATTAATTAAATATGTGATTTAATTTTTAATGAGTTAGTTTTGTGAATTTATTTAAACCTTATGTGGTTATGTGATTTCTTGAGTTGAGCCTACGCGAATAAATGCTAGGAATATTAAAGGTAGTCACTAATAGTTTATTTACATTAGTGGACTAATCCTAAGACTTTAATATCAGAGAATTGATAAGATTATTAATAATTAAATATTCAACTTATTTGAATATCGTGGCAGAATTTGAACGTGTTTGATTAATTTCAATTATGATTAATTAATAGATAATGTGTTGATTAATAATTATTATGAATAAATAATAATTAATGTGTAAGAGATTAATAAATATAATAATATTATATTTACTCGGTTAATTATTTTATACAAGCATGCGATATTAAACCTTTAATATATGGTAGATAATTATATATAGTGCAAGGTGACACATTAATATGTCTATATATTATATATATAGACTACGTAGTAAACTTAATTGTATTTTTATGAATTTCATAATAAGGTGTACATAAGGGTGTGTGATAAGAAGTGAACATTAATGTATACCCTATTAATATATAGTAATATCAAATAAACAATTGTTATTTGATAATGATTTTAATAAGTTATTATGATTATAATAATAACCGTTGTGATAATAATAATACCCAATTACCTTATAGTTGGCATTAAGAAAAATGTACATGGATTATATAATTGGTGTATAGATACCTATTGATACATTGTATTATTAGTTGCTCATTTGAAATGACATTGTGACACTAATTAAATGTATAACCTAAGTATACATGAAATGAAATGTGTATATTATTTAACCCAAGTATATTTATAATGTGTATAGATGTATATTTATAACCAAGTATGAGCATGCATTATACACCCATTTGCAAGTTGCTGAGATTTCTTTTTGTCCCATAACGTGAGCTTAAATTCCTCTTCACGTGAGAAGCTAGCTTATTCTATATCTTCCTCAAATTTATAAATTCTAGCTCATGATTGTAAGAGATGTGAGATTCATGATTGAATCCACCAACTCTCACCAACTTCTTCTTATCCATTATACATTCTTGTAATCCTTTGAATTGATTTGGAAGATAATAGTATTGTCTAGTTATTGAATTGGCTATATATAGAGTTTTCTCCTTCATCTTTTGAGTTGCTGAGATTTTCATATAAGTATAGAATTGATAGTAAGTTTTGAGAGAGATTATCAATAAGGGAGAATTGTTTAGCAGCAAGAGGTATAATCAATTATGTCATGTTCTTATTTTTTTGTAAATTCTAAATTCCTGAAATTCATACATTCTTGATTTCATTTTAATTAGATGATTATTGGTTAAAGATATCCTTGCTAAGTGTTATACACACTTCTAAAAATGTTAGAATTTCAGTGTCTTATGTTATAAACGAATTTCGTAATTGTTTTCTGAATTGGGTTTGCAGAACTGCCGAAGCAGTCTGTCTCTACTTTTGGCCGGAGCCCTGCACAGCTGCGCCAGGCCTGAAAACCAAATTTTCATTTTCTGTTAAGCTACTGTCATGACTAACATATGGTACCTTGTTAGAGCAAGCATGTAAACTGGATTAGCACATATATATGAGTACATACATGTATTCTGAGCATGTATAACTATGTTAGTACACTCTATTGATGAAAGGGTTTAAAAGTTTACAAAATGAACTGAGAACTTGTTAAAGTAAACTTGTCATGAGCATATGTGTACTATGTGTATATTATGATTTTATGAACTTGATAGTATGGTTTATATTGACATGAAGAGCATGTTTAAAGTGTTAATCATGCACTGGCATACTTAATTGAAAGATTCAAGAGGTTTTTCAAAAAAAAAAACTTAAGACTTTCAAAGTGAACTTAACCAAGAATTTAGTCTTGAGATTTTTGACCGTATAAGAACGTTCATGTGACTTAGTTATGTGTTCAAAGACATGTGAGTTAGGATCACGAGACACTTAACATGTACTATGATGCCTTTATTGATTTAGTGTGATTTTTTCAACGAAAAGCTTAGAACGTGAAAGATTATATCATCGATCACCATGTGGATTACGTATTGATCATGCAAGTATGTACATTAAGATTTCATTATACCTATAGACATATTGACATGAACCTCACTTGTTTATATACAAATTTTTACATATGCATGCATATTCATAGAAAATGAATTTCTAAGGCATGAATTATGTGGATTAAAGTATACATGTGTAGTATACACATGAGTATGCATGTTAAATATTGTATAGTCTCGATAGGTGATATTATGACTTTCATAGTTGGCCCTTGAGACATGAAATTGATTAACTTAAGGTTTACCGACATTGAACATTATAACCTTGAGATATGAACAGAACCTTGCAATGTATGTATCTTAAACTGTATTGCATGATTAAATTTAAGTGTTATGTGTTCAAGCCTATATTGACGCATAAGAACTAGTTAATCTAAAGTTATTAAATCTAAGACAGGATTAGATTGACTTACGTGAACTATGTGCTAGAATTATATGATAAGTAGATTCTTGTATGCATGAACTTATATTAGTTTACACATACTAATTGAAAGACCGACTTATTAATGTTAGGTCGTTTCAACGCTATTTAATTAAAGGTAGAATTATTTGTAGCCGAGCAGACAGACAAGTTTCCTAACTTCATTTGATTGTTATATTGAATGCAAGTATCCGAACCCTACCTATATGGTATTGCAAGCATTCTAAAATCCTGCATTACTTTATTCGATAAATTTTGTGAGCAAGTTCTTTTGAATCCGTTCTTGTTTTATTGTGCAAGTATCCTATCCTATGCAATTACTTTATGCAAGGAATATATGGTTTGAATGCAAGTTCTCTGACTTACACTCTTTATTTGTGCAAGTCTTTTGAAACTCATTCTTTATTGTGCAAGTTTCTTATCCTTCTCATACTGTATTGAGCAAGTTATTATTGTGTTGCAAGTTATTTTATTTAAGCTTGAATCTTATTTCCAGGCATGCTATTAGGTGGTTTAATTACTTTACAATTATTCCACATCGATCTTATTGATATTCGCACTTGGTGCACTTGAGTTCGTACAATCTTGGACTTGTACCTTATTTAAAGTTCTATAATTCTTGAACTGCGTCAGATACAGTCTGAACCCTTATTCGGTCAGACAATTGTATGAAATTTTATAAAAGCTATCCAGACCAATTAATGGTATAGATTCTTAGACTGAAAAGAACACCCCTTATATATAGGGTAGTACCCCAGGTATCTAGTATAAAGATACAAACAGCAGAGTTGAATGTTATGCATATACGTGCCGTACGCGAGGCTGATCCCCTCAAGTACTTATTCTGTAGCCAGGAACCAAAGGGTCAATTAGCTATTGATTCCATTGGAGTTTTATAGTTCAAAGTCTACTTGACTATCAGTTATTCTAAAAGCAATTATTATTCTTGCTTCCGATATTCATATTGTTGAATTCATTGTCAGATATATTCCTTTCATCATGATATATCCTTTATTGTTGTATTTAAACTTGCTGAGCAAACTTGTTGCTCATTCTTGCTATATCATGACTTCTATTGCAGTTAAGCCCGAGACTTTAGGGAAGGACAAGGGTAAAGGAAAGACGTAGTAATAGTTTGCAAGGAGCAGACTTTACTTTATGATTAGTTTAATTACTGTTATGTAATATGAACCCTAATGATTATTCTAGGGTATGTTTGTATGTTGTATTAAGGTTATCGAATCTTGGGACTAGTAACACCTTTTGAATGAACGACATACGTTTATTATATTCCGCATTTAGTTATTATATGTTGTTTAGAGGTGGATATTTGTATTGTATCGTGCCGACCGAATCGGGGTTAAAGAACCTGGATTTGGTGGTGTCACAGGTTGGTATCAAAGCTGTAGGCTATAAATATTAGGAATGCAAAACCTAGGTTATAACCTTAGTAGAAAACTCAAGTAGAGTATGTATGTGATGGGTTGAGGAGATCCATCGAGTTTGATTGTGATATTGAAGTTGTTTATTTGAATCAAATAGGATTGATAGACGTCTTAAACTTCTTAATGCTAACATGAATAGCATATCACGTAAAGCCTAAAATTTCTTCTTTTCCTCAGATCATGCCGCCTAGGAGACTACCACAAAACCAGAGGGAGGAAGGATCCGTTAACAACGGAGGGGGAAATGCTGACCCAATGCAGAACTTCGTTGACCTGTTAACAGAAGTAATGCAAAACAGATACCAGCCAGCAGGGTAGCCAGGACATCACTTGGCTAGCTTCAAGGATTTTAAATTGGTAGGACCACCGGAGTTCCGGGGAACCTTAGACCCAATTGAAGCCCAAACCTGGATAGAAGAGATGGAGAAAGTGTTTGAGGTCGCACGAGTGGCCGAAGCACAGAAAACGAGTTTTGCCACTTTCATGATGAAGGGCGAAGCTAATTATTGGCGGAAGCCAATTAGGGATGAGCAGGCGAAGGAGTTATTACTTGGGACAAATTTAAGGAGCTATTCCTCGAGAATTATTTCTCGGAGTATACGCAACAAGATATGGAGGTTAAGTTTTGGAACTGAAATAAGGTAATATGACAGTCGCAGAATACGCGGAAAAATTTAACGAGTTGGCCCGATTCGCTTCACATCAAGTGGACACGGAGGCCAGGAAGGCAAGAAGGTTCGAATTAGGACTGAAACCACGGGTGCAAAAAGCAATTGCAGTATTGAAGATTAAGACTTTCTCTAATCTACTGGAAAGGGCTATCATTGCAGAAGGAGGCAATGAAGCCATAGCACGATTTAAACAAGAAAAGAAGACCGAACATTAAGGACAGAAGGGGGGAAGCAGCGGAGGCAGCAAACCCAACAAGCGTAAATGGATGGAGAGCCAATCCTCTGGAGGTAACAAGTCCGGGGGAGAGGCCAAGAAAAGTGTGAAGTGCAACAACTGTGGGAGGAATCACTCGGGGGAGTGCATAAAGGGAAAGAGTGTTTGTTACCGTTGTGGACAACCGGGGCACATGGCTCCTCAGTGTCCAAATAAGCAGAAAGGAGGGTGTTTCTCGTGTGGAGCCCCAGATCACCAGATCAAGGACTGCCCGAAGAGAATGGGAGATGCAGCTAGCGGCAATCGCAACAACAACAACGGGCTAAGTATTGGAGGACCATCCAATCAAGCTAACAGACCAACGGCACACACGTTCAATATGGCCGTACAGGATGCGGTGGAGTCCAAGGACGTGGTGTTAGGTATCATCCCAATCAATGATATAGATGCCTATGTGTTATTTGATTCAAGTGCTACTTGCTCTTTTGTTTTCGAAGAATTTGCTAAACAGTTAGACTTACCCCGTGAAAGAGTAGAACACCCTATGAACGTAGAAGTAGCAAACAAGGAAATTATCCTCGTAAAAAACATCCATAGGAACTGCTATACCGAATTGCGAGGATTTAAGCTCAACGTGGATTTGATACCGATTCGTTTGGGGGAGTTCGATGTAATCCTTGGAATGGATTGGTTATCGATTCACGGAGCAGTTATCGACTGTAAGAAGAAGTGCGTACACCTGAAGACTCTGAATAAGTCAAAGGTGGTATTTTATGGTAGTAAATCACCGAGATAATCTCATTGTCTGACGATGATGCAAGCACAGAGATTGCTTAAGAAGGGTTGTATAGGTTATTTGGCTCACGTAGTTGATACTCGACGAGTCGAGGGTGAACTGGGCTAGATACCTATTGTAAGGGAATTCGCTGATGTCTTTCCAGATGAGATTTCGGGATTGCCACCGGATAGAGAGATTAAGTTTATTATTAATTTGGCACCAGGGACAGCACCGTTATACAAAGCGCCGTATCGTATGGCTCCGGTAGAGATGAAAGAACTGATGGCTCAATTACAAGAGTTGTTAGATAAGGGCTACATTTGACCTAGCGTATCACCATGGGGAGCACCAGTCTTATTCGTAAAGAAAAAAGATGGGTCGTTAAGACTTTGTATCGACTACCGAGAGTTGAACAAGGTCACCATTAAAAACAAGTACCCGTTACCCAGGATCAACGATTTGTTTGATCAGTTGAAGGGGGAAAAATACTTTTCAAAGATTTACTTGAGGACCGGTTATCACCAACTGATGGTGAGGGCGGAGGACGTTCCAAAGACGACATTCAGAACTCGGTATGGACACTTTGAGTTTCTGGTAATGTTATTCGGATTGACGAACGCACCGGCATCATTTATGGACTTGATGAACAGAGTGTTCAAATAGTATTTGGATAAGTTCGTTGTTGTATTCATCGATGACATTCTGGTGTATTCAGAGACGGAGGATGAACACGCCGAGTATCTTCAGATAGTGTTGGAGACATTAAGGAGGGAGAAGTTGTATGCAAAATTCTCCAAGTGTGAGTTTTGGTTGCAGAGAGTGCAGTTTTTGGGGCACGTTATCGACAAGAATGGTGTTTCGGTGGATCCAGCAAAAGTAAAAGCAGTTATCAATTGGGAGCAGCCGAAGACGCTGACAGAAATCAGGAGTTTCTTAGGATTAGAGGGATACTATCGAAGATTCATTCAGGATTTTTCGAAGATAGCATCGCCATTGACCAATCTTACCAGAAAAATAATTAAATTCGTCTGGACAGAGAAATGTGAAGAGAGTTTCCTAGAATTGAAGAAGAGGCTTAGTCAAGCACCTGTGTTGGCTTTACCGGACAATACGGGAGGGTTTATAGTGTATAGTGATGCGTCACACAAGGGTCTTGGTTGTGTACTGATGCAGCACGGCAGGGTCATTGCGTACGCTTCACGACAACTGAAAGATTATGAGAAGGGATATCCGACTCATGACCTGGAGTTAGCAGCGGTAGTTTTTGCCTTGAAGATTTGGAGGCATTATTTGTATGGTGAGAAGTGTGAGATATATACGGACCACAAGAGTCTGAAGTATATCTTCACGCAGAATGAGCTAACCATGAGGCAGCGCTGATGGCTAGAATTGATCAAAGATTATAATTGTGAGATTCAGTACCATCCAGGCAAAGCAAATATAGTGGCAGATGCCTTGAGCAGAAAAGGCAGAGAGACGTTATTGAGGTTAACCATTCAAGAGAAATTGGTGAAAGATTTCGAACGACTAGACTTGGAGGTTAAGTATTCGATGGAGACCAACGAGAAATTATTTACAGTGACAGCGAGCCTGAATTTATTAGATAAGGTTAAAGAGGCACAAGAGAAGGATGAAGATTGCGATAACATCAAGAAGCGATTGACTGAAAGTGATGAATTAAAATACAAGATTGATAGCACTGGACTGCTGAGATTCAAAGGACGAATCTGGGTACCGTTAGTACCAGAACTAAGGGAGGAGATTTTACAAGAAGCGCACAGTACGAGATACTCGGTACATCCCAGGAGCACGAAGATGTACCCAGATTTGCGTCACTACTTCTGGTGGCCAAATATAAAGAGAGAGGTTGCAGAATGCGTATGCAGATATCTAACTTGTCAGAGGGTCAAGGCAGAGCACCAACGACCAAGCGGGTTATTACAATCGTTAAAGATTCCAGAATGGAAGTGGGAGCACATAACAATGGACTTTGTGGTGGGACTTCCGGCAACTGCAGAAAGGGCACAACGCCATATGGGTGATTGTAGATCGTCTTACCAAGTCGGCTCACTTTTTTCTGATTAAGATTAAGTATAGTTTGGACCAGCTAGTCAAATTGTATGTCAAGGAAATTATCTCGAGACATGGGGTGCCGGTATCTATTGTATCGGATAGAGATCCGTGATTCACGTCAAACTTCTGGAAGAGTCTTCAAGAAATAATGGGGACACAACTACGGATGAGTACCGCGTATCATCCGCAAACCGATGGGCAGAGCGAGAGAACGATTCAAACACTTGAAGACATGCTCCGAGCTTGTGTGATGGACTTCAAGGGTAGTTTGGAGGATCACCTTCCATTGGTAGAGTTTGCATATAACAATAGTTATCATGCTAGTATCGGAATGCCACCGTACGAAGCGTTGTATGGGAGGAAATGCCAAACGCCTTTATGTTGGGACGAAATAGGTGAACGTCAACTGTTAGGACCAGAATTGGTGCAACAGACTGTAGAGATTATCAAGGTGATAAGAGCACTACTGGTAGCAGCTCAAGATCGCCAGAAGAAGTATGCAGACTTACATCGCAAGAAGAAAGATTTTGAATTAGGAAGCTATTCTTTTCTGAAAGTATCTCCCTGGAAAGGGAAGATTCATATTGGGAAGAAAGGCAAGTTGAGCCCTAGGTTTATAGGACCGTTCGAGATTCTGAGGCGAGTCGGTGAAGTGGCGTACGAGGTAGCATTACCTCCTGAACTTGAACACATCCACAACGTGTTTCATGTGTCAGTATTGTGGCCGTATAAACCGGACTACAAGCACGTTATCTCCTATGAACCGATTTAAGTCGAGAAAGACTTATCATACGAGAAAGTTCCTATCCAAATACTAGATAGGAAGGAATAGAAGCTGAGGAATAAGATCATTCATTCCGTCAAGATTCTCTGGAGGAATCACGCAGTCGAAGAGGCTACGTGGGAACTAGAAGAGAAAATGAGAGCGAATTATTCATTTTTATTTGAGTAACCTTATTTTTACAATTCCGAGGACAAAATTTTTATAAGGGGGGAGGGATGTAATAACCGTGAATTTTAAACTTCATTATTAATTAAATATGTGATTTAATTTTTAATGAGTTAGTTTTGTGAATTTGTTTAAACCTTATGTGGTTATGTGATTTCGTGAGTTGAGCCTATGCGAATAAATGCTAGAAATATTAAAGGGAGTCACTAATAGTTTATTTACATTAGTGGACTAATCCTAAGACTTTAATATCAGAGAATTGATAAGATTATTAATAATTAAATATTCAACTTATTTGAATATCGTGGCAGGATTTGAACGAGTTTGATTAATTTTAATTATGATTAATTAATAGATAATGTGTTGATTAATAATTATTATGAATAAATAATAATTAATGAGTAAGAGATTAATAAATATAATAATATTATATTTACTTGGTTAATTATTTTATACAAGTATGCGATATTAAACCTTTAATATATGGTAGATAACTATATATTATATATAGTGCAAGGTGACACATTAATATGTCTATATATTATATATATAGACTACGTAGTAAACTTAATTGCATTTTTATCAATTTCATAATAAGGTGTACATGAGGGTGTGTGACAAGAAGTGAACATTAATGTATACCCTATTAATATATAGTAATATCAAATAAACAATTGTTATTTGATAATGATTTTAATAAGTTATTATGATTATAATAATAACCATTGTGATAATAATAATACCCAATTACCTTATAGTTGGCATTAAGGGAAATGTACATAGATTATATGATTGGTGTATAGGTACCTATTAATACATTGTATTATTAGTTGCTCATTTGAAATGACATTGTGACACTAATTAAATATATAACCTCAGTATACATGAAATGAAGTGTGTATATTATTTAACCCAAGTATATTTATAATGTGTATAGATGTATATTGATAAACAAGTATCAGCATACATTATACACCCATTTGCAAGTTACTGAGATTTCTTTTTGTCCCATAACGTGAGCTCAAATTCCTCTTCACGTGAGAAGTTAGCCTATTCTATATCTTCCTCAAATTCACAAATTCTAGCTCATGATTGTAAGAGATGTGGGATTCATGATTGAATCCACCAACTCTCACCAACTTCTTCTTATCCATTATACATTCTTGCAATCCTTTGAATTAATTTGGAAGATAATAGTATTGTCTGGTTATTGAGTTGGCTATATATAGAGTCTTCTCCTTCATCTTTTGAGTTGCTGAGATTTTCATATAAGTATAGAATTGATAGTAAGTTTTGAGAGAGATTATCAGTAAGGGAGAATTGTTTAGCAGCAAGAAGTATAATCAATTATGCCATATTCTTATTTTTCTATAAATTCTAAATTCTTTAAATTCATATATTCTTGATTTCATTTGAATTGGATGATTATTGGTTAAAGAGATGCTTGCTAAGTGTTATACAAACTTCTAAATATATTAGAATTTCAGTGTGTTATATTAGAAACGAATTTTGTAATTATTTTCTGAATTGGGTTTGCAGAACTGCCGAAGCAATCTGTCTCTGCTTTTGGCTGGAGCCCTGCGCAGCTGCGCCAGTTATGTACTGTCCAGCGGCGCAGCTGCGCCAGGGCTGAAAACCAAATTTTCATTTTCTGTGAAACTGCTGTCATGACTAACATATGGTACCTTGTTAGAGCAAGCATGTAAACTGGATTAGCACACACATATGTGAGTACATACATCTATTATGAGCATGTATAACTATGTTAGTACACTCTATTGATGAAAGGGTTTAAAAGTTTACAAAATGAGCTTAGAACTTGTTAAAGTAAACTTATCATGAGCATATGTGTACCATGTGTATATTCTGATTTTATGAACTTGATAGCATGGTTTATATTGACATGAAGAGCATGTTTAAAGTGTTAATCATGCACTAGCATACTTGATTGAAAGATTCAAGAGGTTTTTCAAGAAAAAAAAAACTTAAGACTTTCAAAGTGAACTTGACCAAGAATTTTCTGTTGAGATTTCTGAACGTATGAGAACGTTCATGTGACTTAGTTATGTGTTCAAAGATATGTGAGTTAGGATCACGAGACACTTAACATGTACTGTGATGCATTTATTGATTTAGTGTGATTTTTTCAACGAAAAGCTTAGAACGTGAAAGATAATATTATCGATCACCATGTGGATTACGTATTGATCATGCAAGTATGTACATTAAGATTTCATTATTCCTATAGACATATTGACATGAACCTCACTTGTTTATATACGGATTTTTACATATGCATGTATATTCATAGAAAATGAATTTCTAAGGCATAAATTATATGGATTAAAGTATACATGTGTAGTATACACACGAGTATGCATGTTAAATATTGTATAGTCTCGATAGGTGATATTATACTTTAATAGTTGGCCCTTGAGGCATGAAATTGATTAACTTAAGGTTTACCGACATTGAACATTATAACCTTGAGATATGAACAGAACCTTGCAATGTATGTATCTTAAACTGTATTGCATGATTAAATTTAAGTGCTATGTGTTCAAGCCTATATTAACGCATAAGAACTAGTTAATCTAAAGTTACTAAATCTATGACAGGATTAGATTGACTTACGTGAACTATGTGCTAGAATTATATGATAAGTAGATTCTTGTATGCATGAACTTATATTAGTTTACACATACTAATTGAAAGACCGACTTGTTAATGTTAGGTCGTTTCAACGCTATTTAATTAAAGCTAGAATTATTTGTAGCCTAGCAGACAGGCAAGTTTCCTAACTTAATTTGATTGTTATATTGAATGCAAGTATCCGAACCCTACCTTTATGGTATTGCAAGTATTCTAAAATCCTGCATTACTTTATTCGATAAATTTTGTGAGCAAGTTCTTTTGAACCCGTTCTTGTGTTATTGTGCAAGTATCCTATCCTATGCAATTACTTTATGCAAGGAATCTATGGTTTGAATGCAAGTTCTCTGACTTACACTCTTTATTTGTGCAAGTCTTTTGAAACTCATTCTTTATTGTGCAAGTTTCTTATCCTTCTCATATTGTATTGAGCAGGTTATTATTGTGTTGCAAGTTATTTTATTTAAGCTTGAATCTTATTTTCAGGCATGCTATTAGGTGGTTTAATTACTTTATAATTATTCCACATTGATCTTATTGATATTCGCACTTGGTGCACTTGAGTTCGTACAGTCTTGGACTTGTACCTTATTTAAAGTTCTATAATTCTTGAACTACGTCAGATACAGTCTGAACCCTTATTCGGTCAGACAATTGTATGAAATTTTATAAAAGCTATCCAGACCAATTGATGGTATGGATTCTTAGACTGAAAAGAACACCCCTTATATATAGGGGAGTACCCCAAGTATCTAGTATAAAGATACAAATAGCAGAGTTGAATGTTATGCATATACATGGCGTACGCGAGGCTAATCCCCTCAAGTACTTATTCTGTAGCCAGTAACCAAAGGGTCAATCAACTATTGATTCTGTTGCAGTTTTATTGTTCAAAGTCTACTTGACTATCAGTTATTCTAAAAGCAATTATTATTCTTGCTTCCGATATTTATATTGTTGAATTCATTGTCAGATATATTCCTTTCATCATGATATATCCTTTATTGTTGTATTTAAACTTGTTGAGCAAACTTGTTGCTCATTCTTGCTATATCATGACTTCTATTGCAGTTAAGCCCGAGACTTTCAGGGAAGGACAAGGGTAAAGAAAAGATGTAGTAATAGTTTACAAGGAGCAGACTTTACTTTATGATTAGTTTAATTACTAGTTATGTAATATGAACCCTAATGATTATTCTAGGGTATGTTTGTATGTTGTATTAAGGTTATCGAATTATGAGACTAGTAACACCTTTTAAATGAACGACATACGTTTATTATATTTCTCATTTAGTTATTGTATGTTGTTTGGAGGTGGATATTTGTATTGTATCGTGACGACCGAATTGGGGTTAAAGAACCTGAATTTGGGGGAGTCACATAATTGATCATGGATCATGATAGATCCATGAGTATAAGCTGTATTAGTATGTATTATGATAGTTTATGATGTTTAATGTTTGGTTAATCAAGAGATTCATGAAGATTTCTTAGAAAACACAAAAGTTTTAAAAACTGTTTTTGGGGAAAACGTAAACTGAAATTTAAAAGGCCATATCTCCTAGTGTATTTTGAATTTTTGAGTGTGATAAATTTTTGGACTTAGATCTATAAGTCTTATAACAGATCCAAGTGAAATCACTAAAAAATTCCATGTAGATTTCCGTCTGGACACTTTTTAGAAAGGGTTGCGAAATTCAAAAATGCCAAAAAGTAGGCTATTCAGAAATTGTAAGGGAAGTTTCATTCACTTAATTTGTGTAATAAATTCCGGCCTTTTGGGACATGAAAATATACGATATAAAGTAGATTGTGTCCAAATATGAGCTCATTCTGACTTAAATTGAGCAAGTTATGACTATTTCAATATTTGTATTTTTTTCGACAAAAATCGCTATAACCGGAGTTGTATAACTCCGATGGCCTACGAAATTTAAACTGGAGTCTCACGATAACATGTATAAGATCCCTCCAAGAGTTGGGTATTTTTGGAGTTAAGCATGAGGTAGTTATTTTCTTAAGGAATTAACTAGAAATAGATTTTTGAAAAATACTAAAGGAAATTGAAAAATTCCTGAAAAATTAATTTTGTGTATGGAATACATGTATTTATGTGTGAACAAAAGATTAAAAAAAATAATAATATGATTATTTGATTTGGTTAAACAAGGGAAATCCAGCTTGCTAGATTGGCCATCAAGTTGCTAGATTGCAATCTAATTTGCTGAATTGGGCATTAAGTTGCTGGATGAGGTATTTGGATAATCCAAGAAGGTGGATTGGTCTGTTTAGACTATCCATTTTACTGGATTGGATGTTAGTTGAATCTAGGCTTGCTGGATTGGAGGTAAGTTGAATCCAGGCTTGCTGGATTGGATGTCAGTTGAATCCAGTTTGCTGAATTGGAAAATAGTTTACTAAATTGAAATTCAGTTTGAATCTAGGCTTGCTGGATTGGAGTTCAGTTGTATCCAGTCTACTGGATTGGGAATTAGTTAATAAATTGAAGTTCAATCTGAATTCAGGTTGCTGGATTAGGTATTCGGCTTACTAGATTATAATGAAAGACTTATAAAATGAAAGACTAAGTGTTAATTCATAAGTTATATGATACAGTAGTGTTAAGTCTAAGGTAGTACAGTCGTACCCTTTAATGGTTGATGTATAGTAGCTGGGCTAAACGACTCCTTCATATGGGGAAGGGATCTATGAATTAGTAACCGATCTAACTCACTGTGAAAATAGTGTAGACTAGACGAAAATTAATTTGTTAGTTGTTTGTGGGAAACCACTCAATATACTATATTGAATATTATTAAAGACTCGATGTGTGCTAGGTTTAGACTTGTGTACATGTATAATGTTAAGGTTATCTAATATTTGACTATATGTTTAAATGTTAGATAGTTTACTTATAAGGTATGTTATGCTAATTGTAAGATCAATCTTATAACTGATAGGTCTTTACAATAAAGCGATTAAATTATATTGCGTAGCAGTAATCGATGGTACAGGCAAGTTTTCTCTAACTCAACTTTGAGTTATATTTCAAAGCATGTTCGTGAATAATTATTGTTAATTATTCACATCTATAATGATTATTGATTCGCACTTAGTGCATGTTGCATATGTTCATCAGGTATGACAGGCTGATCACCTTCATTACCCTAAGGTTCAGATAAATTTGTTCATGTTCATTGTTGGCCATTCATCATTATTGACTCGGTCATTTATTTATGAAAATTGATTTACATTCTTCCACAATTATTATATTGTTGAAAGTTTGTCAGCTTATTATTATTTTCAATTATGATATATCTTCATTTGAACTTAAACTTGCTGGGCAAACTTGTTGCTCACCCTTGCTATATCATGATAAACATTTCAGATAAAGACAAAACTTCGGACACATTCAAAGGCAAAGACAAGTTGTAGGATGGAATTATTATACAGTTAAAATGGTAATAGTATATGATACAAATGACATTGTATATCGTGTAGGATATTGAATGCAGTTATTAAGTTAAGGTTATAGACCTTGGGAATTATATTATAAAAGTTATTGTATAAACAATTTATGTTTATATCTTCCACAATAGTTATAGAAATGATGTTTCGTAACGTACCAGGTCCGAGGTTTTGGGGACCCGGATTTGGGGGCGCTACAGTTGGTATCAGAGCTATAGGTTATAAACCTTAGTTAGGGTTACCTTAGGCTATAACCACAGGGGTAAGGATAAGGAATAAACTCAAATAGAGTTTAAGATTTAAGTGATGAATTTGGGCAATGTATTAATAAGTCAATAAAATTCAAAGAAGAATCCTGACAAGTAATAAAGATTTAGAGTTACCTAACTCTGATAATAAAGATGAACAGTAGTAATGAATAGATAGAGTCTAAAAGACTAAAAGTATAAAGGGAAATAAGATCGTAAAACAAAACGATCATAACACAGAAAAGAATTGTAATATAATACGATTATAATATCAGATTACAACGTGATCTGATGATGTCATAGAAGGACAGATGATCAATCATTTGATTAAAAACTTTATAGCAGAATTGATGTATGACAGTTATACTATGAAATAGTACGAGTTAAACTCAGGAAAGAGTTGTGAATTATAAGTACGGATTAAATGAAATTCGTATCGAGTATTGAGGGAGCTAGGATTATGTGGGATTTCAATTGAGGACTCATGTGATAGCTGAGTTGTACAAACCATTGTATGGGCAGGGGGTTTTGTGCTTGGTCTAACGACTACTTAGTTTATCACATTGATAATCATTAAATGTCGGTGTCGCGCTATTCGCTATATGTATGATGAGAAGGTGATTCTTTTCTCATGTGTATAACGGATATGTAGAGAATATAAGATTAGGTGTGAGTTCTTTTAAACTCACACTTATGGTAAGTTCGTGACTCATAATCGTATGGTGGAACCCCTTAGCGAATGGACGACTTTGGTCTGACTAGGATAAGTTCCAAAAACCCATATGATTGTGGTAAGTTCCTGAACTCATAATGTATGGTAAGTTTGACGAACTGGGTATAATTAAGTGTGAATGGAGTATTAAGGATAATAGAATAAATAGATTGATTAAGAAATGGATCATTAGTGGAAGCGTAGGTATTCTAAATCTTCTAGCTATGCTAGACTTCAAAATTTTTGACATCAAGCTAAATACGCACTATGTGCCTTTTAAAAATGAATTTTTATTCTCAACTCCTGGTGACTAGTGTGTATGTATGGACTTCGGGACACTGACACATCGTTACCTGTTGAGATGATAAAACTGATTTATAATGATTTTTGAACCGTTTAAAGAATAGTCTATGCTAATTGTTTCAGCTAGACGACAATGATTTGAAATATCAAAATGTGTTTTATTTATCATTGATGCATCATGTAACCTGGTGCAGAGATGATAAAAAGTTGATGAAGTTGTAAATACAGGAATACTTAGTGTTGAATTCGATCTAAAAATCGTTGTCCCACTATTGTATGATATGTTATAACAAAGTCACACAATGGCGGAATCCTCAAACGGGCTGTAATTACAGTACGGTATTATGACGTCATTTTTAAAATATTTTTTTATATATAATTAATTGCCAACGGGGTTTGGCTATACATAAATATTTCGATTGATATTGGAATTATTCGTATATGTCTAAAGCTATTTAATTCAGCTAGACAATGTTTATGAAAATTCAAATATCTCTTTGAGAACTTATCCCGAACCATATTGTTTTGATTCAGATTCCAGGCTGAGTATGAACATCCCTAAATTGGAAAATACTTTTGCGTCAAAGGCGGTGATGATGAACGCGAATGTCGCTCAAATTGTGCCGAAGGGTAGTGATGTAGCATCTAATCAATGCAGGACATACTGGTTGATCACCAAATGTGTCCGTAAGTCCAAAGCGGCTTGCAGATGAATTTTTGTTTAAAACTTTTCAAAATTGAAAAATGAAAGTTCATGGCCACTCAGCATTATTTGAAAAGTTTTTAACTCCTTGGGAGAAGTCTGGGTAGAATGTGATGATAGAATAATTCTTCATAGAAGGAAGCCGTGTGTACTCTTTAAATGAGAATGAAATTAGATAAATGTTAAGTTGAAAACCTAGTTTTGGTAAATAGAAGGAGTAAGGATTAGTAGGCTGTAATTTCGAGGACGAAATTCTTAGAAGAAAGGGTGAATGTGACAACCTGATAATTTATAAGATTAATAAAATATTAAATAATTAAATAAAAGTTAAATAATAAGACCTAGACTGGAAATAGAGTATGGATTTAAAAATTAGAAAATCTTGATTTTCTTAGCATAAATTATGTTTTGTTTAGATTTGGTGAAGGTTTGATGTAATAGATCATGGATTATGATAGATCCATGAGTATAAGGTGTATTAGTATGTATTATAATGGTTTATGATGTTTAATGTTCGGTTAATCAAGAGATCTAGGAAGATTTCTTAGAAAACACAAAAGTTTTAAAAACTATTTTTGGGGAAAACGTAAACTGAAATTCAAAAGACCATATCTCCTAGTGTATTTTGAATTTTCGAGTGTGGTAAATTTTTGGACTTAGATCTATAAGTCTTCTAACATATCCAAGTGGAATCATTGAAAAATTTCATGTAGATTTCCGTCTGGACAATTTTTAGCAAGGGACGCGAAATTTAAAAATGCCAAAAAGTAGGTTGTCCAAAAATGGTAAGGGCAGTTTCGTTCACTTAATTTGTGTAATAAATTCCAGCCTTTTGGAACATGAAAATATATGATATAAAGTAGTTTGTGTCCAAAAATGAGCTCATTCCGACTTAAATTGAGCAAGTTATGACTATTTCAATATTTGCGTTTTTTCGACAACAATTGTGTAACCGGAGTTGTATAACTCCGATGGCCATAAAATTTAAACTGGAGGCTCACGTTAACATGTATAAAATTCTGCCAAGAGTTGGGAATTTTTGGAGTTAAGCGTGAGGTAGTCATTTTCTTAAGGAATTAACTAGAAATGAATTTTTGAAAAATACTAAAGGAAATTGAAAAATTCCTGAAAAATTATTTTTGTGTATGAAATACATGTATTTATGTATGAACAAAAGATAAAAAAAATAATAAGATGATTTGATTAAAAAAGGGGAATCCAGCTTGCTGAATTGGCCATCAGGTTGCTGGATTGCAATCTAGTTTGCTGGATTGGGCATTAAGTTGCTGGATGAGGTGTTTGGATAATCCAGGATGCTAGATTGGTCTGTTTAGACTATCCAGTTTACTGGATTGGATGTTAGTTGAATCTAGGCTTGCTGGATTGGAGGTAAGTTGAATCCAGGCTTGCTGGATTGGATGTCAGTTGAATCCAGTTTGCTGAATTGGAAAATAGTTTACTAAATTGAAATTGAGTTTGAATCCAGGCTTGCTGGATTGGAGCTCAGTTGTATCCAGTCTGCTGGATTGGGAATTAGTTACTAAATTGAAGTTCAATTTAAATTCAGGTTGCTGGATTAGGTATTCGGCTTACTAGATTATAATGAAAGACTTATAAAATGAATAACTAAGTGTTAATTCACAAGTTATATGATATGGTAGTGTTAAGTCTAAGGTAGTACAGTCGTACCCTTTAATGGTTGATGTATAGTAGCTGGGCTAAACGACTCCTTCATATGGGGAAGGGATCTACGAATTAGTAACCGATCTAACTCATTGTGAAAATAGTGTAGACTAGAAAAAAATTAATTTGTTAGTTGTTTGTGGGAAACCACTCAGTATACTATATTAAATATTATTAACGACTCGATGTGTGTTATGTTTAGACTTGTGTAAATGTATAGTGTTAAGGTTATCTAATATTTGACTATGTGTTTAAATGTTAGATAGTTTACTTATAAGGTATGTTATGCTAATTGAAAGATCAATCTTATAACTGATAGGTCTTTACAATAAAGCGATTAAATTATATTGCGTAGCAGTAATCGACGGTACAGGCAAGTTTTCTCTAGCTCAACTTTGAGTTATATCTCAAAGCATGTTCGTGAATAATTATTGTTAATTATTCACATCTATACTGATTATTGATTCGCACTTAGTGCATGTTGCATATGTTCATCAGGTATGAAAGGCTGATCACCTTCATTATCCTAAGGTTCAGATAAATTTGTTCATGTTCAATGTTGGCCATTCATCATTATTGACTCGGTCATTCATTTATGAAAATTAATTTACATTCTTCCACAATTATTATATTGTTAAAAGTTTGTCAGCTTATTATTCTTTTCAATCATGATATATCTTCATTTGAACTTAAATTTGCTGGGCAAACTTGTTGCTCACCCTTGCTATATCATGATAAATATTTCAGATAAAGACGAAACTTCAGACACAGTCAAAGGCAAAGATAAGTTCCAGGATGGAATTATTATACAGTTAAAATAGTAATAGTATATGATACAAATGACATTGTATATCGTGTAGGATATTGAATGCAGGTATTAAGCTAAGGTTACAGACCTTGGGAATTATATTGTAAAAGTTATTGTATAAATAATTTATGTTTATATTTTCCGCAATAGTTATAGAAATGATGTTTCGTAACGTACCAGGACCGAGGTTTTGGGGACCTGGATTTGGGGGCGTCACAATTATCATACATATTCTATCATCTACTGCGGAACTAATAAACATATATTGTTTATTTCACATGATTCTATAATATTTCCCCAGGTTTATTAACCTTAACTGAATACATACCTTCAAGATTACAAAAGGTTTACATAATATAACCAAAAAGTTATTTTACATAGCACTATAATCTTATCATTTACTTGTGTCCTCTGTCTTTAATCTTGGAACATTCGTCTTAATCTGAAATATGTTATCATGATATAGCAAGAGTGAGCAACTACTTTGCTCAGCAAGTTTAAATACAATAAAGAGATATCATGATTAAAGAAAAGAGTATAGCTTTCTGAATTTTCAACAATATATAACAATTGCGAAAGATTGAGAATTAAATTTCAATAATTGAATGACTGAATCAATAATACTGGGTGGTTAGCAATGACCATTAACAAATTTAACTGAACCTTATGGTAATGAAGGTGATCAGCCTTTCATTCCCAATGAACATATGCAATTTCCACTAAGTGCGAATCAATAATCAGATATGTGAAATAATTGTAAATAATTAAACCACTAGCATGCTTGAAACATAATAACTCGAGTTTGAGTTAGGAAACTTGCAATAAATGTGAATATTCAATAATAAACTTAGATGTGGAATAATCAACAATAATTATCCACTACAATGCTTGAAAAATAACAACTCGAGTTTGAGTTAGAGAACTTGCAATAAATGCGAATATTCAATAATAATCTTAGATGTGGAATAATCAACAATAATTATCCACTACCATACTTGAACAATAATAACTCGAGTTTGAGTTAAAGAACTTGCAATAAATACGAATATTCAATAATAATCTTAGATGTAGAATAATCAACAATAATTATCCACTACCATACTTGAACAATAATAACTCGAGTTTGAGTTTGAGAACTTGCCTGTTCGACGAGCTACGACTTACTAGCTTTAATTAAAACTCTTTGAATGACCTAACATTGATAATATAGATCTATCAATTAGTACTGCGTATAATTGTCCATCTATACGCTTACTTGTACTATTATTTAACAAATAATTCAATCACAAAGTACATATATATAATGTACTATCATTAATCCTATAAGATATTTAATTGATCTTAGGTTAATGATTTAATAATTAATAAGGCTTTTCTTAGGTGATAAACACTTATTAGATCTTTAAACAATTTATTATAATTGTTTAATTAAGGAGTTATTTAAATTTCCTTTAATTGTTAACTCCTTCTTCATTTGATTACTATTTAATATTAATTAAATAGTAATTAATTAATTACCTTTAGTTATTATTTAATAATATATAATAACCAATTATAAATCCTTATTATTTAATGTTAATTAAATAATGGATAATTAAATTATTATTTGTCTTTAATAATAATAAATTAATTCCTTATCCTTGAATAATAAATAATTGATTTATTTACTTCATTAGTCTTTAATTATTCCTTATTATTATTTAAATAATAATTAATTAACATTCGTCCTAATTTATTATTAAGTAATAAATAATTAATTCACTTAGTAAATATTTAATTATTCTTTCTTATTAATATAAGAATAATTAATTATTACGTGTTCTTATTTATTATTTAATGTTAGTTAAATAATAAATAATTATTTATATAATTTTTATGTCAATGTAAGTAAGTAATTACTTTATTATTACTTAATCTTACTTAAATATTCTTTAATTATTATTTAATATTAATTAAATAATAATTAATTAATTATTTAACTCTAATTATTATTTAATCTTAATTAAAAAATAAATAGTTATTTTATTAACACTAACTCTACTTAATTATTACTTAATAACATTTAAATAATAATTAAATAGTTAATTATATTTAGCTTTATATGTAATTAGTTTACTAGCCCATTAGTGGCTTTAAAAGTTATTTATTATAATTATTCATTTTTCATTCAATTTTTACTATTACTATAATTTTCGTCCAAATTTTAGATTTGGGGTCCTTTAAAGAAACGCTTGTAGAACGAAGTCTACAACTCAGAACTAGGCTTCGTCAGAGGCGTTGGATTCATATCTTCCTGAACTATAGTTTTTATTTATCAAACATCAAATTCTGATCTGTATCGCTCCTGGAAATCAGAGTTAAAGTTACTGATCAGCAAGTATGTTTACAACAGTTGGTTTGTTTTTTAGATTTGGGGTCCTTTACGAAAACGCTTGTATCTCGAGATCTATATCTCGGATTTTGGTCCATTTGGTATCATTGATTCGTATTTTCCCAAAATATATTTTTCATATATCAAACACAAAATTCGAGTCTGTTTTGGTTACCGAAAATAGCCCAAAAGTGACTGATCAGTAGCATGATTATAACAGTTGGGTAGTTTGGGATTAAATTCATAACTTGCTCATTTTTAAACATACTTGAGTGATTCCAAAGGGGTTTTGCCCTTAACTCATGTATCTAGCATAACAAGAAAGAAAACCTCAAATATCACTTGTAGATTTCAACATGCACATGTTATAGCACACTAGTTAAATAAAAATTTCCTCAAAAATCCATCTAACTTCCTTTTTTCAAAGTTTATCATATGAACTCATATAAATCCACAAGTTTCACTTATTAAACTCTAGATCTAACATTCTAACATGATATTAACTATATACAATATGCATCTCAAGAATCTAACATAAAGTTACCTAGTGCATGCATGCATAAGCTTTTCTTTACCCATTTTTGTACAAATTTCTCTTTTGATCTAACTTTCAACTTAAAAAATGTTTTGATCCTCATATAAAACACTTATACCCAAATAGATGAAAAGTTTTTAAAGATCAAATATAGGGCTCCTTGTTTTATCAAAATCTAACAAATAAAGAAGCTAAACTTGAAAATCTTGAGAATCATTATCTAGTTCTTCTTGTTATTATTCTTATCCTTCCAAAGTAGCTAAGATACTTAGCATGCATGAAGATCAAAGCTCTCATTTCCTTCTTGCAGTGACTGAAAATGGCTCTCCCTCTCTCTCTATATATATTTTCTTTTTATCTAGCTAAGGAGCTTGGAAGTGTAAGGAATAAAATAAAGTAAGTGGAGTAAGTATGATTAAGAGTGTAAGTATTCCTTCCTCCACTACTTCTGTCTCTTAATCATTCTAATAATTTCTTGTACACTTAACCATAAGTGTTGGACATGCTAAGAGAGTGCACATGGCTTAGTTGGTAGATTTAGTAGATTTTAACCAAGATTTTGGATAAGCTTAGAAATTCTCTTTTCTCTCCCCAAATTGCGCTTATAATTTCGGCCATGATGGCCTTATTTGGCCCATTTGGTTTATTTTTTTATTCCTCATTTAGCTTGCTAGAAGTCCAATAAGTCCTCTCTTAATTGGGCTAAGAATTTGGGCTTTGATTAATTCATTTACCTAATAACATTCAAGTCCACATCCAGTGAACTAAGTGGGCTTGATTATTAGTCGAATTGGACTAGTCCACTAGTATTACTAGGACTATTACATATTTATCAAAGGACTAACAAGTCTCCTCACTTAATGGACTAAGGTTTAGGCCATTTAATATAATATTTTGGGCAATCCAACATTAATTACTTAGGCTTGATTTCTAATTAGCTTAACTACTAACTACAATCAACTTGGGCTCCCTTAGTTTATTTATTTGGGATACTAACATACTTGATAATCTAGTATTGGGCTAACTAATAATTTAGTTACCCTTAATTAAACTATCTACAAGTCCAATGCTTAATTAAACTAATGGGCTTGTTTAAACTATTTATTCTCCTTAGTCCATGAAATAAATTATCATTTGGACTCTTATACATTATTATTAATATAAACACATTCTCATATATCAATAATATCAATTAACTTACATAATCCAATTAGACTTGCTATAATTAGGTTTCAAAATAAATAGTAACTTGAGATTATAAAATAAATTCCATACATTGGTATATATATCTATTTATTCAATACGGCACATATTCCACTTCTAACTCCAATTTTGACTTTTCTCCATAAAAGTCGACTGTTGACTTTGACCAAAAAGTCAACTATTACATATTTTGTGTTTACTGTCTTTTCTGACTAAACTTGACGTTCTGGATGCAGCCGAGCAGTCCGCACTTTAAAATTTTATCTCTAACTCAAATTTTGAGTTTTAACTTACTCCATTTTTATTACTAATTATATTAGCTAATAACTTTCTACTTATTCCTCTTCTTATTTGCCAGTCAAGGCCAACATTCAAACTATGTTAATTACTGACATAGTTTTATCTTGATTCTCATATCCTTAACTTAATTCATCATTCCTCTTGCTAAAATATATAGCACCTTACAAAGTATATATATATATATATATATATATATTTCTATACATATACTCAACTTTGTTTAACCTCATAGTATCTCTTCATGTGAATTTTTATTCCCTTAATAAAATTTTCACATGCATCATTATAAAATTTCTTAGACCATTCAGTTCACATCGAATTTATAGGTATTCAGTTCATATACTCAACTTCGTTTAAACTCATAGTATCTTCTCTTGTGTTCTTGAGTGCTTGGTTAATTGATAAAGAGACTAGTGAACTTCTTGCTCCTTATTTGCTTGGTTTCTTACTCAAAGAAATAAGCTAGCTTCTCTTTCTCTCTCTCTCTCTCTCTCTCTCTCTCTCTCTCTCTCTCTCTCTCTCTCTCTCTCTCTCTCTCTCTCTCTCTCTCTCTCTCTCTCTCTCTCTCTCTCTCTCTCAATATGTTATCAACTTTGTAAACCAACAAATGACTAACAAAGCTCCTTATTTATAGGTTTTGCAAGACCAAGGGTCTTTTAGTCTTTAGGGCAAACCTCCTCTTGCATGTGAAGGCCATGTGATGCTCATGTGCTAGCATGTGCTAGCACATGCCCCCCCATATGCCACCTATGTCTTCCCATGTGCTCATGGATTACCATATGGGTTGTCCCATGGGTTTAACCCACCCGTTAACCCATCAGTTTGATCCACGGGTTTAGTTATTAAATTAATTCAAATTGAATCTATTTACTTCGTATAAAATTCGTATTATACGTCGTATTAATTCTTGTATCCTCTTCGTATTATACTCGTATAATATCTAGTATTATACTCTTATTCATTCCGTATAATAATAATTTATTATTATACTTAACCAATTTAATCTTAGGTTTTACTTTCCCTAACCCTTAGGGTTTCAAGTCCTTGCGCGAAAACTTCGTGAGCTATAACTGGGATATTATTAGATATTCCATTCAGTCTTTAAATCCTATCATTATGCGTTTCTCGAAAATTCAAAAAAAAATCCCGAGAAGAAATGGATGAATAGTGATTTTAAGGAAATATCTCGGAAAACTTTTATTTTCGTCTTATAATTTCATATGATTTAATTCTAGCACTTAGCCAGAATCCTAACCATATCCACATCTTCTAGGTCATAGAACGACCTTGAAATAGCTTACTCACTTTAATAAACCTTTATTATAATTTTATTCAATAAAATCAAATAAAGTTTATTTACATAAACGTTTGATTTTCTCGGGCGTTACATTCTCCCCCCTTATAAGAATTATGTCCCCAGAATTATAATACAAGTTAGTCAAATAAATGGGGATATGCCTTCTTCATCTTGTCTTCGAGTTCCCACGTTGCTTCTTCAGCATTGTAGTTCCTCCATATCACCTTCACCGAAGGTATTACTTTACTTCTCAAGACTTGTTCTTTCCTATTAATAATTTGAATAGGAACTTCTTCATACGTTTAGTCTTTCTCAACCTGAATAGGTTCATACTCGATTACGTGTTTGTAATTTAACTTATAGGGACACAATACCGATACGTGAAATACATTATGGATATGTCCCAACTCTAGAGGTAATGCTATTGCATATGCTACCTCTCCTACCCTTCTTAAAATCTGGAAAGGTCCTATAAACCTAGGACTTAATTTTCCCTTCTTCCCGAAGCGTATCTTCCTTTTCCAAGGCGATATCTTCAGGAATGCGTATGAACCCACTTCGAACTCTTTATTCTTTTGATGCAGATCTTCATACTTTTTCTGTCTGTCTTGAGCTGCTACTAGCCGAGTTCTTATTAACTTAACCACCTCCACCGTTTGTTGTACCATCTCTGGTCCCAACATTTGACGTTCTCCTACTTCATCCTAGCATAGAGGAGTTCTGCACTTCTGTCCATATAACGCTTCGTAAGGCGGCATGCCTATACTGGCGTGATAACTGTTGTTGTAGGCAAACTATACCAACGGTAGATGATCGTCCCAACTTCCTTTGAAATCTGTAATGCAAGACCTTAACATGTCTTCTAGCGTTAGAATTGTCCTCTCACTTTGTCCATCCGTCTGTGGATGATACATCGTGCTCAACCTCAACTGCGTTCCCATCTGCTTTTGCAAACTTTTCCAAATATTTGATGTGAATCGTGGATCATGATCTGACACAATCGAAACTGGTACTCCATGTTTTGAAACAATCTCCTTGACATAAAGCTTAGCTAACTGGTCCAAGTTATACTTAACTCTTATCGCCAAGAAATGAGCCGATTTCGTCAAACAGTCCACTATTACCCAGATAACGTCGTATCCTTTCTGCATCGTCGGAAGTCCTACTACAAATTCCATCGTGATGTGCTCCCACTTCCATTCCAGAATCTCCAATGATTGTAGCAAACCGCTAGGTCATTGATGATCGGCCTTAACTTTTTGAGAAGTTAAGATCCTACTTACATACTCCACTATCTCTCTCTTCATGTTTGTCCACCAAAAATTCTATCAAAGGTCTTGATACATCTTGGTACTACCAGGATGAATCGAGTACCTCGAGTGATGAGCTTCATCCATTATTTCCTCTTTCAATTCTGGCTCACACGGAACCCAAATTCATCCTTCAAATCTTAATACCTTCGTTATCAATACTACACTTATCTTCTGTATTGTCTGCAATCTTCTTCTTTATCTGTTCACACTCCTCATTTCTGAGTTGCACTTCCATCACCTTTTCCACGATTGTAGGTTGAATTTCCATTGCAAACAATTCCTCCCCCTCTTCACTGGGTAATCTTACTTCTATTTCCATCTTCTCCATCTCTGTTAGCAACTCATTTTGAGTAGTTAACATTAACAACTTCTCCCGACCCTTTTTACTTAAAGTGTCGGCCACTACGTTTGCCTTCCCTGGGTGATATAGGATTTCACAATTGTAATCCTTTATCAATTCCAACCATCTTCTCTGCCTCATATTCAACTCCTTCTATGTGAAGATATATTTCAGACTTTTATGATCTGTGTATATCTCAAATTTCTCCCAGTATAGGTAATGCCTCTAAATTTTTAAAGCGAAAACCACCGCGACGAGTTCCAAGTCATGAGTAGGATAACATTTCTCATACTCTTTTAATTGCCTAGATGCATACGCAATGACCTTGCCATGCTGTATGAGCACGCAACCCAGTCCTTTATGCGAAGCATCACTATATACTACGAAGTTTCCCGTATCATCTGGTAAAGACAGTACAGGTGCTTGACTCAACCTCTTCTTTAGCTCTTAAAAGTTGTCTTCACACTTCTCTGTCCACACGTATTTCACGGCCTTCCTTGTCAAATTTTTTAACGGAGTAGCTATCTTCGAGAAGTCTTGAATGAACCTCCGATAGTAACCCGCTAACCTTAGGAAACTCTGCACCTCAGTCGGTGTTTTCGGTTTTACCCAGTTAATAACTGCTTCTACCTTTGCCGGATCCACTGAAATTCCATCCTTGTCAATGACGTTCCCCAAAAATTGCACTCTCTCCAACCAAAATTCACACTTAGTGAATTTCACATACAACTTCTCCTTTCGTAGTGCTTCCAACACTAATCTTAAATATTCAACGTGATCTTCTGGTGTCTTTGAATAGACTAGAAATCATCAATGAACACCACAACGAACTTGTCCAAATACTACTTGAACACTCTGTTCATCATATCCATGAATGCGGCTGGCGCATTCGTTAACCCAAACGACATCTCCAAGAACTCGTAATGGCCGTAACGAGTCCTGAATGCTGTCTTAGGTACATCTTCCTCTCTAACCTTCAACTGGTGATACCCCGTCCGCAAATCTATCTTAGAAAAGCATTTTGCCCCTTTCAACTGATCAAAGAGATCATCGATTCTGGGCAATGGGTATTAGTTCTTTATCATTAACTTGTTTAACTCTCTGTAGTCGATATAAAGTCTTAATGATCCATCCTTCTTCTTTACAAACAATACCAGCGCTCTCCATGGAGAGACACTAGGTTGAATGTACTTCTTATCTAACAGTTCTTGCAACTGAATCATCAACTCCTTCAATTCCACCAGCGCCAAACGATATGGTGCCTTCGACACTGGTGCTATTCCTGGCACAACGTCTATCACAAATTCGGTCTCCCTATCAGGTGGAAGACTTGGTAAATCATTCAGAAATACATCCGTATATTCATTGATTATAGGTATCTATTCCAATGTTGCTCCCACTCGCTGGGTATCAACAACCTGGCACATATAACCTACGCATCTTTTCCTTAACAACTTTATGGCTTGTGCCATAGGTTAGACAACAAGAGCGTCCCGGCAATTTACTATCGCAGAACACTACCTTGGGTTTCTTAGAAATCCGAAGGTTCACACTTTTCTTTTGGCAACCAATAATCACCCCATGGTTAACCAACCAATCCATTCCAAGAATTACATCGAATTCCCCCAACTTTATCGGTATAAGATGTACCGATAACTTGTTACCTCTTGTTTCTACATAATAAATCCTATGAATAAAATTAATTAGAATTATTTCCTCCTTTACTACCTTAACATTCGAAGGTATTACAAGTTTTTCAGGGAGTAATCCTAACCGATTAGCAAATTCACATGCTATAAACGAACAAGTAGCACCTGAATCAAACAACACATATGCATTCTTATTGTTGACCGGAATAATACCTGATATGACATCGCTCGATGCCACTGCATCCTGGAAAGTCATATTAAATGTACGAGACACTGGTCTACTGTGACACCCCCAAATCCGGGTACTTCGTTTCCACTATGATTTGGTGTTCACTTTCTAATTATAACAAACATCTACCCAATATATCTCGAAATAAATTACAATATTTATTCAAATTAATAAAATCTCCCTTAAAACAAGGGTTACAACCTTCTCAAAAATCAATCCCAGGATTACTCTAACCTTGACACAAACAATACAGTGCAGAATAAAAACATGACATAAAAGTCTTATTACAATCATTTCAAAATAATTAAACAATTCTTCACTTGCTTTGCTTTCCCTTGCCCTTACTCGTGGACGGAGCATCAGCATTATCAACCTTAACTAAAATTTTTATTTAATGCAAGAGTGAGCAACCCACAACTCACTAGAGTTTAACAATAATATAGACATGAAAGGATATCTTTAAAAGAATCTGAACAACTTAGCTTGCTTCAATAATAAAGAATTGAATAATAATTCCCTATCAACATTAAAATTCGAATATAAAATTTATCTGAGGGTCATAAGACCTTTGAACTCTTGTCCTAGGTTATAAATATTTCTATTGAAACCTTTAACAGTCAATAAGACTAAGGACCTTAACTCATACTTAGAGGGATCAGCCCTTCGTACCATGTATTGTGCACAAACATCTTAACGCTATGCGTAGTAACCTCCCCTAATAATTAACGTTGTTCAACTCAATAATTTGAATTCAAGTCCGCACCAAAAAAAGTTTGGTTTGGATAAGCTTACAAGGGTAATTTAGAATTTACGTTCATCAACTAAGGATTAGTTGAATCGACTTTCAATAATTCATAAATAAAAGAATTATGAATTAACATATGCTTTAGAAGTAAACTTAAAGCATTTAAAATAATAATTGGATCTTACTTGAACAATAAGTTAAGATCATTTCAACTAAATAAACAATTGTCCAATACAAAAATGGAAAGGACATTCTCAACAATGAATATATGAACTCAAAGAAATTGTATAGAATTAACAAGTTTAGGGTTAAAAAACTTGCATAAAATTAATACAAGATTAGGGTTTAGAAAACTTCCATAAAAATTAATACAAGATCAGGGTTTAGAAAACTTGCATAAAAATTAATACAAGATCAGGGTTTAGAAAACTTGTCTTAAGCGCAAGCTACTTAACACAATTAACTTACTTTAATACTTCCTATATACATCCAATCATAATAACCTAAATTAGTTAACACATAACTAATTCGCATAAGTGGTTAACCCTCATGGTTAACTCACTCTAGTTAAATAAATAATCAACTATCACATAGTTAATTACATCACACACATACTCACATAATTAAATTAATTATGTATTTAGCTAAATTATAATTAAATAATTATAATTTAAACACTTAATCTAATTATAATTACCTCTTAAATTATCAGAAATTCATAATTAATAGTTAATTAAACTATATCATGCATTATAATTACACAAATTATAATTAATCATGCAATTATAAATTTAAAATCCATAATTAAACATGCATTTATTAAATTATAATTACATAAATTATAATTTAAATTAACATATAATAAATCAACCTTTATTCATTATAATTTAACCAAATTAACATTTACTCATAATTATAAATATTCAAATTATAATTAAGTAATTCATATTCCAATTAAACCATTAAAATTCACAATTTAAATACTATATACAATATGTCAAATTTATATTAACGAAATATTGTAGCAACTAGATACATGCTCACTGTCATAGCATAATTAAACTAGATTCAAAAATAACACTGCACAATTAGCTAACCTTCACTGCCTCTGCTCAGGCAAAGGCGCAGCTGCGCCACCCTTTGCCTTGACACCGGCGCAGCTGCGCAGGTGTCAAACCTGGGAAACTCAGCAGGCGTAGCTGCGCCACCTCTACCTTTGTTGCCCGCATAGCTGCGCCGGAACGCGGGCAGAGGCAGACAGCCACGACACCCTACTTCACTGTTCATCCCCCACATGCCAACAATCAGCAACACACAGCAACACAGACAACGTAAAGCATACATATGCAGTAATACTCATGCTATATATATGATACTAATCACAGAATTTGTCTAACGAAAATCAAAGGTTTTAAAAACTCAATTTTGACATTTTTATAAAACTCATATTTTTTCCCAAAACAATTTACTGTAAAAATTTCTCCACCAATTAAATTTATAACATATGCATTATATTCATGATTGAAGATAGCATCATAAACAATTCTAAACATGCATATTACTACATAAAATTTTCATAAGTTTTCATTCTAAAACTCAACCAAAACATATGAACTCTAAAGAACATCAATTTTCCATTAAAACATATTCTAACAACCATTTGATTTCTGAAAATCCTTTATAGCATACAATCACCAATAATAACACATGAACACAATACATATATATATAATTTATGGTTACACACTTCCATGAAAACTCAACTTTTGACAGAGAATAAAATACAAGGAACATATAGATTGAGTTCTATAATAATTAGAGATTATAGATAATACCTTTTGTTAATAGATTGAAAGAGAATGTGATGTGAGTTCAATTCTAGCAATTCTTCTTCCTCTTTTCTCTTCTCTGCTCTTCCATTTCTTTGCTATCTTTTCTTCTTAGTTCTTAGTTTAGACTTAGGAAAAACTAGCGTAGTTTAGATATATTATAACTGATATAATATACGTATAC
Organism: Panax stipuleanatus; assembly: GCA_020205555.1. Classification (NCBI taxonomy): domain Eukaryota; kingdom Viridiplantae; phylum Streptophyta; class Magnoliopsida; order Apiales; family Araliaceae; genus Panax; species Panax stipuleanatus. Next base: position 156,951,482 of record CM035124.1, on the reverse strand, counting down.
TAATGATATATATGTAACTACTAACTAATTAAGATATATAAGAAATACATATTATTATATAAGTTATAACTATTTGAATTTGAAAAACCTTAACGCTTGTTTGGCCAAAACAACATTATTTTTAAAAACAGATTATTATTACTAAGGCCATGTTTGGTAAAATAATTTAAAATCCTTTTCTTTTATTTTAACAAATTATTTTAACACATACTTTAATGTCATATTTTAATCAATTAAATATTAAACAACTAATTTAATCAATTAAAATTTAACATCAATAAATCACATAAATTTACCACATAATTATAATTACTCGCTAATTATAATTCATGTAACACTTCATCACATAATTCATCTAATTCAATTATCTCAATTAAATTAGAACTATAATATAACATTAATATTAATTAAATAAATACTACACATTCATTTAATTAGTATATAACACTTAATTAAATCACTCCATAAATAACATAATTTATTTATTTAACTCAATAAATAAATCACATAAAATATTTATTTAAGTCAATAAATATTAAAATTAATTATAAAATCTCAATCGTTACAATCTTCCCTCCTTAAAAGGATTCTGTCCCCAGAATCAGTCATAAAAAAATATTTCTCGTCTATTACATTCTTCCCTCCTTAAAAAGATTCTGTTCCCAGAATCAGTATATAAGGGGTTACACAAAACTAATCAAATAAATGCGGATAAGATTTATCATAACATCTTCGAGTTCCCACGTAGCTTCTTCAGCACTGTGGTTCCTCCAGATTACCTTAATAGAAGGTATCACTTTATTCCTAAGTACTTGTTCCTTTCTATCAACTATTTGAACAGGCACTTCTTCATATGTTAAGTCTTTATCAAATTGTAAAGGTTGATATTCTATTACATGTTTATAATCATGCTTGTAAGGTCTTAACACAGAAATATAAAAGACATTATATATATTCTCGAGCTCCGGAGGTAATGCAATCTCGTAAGCTACCTCGCCAACTTTTCACAACACCTCAAAAGGTCCAATAAATTTGGGACTCAGCTTTCCCTTCTTACCAAATCGAATCTTCCCCTTCCAGGGAGATAGTTTTAGGAACACGAAACTTCCTAGTAAGAATTCTCGGTTTTGTCGATGAAGATCGGCTATACTTCTTCTGTCTGTCTTGAGCAGCAACTAATCTTATTCTAATCTGCTTCACAATTTCGGCGGTTTGTTGTACCAATTCTGGTCCCAACAATTTACGATCATCGATTTCATCCCAGCACAAAGGATTTCTGCATTTTCTACCATATAACGCTTCGTAAGGCGGCATGCCAATACTCGCATGATGACTATTATTGTAGGCGAACTCCAGCAATGGTAGATGATCCTCCCAGCTTCCTTTAAAGTCCATCACACAAGCTCTCAGCATATCCTCAAGCGTGTGAATCGTTCTCTCGCTCTGTCCGTCAATCTGAGGATGATATGCTGTACTCATTCGCAATTGCATTCCCAGACATTCTTGCAATCGCTTCTAGAAATTAGACGTAAAATGTGGATCTCTGTCGGACACAATTAACACCGGAACACCGTGTCTAGAAATAACTTCCTTCACGTACAGCTTCGCTAGCTTATCCAGGTTGTACTTAACCCTGATCGCCAAAAAGTGGGTTGACTTCGTCAGTCGATCCACTATAACCCATATCGCATCAAATCCCTTCTGAGTCGTTGGAAGACCCACCACAAAATCCATCGTGATGTGCACCCACTTCCACTCTGGAATTTCTAACGGTTGTAGCAAACCACTCGGTCTCTGGTGTTCTGTTTTAACTTTCTGGCACGTAAAGCATTTCGCAACGCATTCCGCAATGTCCTTCTTCATATTCGGCCACCAAAAATGATGCCTGAGATCCTGGTACATCTTCCTACTCCCGGGGTGAATAGAATATCTAGAACTATGAGCTTCGCTCATAATTTCCTCTTTGACCTCAGGTACTGGCGGTACCCAGATTCTACCTTCAAACCGTAACAGACCTTCATTATCTATCTTGAACTTGAACTCTTCACCATCAGTTATCCTCCTCCGAATCTTCTCACATTCTTCATTGTGAAGTTGTGCTTCTTTCACTTTGTCTACTAGAGTAGAACTAGTGGTTACTTGAAACAACATCTCATTCGATTCCTTCGGAAGCTTCACCTCCAACTCCAATCAAGCCATCTGTTCTATCAACTGATCTTGATCAGTTAACACGTTCAGCTTCTCCCGACCTTTCCTGCTCAAAGCATCGGCGACAACATTAGCTTTACCCGGATGGTAAATTATCTCGCAATCGTAGTCTTTAATCAGTTCCAACCATCTTCTTTGGCGCATGTTCAAATCCTTCTGGGTAAATATATACTTCTGACTCTTGTGATCTGTGTATATTTCACACTTTTCTCCATATAAGTAGTGCCTCCAAATCTTTAGGGCAAACATTACTGCCGCCAATTCTAGATCATGGATCGAATACCCCTTCTCATAATCTTTTAGCTGACGTGACGTATAGGCAATGACTTTGCCGCTCTGCATCAACACACAGCCTAATCCTTTATGTAAGGCATCGCTATATACTACGAAATTCCCCGAACTATCCGGTAAAGATAAAATAGGCGCAGTGCTCAGCCTCTTCTTCAACTCCTGAAAACTCTCCTCACACTTCTCCGTCCAAACAAACTTAACTATTTTACGAGTCAAATTCGTCAACGAAGTTGCGATTCTAGAAAAGTCTTGGATAAATCTACGGTAATAACCTGCCAATCCCAAGAAACTCCTCACTTCAAACGGCAGTCTTCGGCTGATCCCAATTCATAATAGCTTCAACCTACGACGGATCTATCGAAATACCATCCTTGTCGATCACGTGGCCAAGAAATTGCACACAGTTCCAACCAGAATTCGCACTTCGAGAATTTAGCGTAAAGCTTCTCTCGTCTCAGGGCTTCTAAGGTTAGTCGTAAGTGTTCAACATGTTCCTCCTCAGTCTTGGAATAAACCAGGATGTCATCTATAAACACTACCACGAACTTGTCCAGAAATGGCTTGAACACCCTGTTTATTAAGTCCATAAATGCAGTTAGGGTAGTCGTGAGACCAAATGACATCACCAAGAACTTGTAATGACCATATCGAGTCCTAAAAGCCGTTTTAGGTATATCTTCCTTCCTCACCTTCAATTGATGATACCTGCTTCTCAAATCGATTTTCGAGAAGTACTTCGCACCCTTTAACTGATCAAACAAGTCATCGATCCTACGTAAAGGATACCTGTTCTTGATCGTAAATTTATTCAATTCCCTATAATCAATGCAAAGATGAATCGACCCATCCTTCTTCTTCACAAATAAAACAGGAGCTCCCCACGGCGAAACGCTTAGTTGAATATACTTCTTGTCCAGTAATTCTTGTAGTTGAACCATCAGTTCCTTCATCTCAACTGGAGCCATTCTGTAAAGAACCTTTGAAATCGGAGCAGTTCCCGGCGCTAGATCGATCACGAACTCTATCTCCCTATCTGGCACGAGTCCTGGTAAATCGCTCGCAAAAACGTCCACAAACTCTTTAACTACCGATATATCCTCCACCTTCGGGCTTTCCTTACGCGTATCTACTATGTAGGCTAGATATCCCACACAGCCTTGCATCAGAAGTTTTTTGGCTTGCATAACCGTCAGACAACTCGCTTGTCTAGGCGATTTACTACCATAGAAGACTAACTTCGACAGAGTTGTAAGGTTTACCGACTTCTTCTGATAGTCGATTATCGCCCCATGGTTGAACAACCAGTCCATACCCAGTATGACATCGAATTCCCCAAGTTTAATCGGAATCAAATCTACTCTAAGCTCCTGACCCTTAATGTACAGTCTACAGTTCTTATAAATGCTCCTAACAGGAATAACTTCCCTATTCACAATCTCTATGTTCAAAGGGTAAACTAACTCTTCTACAGGTAAGTCTAGGGTTTTAGCAAAAGCCTCAGATATGAATGAACAAGTAGAACCCGAATCAAATAATACATATGCATTTATACTATTGACCGGAATAATACTTGATACCACGTCTTTTGATTGCACAACACCCTGCACCGTCATATTGAATGTCCGTGCAGTGGTTCGAACAGCTTGCAATGGTGCAGCGATAGTAACGGTACTGCCGCTTCCATTCCCTCCGCTACCTGTTGACCCTGCCGTCAGCTTCTTAGGGCAGTTGCGAGCCATGTGATCCTTGGATCCACATGTTAAGCAAGCTCCCTTCTTCGGGTTTGGGCAATTAGGCGCGATTTGGCCTTCCTAACCACAGTTGAAGCACACCCGCTTCCCCTTCATGCACACGCCAGTGTGATTCTTACCACATGTAGCACATGCTTCGAACTTCTTCTTCTCCTGGCTTCCTTGCTGACTCCCAGCAGAGGTGTTGTCATTCCACTTCCTATTCTGGTTCACAGCGCTGCTACCCCCAGTCTTGGTTTCTACCTCATTCTTCTTTTTCTTATCTTGGTTGAACTTCGTCACCGCGTCGCTTCCTCCTTCAGTGAGTATGGCTTTCTCCAGCACAGCTGCAAATGTGTTCAGCTGAAACATGGAAACCTTGCTGTAGAGCCAGGGCTTCAGTCCCCGCTCAAACCTTCTCGCTTTCTTAGCGTCAGTGCTGACCTAATATGTAGAGAGCCTGGCCAACTCGTTGAACTTAGCGGCATACTCGGACACCGTCATCCCTCCCTGCTTAAGTTCTAGGAACTGAACCTCCATCTGGTCCTGGGAACTCGCTGGAAAGTACATTTCGTAGAACATTTCCTTGAAACGTTCCCACGTGATGACACCTTCTCCCTCTCGGGTCTTGTTAGCCTGCCACCAAAAACTAGCATCCGACTTCAACATAAAAGCCGCGAATGCTATCTTCTGGTCTTCCCCTACACTAGCCACATCAAATACCTTTTCCATTTCTATAACCCATGTCTGAGCTTCGATAGGGTTAGTCGATCCTTTAAACTCAGGCGGTCCTACTGCCTTGAATTCCTTGAACGTAGTACCCTGCACTTGCTGTTGATTTGTAAGAGCACCTGTCAACAGGTCACCAACTGCTGAACCGAGTTGGGATTTATCCCATCGTTATTGTTGTTGTTCGTCACACCCTCGGGGTTTTGACATGTTATTCTTCTTCTAGGAAGCATTTTCTGTTAAGAAAATATTATTATTAGACCCTTTATTCAATTTTTAAATATTCAAGTTCATACTTAAACGTTTTAAACAATTCAGTTCACATAGAACACATAGCACGTCAATAAACTTCTTTTATTCATTAGTCGTAGTTTAAAACATCAATCAAATAGCATTTCTGCCATTCACATCATCCTTCCTGAACTGGAAAAGTTGTAGGGTTACATTATTAACTTATCCCATTCTTATCTCAAATTATGGGATTTACTTTATTTACTACAAAAAGCAACACATAAACAAAAGCTCTACTTCTACTACTACTTCTACTACTACTGCTACTGCTACTACGACTACTGCTACTGCTACTACTGCCTAGGCATATTAATACGTCGCACCGCCTCTCTGCGTTCCTCTTCCATTACCCGAAACATCGTTCTTTGGTCCATCACATACCACGGTAAACCTTGTAACTGAGCTGGGTAGTAGAAAACATGGTCCTGAGCTCTTTCTATAGCTGTATGAAAAGCATACTCTGTTTCCCTCAGCTTGGCCCTCTTGGCTTCAGCTTCACCTTCAGCTCGATCAGCTCGTTGATTAGCTCTCAAGCTTGACTCTTCAGCTCTGGCATGCTTCCTTGACTCCTCCTGGATGTCTTGCTTCAGCTTTGCTAGTTCAAATCGAGCAGCATCTCTATCAACCTCCGTATGTATTAGGTTCCACTGTGCATCTCCTAGGTCACTTGCCATTTCTTCGATTGTCTCGTCTCGCTGCTGAATGGTTTCTTTGAGCTCTCCGACTCGAACCAGAAGCTCCAAGTTGCTATCGTAGACTGCCTCGTACATCTCAGCACTAGTAGAGTGAGGTGGGAATTCCTCTTCGGGATCCTCTTCCTCCTCCTCCTCCTCCTCTTCAGACTCGTCCTCGTCCTCTTCTTCTGAAATAGGTGTCAGCTCACGCTCCCGACCAGCTACGGTGATCACTGGAGATGGCTCTCTCCTAACCAGCTGCTCCCAGACAATATGTATGTCACGGGGCTCCTCCTCTCTAGGCATCTGAGGTACATCCTCTCTAGCCTGACTAGGTTCTCTAACGTTCGACATCCTGACAAAAGAATTTTAAAGTTCATTATTACGTGATAACGAATAGTCACTCTTCGAATACTAAAATGTAAACACATAGGCACATAAGGTAGTTTATTATCTTTACCTAGCACACCTATCTTTTCGATCTTACCTATAAGGCTACTACCTAAGGTTTTTCTCCACCTAAGGTTTCATAACCTACAGCTTTGATACCAACCAGTGACACCCCCAAATCCGGGTACTTTGTTTCCACATGATTTGGTGTTCACTTTCTAATTATAACAAATATCTACCCAATATATCTCAAAATAAATTATAATATTTATTCAAATTAATAAAATCTCCCTTAAAACAAGGGTTACAACCTTCTCAAAAATCAATCCCAGGGTTACTCTAACCTTGACATAAACAATACAGTGCAGAATAAAAACATGACATAAAAGTCTTATTACAATTATTTCAAAATAATTAAATAATTCTTCGCTTACTTTGCTTTCCCTTGCCCTTACTCGTGGACGTAGCATCAGCGTTATCAACCTTAACTGAAATTGTTATTTAATGCAAGAGTGAGCAAACCACAGCTCACTGGAGTTTAACAATAATATAGACATGAAAGGATATCTTTAAAAGAATCTGAACAACTTAGCTTGCTTTAATAATAAAGAATTAAATAATAATTCTCTATCAACATTAAAATTCAAATATAGAATTTATCTGAGGGTCATAGGTTATAAATATTTCTATTTAAACCTTTAACAATCAATAAGACTATGGACCTTAACTCGTACTTAGAGGGATCAGCCCTTCGTACCATGTATTGTGCACAAACATCTTAACGCTATGCATAGTAACCTCCCCTAATAATTAGGGTTGTTCAACTCAGTAATTTGAATTCAAGTCCGCACCAAAGAAAGTTTGGTTTGGATAAGTTTACAATGGTAATTTAGAATTCACGTTCATCAACTAAGGATTAGTTGAATCGACTTTCAATAATTCATAAATAAAAGAATTATGAATTAACATATGCTTTAGAAGTAAACTTAAAGCATTTAAAATAATAACTGGATCTTACTTGAACAATAAGTTAAGATCATTTCAACTAAATAAATAATTGTCCAATACGGAAATGGAAAGGACATCTCAACAATGAATATATGAATTCAAAGAAATTGTATAGAATTAACAAGTTTAGGGTTAGAAGACTTGCATAAAATTAATACAAGATTAGGGTTTAGAAAACTTGCATAAAAATTAATACAAGATCAAGGTTTAGAAAACTTACTTTAAGCGCAAGCTACTTAACACAATTCACGTACTTTAATACTCCCTATATACATCCAATCATAATAACCTAAATTAGTTAACACATAACTAATTCACATAAGTGGTTAACCCTCATAGTTAACTCACTCTAGGGGAGTCTTTTTTCCCCCATCAACTTATTTATCCCAATTACAAAAATGAAAGCTTTTATTTTTTCTCTATATTTATAGAAGGGCATATAAAAGATCTTTAGTTAAAAATGTCCTGGGACGGAAGGATTCGAACCTACGAATAGCGGGACCTATTCCTAATCTCCAATGGAAAGCAAAAAAATTGATCCATTTATAGGGTTCCAAATAACGAGAGATATGTAAAAAGCAGGTCCGATTACTACGCCTATTCCTAATCCCAATTAACAAGACTCCCCTTTGATCTAAAAGAGTGAGGTTTTTTTTACTTGGTGAATAACTACAACTCCAAACTATTGATTGGTTTTGTTGATTAGAATCGTGGTTAAATTTGGATTTTAATCTATATATTATATATTAAATAAATAATCAACTATCACATAATTAATTACATCACACACATACTCATATAATTAAATTAATTATGTATTTAGCTAAATTATAATTTAAACACTTAATCTAATTATAATTACTCAATTATAATTACGTCTTAAATTATCATAAATTCATAATTAATAATTAATTAAACTATATCATGCATTATAATTACACAAATTATAATTAATCATGCAATTATAAATTTAAAATCCATAATTAAACATGCATTTATTAAATTATAATTACATAAATTATAATTTAATTAACATCTAATAAATCAACCTCTATTCATTATAATTTAACCAAATTAACATTTACTCATAATTATAATTATTCAAATTATAATTAAGTAATTCATATTCATATTAAACTATTAAAATTCATAATTTAAATACTATATACAATATGTCAAATTTATATTAACGAAATGTTGAAGCAACTAGATACATGCTCACTGTCATAGCATAATTAAACTAGATTCAAAAACAACACTGCACAATTAGCTAACCTTCACTGCCTCTGCTCAGGCAAAGGCGCAGCTGCACCACCCTTTGCCTTGACACCGGCCAGCTGCGCAGGTGTCAAACCTGGGAAACTCAGCAGGCGCAGCTGCGCCACCTCTACCTTTGTTGTCGGTGCAGCTGCGCTGGAACGCGGGCAGAGGCAGACAGCCACGACACCCTACTTCACTGTTCATCCCCCACATGCCAACAATCGGCAACACACAGCAACACAGACAACGTAAAGCATACATATGCAGTAATACTCATGCTATATATATGATACTAATCACAAAATTTGTCTAACGAAAATCAAAGGTTTTAAAAACTCAATTTTGACATTTTTATAAAACTCATATTTTTCCCCAAAATAATTTACTGTAAAAATTTCTCCACCAATTAAACTTATAACATATGCATTATATTCATGATTGAAGATAGCATCATAAACAATTCTAAACATGCATATTACTACATAAAATTTTCATAAGTTTTCATTCTAAAACTCAACCAAAACATATGAACTCTAAAGAACATCAATTTTCCATTAAAACATATTCTAACAACCATTTGATTTCTGAAAATCCTTTATAGCATACAATCACCAATAATAACACATGAACACAATACATATATATAAAATTTATGGTTACACACTTCCATGAAAACTCAACTTTTGACAGAGAATAAAATACAAGGAACATATAGATTGAGTTCTATAATAATTAGAGATTATAGATAATACCTTTTGTTAATAGATTGAAAGAGAAGGTGATGTGAGTTCAATTCTAGCAATTCTTCTTCCTCTTTTCTCTTCTTTGCTCTTCCTTTTCTCTGCTCTCTTTTCTTCTTAGTTCTTAGTTTAGACTTAGGAAAAACTAACGTAGTTTAGATATATTATAACTGATATAATATATGTATACTAATGATATATATGTAACTGCTAACTAATTAAGATATATAATAAATACATATTTTTATATAAGTTACAACTATTTAAATTTGAAAAACCTTAAGGCTTGTTTGGCCAAAAAAACATTATTTTCAAAAATAGATTATTATTACTTAGGCCATGTTTGGTAAAATAATTTAAAATTTTTTTCTTTTATTTTAATAAATTATTTTAACACATACTTTAATGTCATATCTTAATCAATTAAATATTAAATAACTAATTTAATCAATTAAAATTTATCATCAATAAATCACATAAATTTGCCACATAATTATAATTACTCGCTAATTATAATTCACGTAACACTTCATCACATAATTCATCTAATTCAATTATCTCAATTAAATTAGAACTATAATATAACATTAATATTAATTAAATAAATACTACACATTCATTTAATTAGTATATAACACTTAATTAAATCACTCTATAAATCGCATAATTTATTTATTTAACTCAATAAATAAATCACATAAAATATTTATTTAACTCAATAAATATTAAAATTAATTATAAAATCTCAATCGTTACATCTACCCTGTTGTACAGGACCACCAATCGCTAGCTTACCTCCACTAGCCCCCTTCCCATTGTCCGACCTTCTTCGGACAGTTCCTTATAATGTGGTCCATTGACCCACACACAAAACATGCCATACTCGTCATAGGGTTGGGATAACTAGGCGCAATGTGCCCTTCTTGTCCAAAATGGTAGCATACCGCTTTACCCCTGAGACAGACTCCAGAATGAGCCTTCCCACACATCTTGTATGGCTCGATCCTTCTTTTAGGATCACCCTGCCTCACCCCGGTATTTCCCGAGTTGAACACATTCTGCTTCGGAGCACTAAAGCTCCCGCTTGCTCCCTCTAGTTTGACTTCCTAGGTCAAATTTATTCTTATTTTTCTATTCCTTCTGGTATAGGCTCAAAGCCTCACTACCACCTTCGGCTATTATTGCCTTTTCCAAAATCGCTCCATAGATTTCATTTTGGAAAATGGATACTCTATTATAGAGCCAAGGTTTCAACCCTAGCTCAAACCTTTTTGCTTTTCTCGCCTTTGTGTCCACTTGATGTGGCACAAATATCGCCAGTTCATTGAACTTGGTAGCATATTGGGGAACGGTCATATCCCCAGGTTTCAACTCTAGGAACATGAATTCCATCTTACTTTGTATAGTCGTGGGGAAATAGTTCTCGAAGAAAGTCTTATTAAACTGTTCCCACGTAGCGTTTTCCAACTCGGCTCTACCCTTGTTCGCCTCCCACCAGAAGTTAGCCTCTCCTTTCATCATATACGTAGCAAAAGGAATCTTTTGCTCTTCTCGGACATTTGTTATCACAAATGCCTTCTCTATTTCCTTCACCCAAGCTTGGGCAGCGATAGGATCTGTAGTTCCTTTGAACTCCGATGGACCTACGCTTTTAAAATCTTTAAAGGTAGTACCAATTGCTACCCCATGATTTATTCTTGCACCTCCTCCAGCCTCTTTAAAGGCTACAATCACGAGGTTAACAAATGCTTGCATCGGGTATTCTGAACCTCTTCTTTCTCCACATTATGTGGCTCTGCTTGTCGAGTTCTCTGTTGTCTTTTTGGTAGCATTTCCTGTTAACGTAAATAATGTTTTATTATTATTTACTTCTTTCTGTTGGTTATTATTCACAATTAATGTTGACTTAGTCATATTCTATCCTTGTGTTTTGATGCTGACTTGTTTTATGTACTAAATCCTTTTTATGACATTTCAGGTATTTGATAAAAAGGAAATTTGGTGGTGTACACGAATGGATTGAAGATTTTATTTTACTAGGAAATAAAATGTAAGGTCAATTGCATTTAAATTATTTTTCAATCAAGGCTCTAAGACATAGTATAAGCCTTTAATATTATATGTTATGTATGTCTAAATTAAAAGGGATTTTAAAACTAATGAAAAATGTTTTTCGGATAAATAATTAATAATGTTACTTGATTAGTTTTAAATAAGACATAATTTTATCAAAGAACAAAAGTTTTAAAGTATTATTGAAAAACGTGACATTAGTAGATATACTTGACTTCAAAAGAATACTGCAGATATTTGTTTAATGGATATCTTGTACACGTGTAAATGACTAGTTATATATATATTTATTTATTTATTTGCTACCGTGTGCATGCTGAAGGAGTGGAAGCTATATGGTTATTATATGATATAGGAACGAATTTTTAGGAAGTCATTATTACATAGTCCTTGGAACTCTAACACACTTTGTATATTGGAATGTGTATGGGTTATACCTTTTTGCACATTATTCAATATATTGCTACATCAGGAAGTAAGATAAAGTCAAACAACTAAAGTGGTTTATATATGTTTATCTTCATGATTTGCTCCGAATTTATCTAAAGCGTAAAAACGGATTTAAACTATTTAAAAGATATTTTGCTGTTATGATAAACTTTCATATGTCTCTTTGACCATTCCTAATATACACCTTTAGAGATATATTATACAACGGATATTTTCAAATCTATTAATGATCGCATTTGGACTTTAACGGTAATATAGTTTTGACTATAAAAGTAAGTGTTAGGTAAAATCTAGTTACGCACAACACGCAAGTATACGTGGTCAACAAGTAATAAAGTGAAAGTAAAGTATCGTTCCCACGAGGAATTATTTAATAAGAATCACTAAGTACTAACCCGTAACCAACTCAATCTTATATAAACGAATGAATTTCAAGTTATAATTAAACTACTACTAATTACCACTAGTTAAATTAAGATTACGGAGATTTAAGATCACAACTTCACTCATTGCTTCATTTAAGTTAACACACTTCTTATCAATTATTCTCACTATTCTGAATTGTTAATCAAGAACACTAAAGCAGATGTAACCACCTCTCAATGCATTATACCCATACTCACTTATATCCACAGATGATAAAATTAAGCAAGACACCCTAATTAATTAATCCACTATATCTCTATGTGAATTACAATTAAAAAGGATTTCAAACACAAGTTCTCTATCATATTACATATGGCGTAAAGGTATATCTCTATCCTAAACACGAATCATGAATTCCATCTCCGCAGAAATCACAAACACATGCTACTATAATCAGATCTAAATCTATATTTTTCTCTTCGATTTCATATAGATTATCACAATAATTGATAATTAGACAATTAAGCAGTTAAGTCCAAATCACAATAGACAATTCACAACGATAGATCACAATAATTGATAGAAAAGCATATTAAAACAAACTACACAATAAGATCCACTATAATCTTAAACAAAGAATTAGTTCATTGATATTGAATTAAAACTAAGAATCCACAATTGAATAAACATTAAAAGATAAGGAAAAAAAGTTGAGAAGAGAATAAATCTGTGATCAGCAAATAATCAAGTTCCCTCTTGCTCCTGCTCTTGCCCTTCAATGGCTTCCAATTGCTTCAATCTCTAAATCCCCTTTCAACTAGGGTTTATTATTTTATTAAAAATCTAACTAAACTAATCTCATTCTTCCCATAATATACTATCTAATATAATATATATAAGATCCCAAGCCCAAGTTCCTTATCAGGTTCGGTCCAGTCTAATATATAGCATATAAAGTATGTGTGGCCCACTACTTCTCCATATTGCACAACTCCTACGCAAAGTAGGAAAGACTCCAGCCCAATCCAAACTGGAAAACGAGAACATCCAGCTCACACGTGGCTCCTCCTTTATATCCGGTCCAGCCCACTTTTTATCTTCACAGTAGCCGCCTTAGTCCTTCCCCTTTTGTAGCAGCCGAGTCCAAGTCAACATAGGAAAAGAAGTCCAGCTGCTTTAACCCTTATATATCCAATACTTGTGCAGCCCATCTTATATATCCAATACTCGTGCAGCCCATCTCGTGTCTTCTTTGTGACAACCCAAAAATTTATAAGATCTTAATTGATTATAATAAAGGTTAAAGAATAAAACCTAGATGGAAATTTGAGTAATAATTTAAAATTTTTAAAGAAGAACCTATATGGTTTGAGTTGAATTCTTAAAATGTGTATATGTATAGTTATATATATATATATATATATATATATATATATTTAGTGATGTGATATACATATTTTAGCAAGAAGAATGATAAGAATAAATATAATATGAGATTTGTGGGACATTTCTCAAAGTATAAAATATTTGGTATGAGTATGTATATTATTTGATTTCTTATATTTGTTTATTATATAATAAGCAAATAAAAAAAACTAATATAACCTAATATATATTAGGTATGGAAATTTAAATAACTTAAGGGTTATAATAGAAAAGGATGTTAGTATTTAAAATATTAACTAACATTAAGAGATTAAGTTTATTATCTCAATTTATTAATTTTATTAAAGCAAGTCTAATTGGGTTAAGTACTTAAATGTACATGAGTAAGGATTTGATTTGCAAATGTGGGGAATGAAAACCCTAATTAAATGATTAGGGTAGAATAGAATTAAAATTAGTAGACTATGTTAATTTACATAGCCCAATTATTTTATTAGCAAGCCCAAAAAGGATTAAAGGAAAGCCGAAGCATAGCCCAGTGGGAGAAAGAATTTATTGGACCCTTAGTAATCTAATAAGCATTAAATGAAAAACAAAATTTGGACAAAAGAAGGCCCAAGAAATTCGGCCCAACAAGGAAGAAGAGAAGGAGGTGAAATGTATGTAATGATTAAGCTTACCAACTCCCACCAATTACTACATGTGTCATCTCCTTATTTTTCCAACACTTTTACCAAGTGTGCAAGCAACCATTTAATAAGTGTGGGAGAGAGAAGGCAAGAGAGATATGGGAGATGTATATAGATATATATCATATATCTATATACATTTTTACTAACAACCACTAAAAATCTTGGCCACTTTAACAAATAAATCCATTCCATTTATCTCTCATCTCTTATTAGCTAACACAAAGAAAACCCAATAGAGAGAGAGAAGAGAGGCTATTCGGCAGCCATAGAGGGAGAGGAGGGAGAGTTTTTTTTCAAAGCCTCCAAGCCCCATAATCAAAATTAGGGAGAAGAAGAGGGAAGCTCAAGCAAAGGAATAACTTTAAACTAGTTCATGAAATTTGTGTTTGATTATTTTAGATCAAAACTTGGATCTATGGTTCAAAAGACCAAAACATTAGATCTATATGTTAATAAGTATTTTATGTTTAGATCTATCACTTTTGATGATCAAAAGTTAGATCAAAAGCAAGAAAAAGGAACTACGTTTTAAAAAGTTTGAAAATCTTAATTTTTCTTTGCATAGATTAGGATTTGCTTTGATTTGATGAAGGTTTGATCCAATAGATCATGGATCATGATAGATCTATGAGTCTTAGAGGTATTAGTATGTATTATGATGGTTTATGATGTTTGGTTAATCAAGAGATCTACGAAGATTTCTTAGAAAACACAGAAGTTTTAAAATTAGTTTTTGAGAAAACGTAACATGAAACGGAAATGACCATATCTCCTAGTGTATTTTGAATTTTTGAGTGTGGTTAATTTCTAGAGTTAGATCTATGGGTCTTCTAACAGATCCAAGTGGAATCACTGACAAATTTCATGTAGATTTATTTCTGGACAGTTTTTAGAAAAGTAGGAAAAATCTGAAAAACCATAAAAGTAGGCTGTTCGGATTTTGAAGGGTAATTTCGTTCACTTATTTTATGAAATAAATTCCGGCCTTCTGGGACATGAAAATATATGGGATAAATTAGCTTGTGTCCAAAAATGAGCTCATTCTGACTTAAATTGAGCAATTTATGACTATTTTAATATTTGTATTTGTTTGACAAAAATTGCTATAACCGGAGTTGTATAACTCCGATGGCCACGAAATTTAAACTGGAGGCTCACGATAACATGTGTAAGATCTCGCCAAGAGTTGGGAATTTTTGGAGTTAAGCGTGATGTAGCATATTTCTTAAGGAATTTACTAGAAATGAATTTTTGAAAAATACTTAAGAAAATTAAAAAATTCCTGAAAAATTATTTTTGTGTATGAAATATGTGTATATACATTTGGCCAAAGGGTGAAAAAATAATAAGATAATTAGATTAAAAAAAGGGAATCCAGCTTGCTGGATTGGCCATCAGGTTGCTGGATTACAATTTGGTTTGCTAGATTGGCCATCAATTTGCTAGATGAGATGTTTAGACAATCCAAGATGCTGGATTAGTCTGTTTGGATAATCCAAGTTACTGGATTGGATGTCAGTTTGAATTCAGGTTGCTAGATTGTGGGATTGTGTGAATTCAGGTTGCTGGATTATAGTTCAGTTTGAATCCAGGTTGCTGGATTAGGAATTCGACTTACTTAGTAATAAAGAACTTATAAAATAAAAAGATTAAGTGTTAATTCACAAGTTGTATGATACAGTAGTGTTAAGTCTAAGATAGTGCAATCATACCCTTTAATGATTGATGTATAGTAGCTGGGCTAAACGACTCCTTCATATGGGGAAGGGATCTACGAATTAGTAACCGATCTAACTCACTGTGAAAATAGTGTAGACTAGACAGAAACTAATTTGTTAGTTATTTGTGGCAAACCACTCAGTATACTATATTGAATATTATTAAAGACTCGATGTGTGCTAGGTTTAGACTTGGGTATATGTATGGTATTGAGGATATCTAATATTTGACTATGTGTTTAAATGTTTGATAGTATAGTAATAGAATTATGGAATAATATATGTTATGCTAATTGAAAGATATATCTTATAACTGATAGGTCTTTTCAATAAAGCGATTAACTTAAATTGCGTAGCAGTAATCGATGGTACACGCAAGTTTTCTCTAACTCAAACTTTGAGTTATATTTCAAAGCATGTTCGTGAATAATTATTGTTAATTATTCGCAACTATACTGATTATTGATTCGCACTTAGTGCATGTTGCATATGTTCATCAGGTATGAAAGGCTGATCACCTTCATTACCATATTGTTCAGTTGAATTTATTCATATTCATTGTTGGCTATTCAGCATTATTGATTTATGTTCTTTCACAATTCTTATATTGTTGAAAGTTTGTCAGCTTATTATTCTTTTCAATCATGATATATCATCAGTTGTATTTAAACTTGCTGGGCAAACATGTTGCTCACCCTTATTATATTATGATAAATATTTCAGATTAAAGAAGAAACTTCGGACACAGTCAAAGGCAAAGACAAGTTTCAGGATGGGATTATTATACGGTTAAAATGATAATAATATAGGATACAAATGACATTGTATGTCGTGTAGGATATTGAATGCAGGTACTAAGTTAAGGTTACAGACCTTGGGAATTATGTTGTAAAAGTTATTGTATAAAAAATTTATGTTTATATCTTCCGCAATAGTTATAGAAATGATGTATCGTAACGTACCAGGTCCGAGGTTCTGGGGACCCGGATTTGGGGGCGCTACATTCTTTGGATCCGTGTCCTAATAGGAAAAGGATCAGCAACTGGATCACTTGTAGCAGGTCCATTATATTAGCAGCCCACTTATCACTGTATGGCATCCCAATCCGAATAGGCCAAGGTGAAACTCCAGCTGCTTGTATGCTTTAAGCCCGTGGCCCACCAATTCATCTCTTCTTGTAACGTGTCCAAGTCAGCAAAGGAAACATGCAGCTCCCCACCTTAACGAGTTAAGTCCCCTCCATTCCATATATAATATATATTCGCACTTATCATCCCACGTGATAGCCCCACCACTCGAATAGGAGAAGGAAAATAGCCTTACTACTGCCGCCTCCCCGCCCCAGCGGGGAGTTTACTCATGACAGCCCGCCCCAGCGGGTGTGGGTACTGCCCATCCTTTGCTTGGTTCTCGGCCCGGCGGGTCATTTGGTCTTCCGGGCCCCGCCCCAGCGGGGGTTCACCT
The DNA here is from genome assembly GCA_020205555.1 of Panax stipuleanatus. Taxonomy (NCBI): domain Eukaryota; kingdom Viridiplantae; phylum Streptophyta; class Magnoliopsida; order Apiales; family Araliaceae; genus Panax; species Panax stipuleanatus. The sequence continues at coordinate 156,934,012 of CM035124.1, read as the reverse complement.
CACGTAATGCTGGAAATTCACCTTTTAAGCTCCTTTTCATCCCGTTCCTTTCCTGCACACAATAATATAAATTCGAGGTAAAATGATAGCAAAAATACTTGAAAAACTTAAGACTCAAGCTATTAAGAATACTTTTTCGTGGGTATTAAACCCACTCATCAAATACCCCCAAACTTAAGACTTTGCTTGTCCTCAAGCAAAAACACAATTAGAATAATTCATCTTCTAGCATTGATCCACTCAGGCAATGAGTCAATATGACTTTGAACAGTGGCCTCAAAGGTTACAACAAATGATAACCCGTAAAAAATTTCAAAACAATGCTATGTCTAAAATTTCAACAACTTTAATTATTTCCACAACTACTCATGATCCTTTAGTGCGTGTGTGCATCCAACTGTTCAAACTAGTCATGATTTAAATAAGATCAACCAACACACATAAAAAATTTTCAAAAATAACTCTCAAAACTTCTTATCACATCAATCTCCGCTAATAAAGACAAAGAACAAATTTTTCTTGAGGATCAACCGGATATTTAAACATTTATCACATATGAACCCTTCCCAAATATTTCAAAAAATACTCTTTTCGATCTTTTTAGTGAATGCGTTTTACGCTCCATCTCACTTTCCATTTCAATTAAACTAGTGCATTTTACGCTCCATCTCGTTCCTGTGTTTATGGGTAGTGCGTTTTACGCTCCATCTCGACCCACCACATGATTCAATTATTCAACTCGGGAAGGTTCCAATTTTTACAAAAATTCTTCAAGATTTCCCCCAAACTTATGTGAGTGCCTAATTTTCACTTTGAATGATGCTCCAATAAGATTTCTCAAGTGTCAATGATATCTTTCATAAGCATTTAGCCAAAAAAAAAAATCAACCCCAACTAGCTAAACAAATGGATATGTGTAAAATTTTTCAAAAATTTTGCAAGTAGTGTGCAACCAACTAATGAGTTGAAATATAGACTAAGCATGCTCATCAATTCTCCAAGGGTTAAAAACTCATTAACCACCCACTTACCATTGGCCAAAATCAAATTCCATCAAAACCTTGCCCAAGTGAATACCAAACATGATAAATACCCCCAAACTTAAAACAGACATTGTCCTCAATGGCTAAGATAGGAAAAATTAAAGTAGAGGACTTCCCTGAAATATAGCAATTTTTCTCCTTGTCTACTAAGTCTGAAGAATAGGTTAGGCACATTGGAACGAGTCGGGCACCACACTTGAGTTGGACTTGACTAACCTGTGAACACAATAGAAGCAAGTTTATTAAATCCTAATAAATGAAAAATCTATCAAATAATATGAAACCTAAAAAATAAAAATAAAAATAAAACTTGGGTTGCCTCCTAATAAGCGCTTGATTTATAGTCCTTCAGCCGGACTTTGTCTGATCAACGCTATCCAATTCCTCTTCGAAAGTTGAGGAATCCTCCATCCATCATTAACAAATTTTCTTTTTGGAGGTTCCCACAGGCGATGGCCAGTGCATCAAATTCACCTAGTATGCTCTTATTCGGTATGATCGCCATTAAGAACGTCCAACAGCTAGGTGTTTTCTCTATTGTGTATGTGAGCATATTGGGGCATGGAAGCTTGTCAAACACAATGGGCTCTTTGTCTATCTTCTCTTTCTCATTCCCCCATGGCTCCGAAATTGCACTCACTCTTATGTCATAAAGAGCTTCGTCGACGACATGACTACCAAGCGGGCATGGTTTTGCAAAGCTGACTGAATCCTTAATCTTTGGTGGAGAAGGCACTTGAGGAACTAACAGAATCGGTTCGTCTTCTTTGGAATGTACATTTAAATCTTCGTCGACCTCCATTTGTTTATCCCCACTTGTCTCCTCTCATTCGATATCTTGTGGCTCATCCAGCTGCAAAATTGATTCTGGCTCTCCATCAGTTTCGGAATCCGTATCATAAATCCAAGTACTTGGAGGGCAGTTGTTTAAGGCGTTGGTGAGTTGTTCCATCTGATTATTAAGATTTTGAGTTGATAACTCTTGATCTCGAATTGACCTCTCTTGATTAATCATCCTCTCCTCTAAGTCTACTATGAACTTGGACCACCATTCCCCCAATCTTGAATTATCTGTTTCTGTTTCAGAATCCATGTATTGAAGACAATTGGTTGAGGTAGTGATGAGTTGTTCCATCTGAATATTAAGATTTTGGCTTGACATTTCCAGACTCATCTTCATTTCCTTTTGGTCTGCTATGACTTTTTACATGAGTTGCTCCAAATTTGACTTTTCTTCTTGTGGCAATGGAGGTGAACATGAAAATTCCGGTGTGTGTGATGGATTTGGAGCGTAATATTGGTCATCATAATTGTAGCTCTATGAAGAATCCGGGTGATTCCCCCAATCTTGGTGATAGTTAGGATCAGCATAGTTGTTGAGGTAAGCAGCACTCTATTGTACCGGTTCAAAACTAACGGTGCATTGATGAATCGAATGATTGCCAGCACAATAATTACACGTAACGACTATCCTTCGACTGCGTTGGGCTGCAATAACATCCAACGTCCTCGAAGTTGCCTCAATCTGTGCTGGTATTGCCAAAAATGCATTAAGTCTATCAATCTCTGTATCCCTTGGTTGAGTCATACTCGTGTATGGCCATTGATACGCAAAGTCATCCATGGTACCTGAAAAGAGAGAAATATAGGAAGATAATTAAAATAAAAAAAATATTTAAATTAAGACTAATTTGATTGATGTTAATATTGGCAAATAATTATTAAATTACTTCCCCGACAACGGCGCCAAAAACTTGTTAGGTAAAATCTAGTTACGCACAACACACAAGTATACGTGGTCAACAAGTAATAAAGTAAAAGTAAAGTATCGTTCCCACGAGGAATTATTTAATAAGAATCACCACGTACTGACTCGTAACCAACTCAATCTTATTTAAATGAATGCATTTCAAGTTATAATTAAACTACTACTAATTACCACTAGTTAAATTAAGATTACGGAGATTTAATATCACAACTTCACTCATTGCTTCATTTAAGTTAACACACTTTTTATCAATTATTTTCACTATTTTGAATTGTTAATCAAGAACACTATAGGAGATATAACCACCTCTCAATGCATCATACCCATACTCACTTAAATCCACAGATGATAGAATTAAGCAAGACACCCTAATTAACTAATCCACTATATCTCTATGTAAATTACAATTAAAAAGTATTTCAAACACAAGTTCTCTATCATATTACATATGGCGTAAAGGTATATCTCTATCCTAAACACGAATCATGAATCCATCTCCGCATAAATCACAAGCACATGCTACTATGATCAGATCTAAATCTATACCCCTCTCTCGATTTCATATAGATTATCACAGTAATTGATAATTAGACAATTAAGTCCAAATCACAATAGACAATTCATAACGATAGATCACAATAATTGATAGAGAAGCATATTAAAGTAAACTATACAATAAGATCCATTGTAATCTTAAACAAAGAATTAGTTCATTGATATTGAATTAAAACTAAGAATCCACAATTGAATAAACATTAAAAGATAAGGAAAAAAAGTAGAGAAGAGAATAAATATGTGATTAGCAAATCATCAAGTTCCCTCTTGCTCCTGCTCTTGCCCTTCAATGGCTTCCAATTCTTCAATCTCCAAATCCCCTTTCAACTAAGGTCTATTATTTTATTAAAACTCTAACTAAACTAATCTCATTCCTCCCATAATATACTATCTAATATAATATATATAAGATCCCAAGCCCAAGCTCCTTATCAGGTTCGGTCCAGTCTATTATATAGCATATAAAATATGTGTAGCGCACTACTTCTCCATATTGTACAACTCCTACGCAAAGTAGGAATAACTCCAGCCCAATTTAAAATGGAAAAGGAGAACATCCAGCTCACACGTGGCTCGTCTTTTATATCCGGTCTAGCCCACTTTTTATCCTCAGTGTAGCCGCCTTAGTCCTTCCCCTTTTGTAGCAGCCGAGTCCAAGTCAACATAGGAAAAGAAGTCCAGCTGCTCTAACCCTATATATCCAATACTCGTGTAGCCCATCTCTTGTCCTCTTCGAATTTGTGTCCTAATAGGAAAAGGATCAGCAGCTGGCTCACTTGTAGCAGGTCCATTATACTAGCAGCCCACTGATCATTGCATGGCATCCCAATCCCAATAGGCCAAGGAGAAACTACAGCTGCTTGCATGCTTTAAGCCCATGGCCCACCAATTCATCTCTTCTTGTAACGTGTCTAAGTCAGCAAAGGAAACATGCAGCTCTCCACCTTAACGGGTTAAGTCCCCTCCATTCCATATATAATATATATCCGTACTTATCATCCCACGTGATAGCCCCACCATCCGAATAGGAGAAAGAAAATAGCCTTGCTACTGCCACCTCCCCGCCCCAGCGGGGAGTTTACTCATGACAGCCCCGCCACAGCGGGTGTGGGTACTGCCCAGCCTTTGCTTGGTTCTTGCCCCGGCGGGTCATTTGGTCTTTCGGGCCCCTCCCCAGCAGGGGTTCACCTCAAGTAATGCTGGAAATTCACCTTTTATGCTCCTTTTCATCGCGTTCATTTCCTGCACACAATAATATAAATCCGAGGTTAAATGATAGCAAAAGTACTTGAAAACCTTAAGACTCAAGCTATCAAGAATACCGATTCGTGGGTATTAAACCCACTCATTAGTAAGCTGGACCAAATAAAATAATACATTATTATTCATTCCATTAATTCTTAAATTAAAAAAGCTATTTGATTAATTGGTGCAAATTCAGTTGACTGGGTATTGATATTCTGATATTTAATTAGCCTATTTTTGGTGAGGTTTAATTGGTAATCTTTCTTTATTATTTGATCATTGCATTATATAGTTGAGCCTTGCATTGTTAAATTGACTATTTTGCATTGATCATATACCTCTATATTTGTAATCTATTTTTTATTTAGATTAAGTGTAGTCTAAATGTTTTAATCCGTGTGAATTAGAGAAGCATTGCAACAGGTTCAAGGAAGCAAAGGTGCTTAAGGAGTGCATAGGTGCACAAGGAGCAAGAGTGCTCAAGAGAGCTTAATTGTTTTAATTATTATAAGAATCTGCTTTGTAATAAGTGTTGATTTATAAAGAAATAAATAAAGTGAGTCTCCAATACTAGTTAGTATTGGACGTGGAGTAGACTACTATTATAGAGGGTAGTAGTTGAACTACGTAAAAATTCTTGGTGTTCATTTAATTAATTGTACTTAACTTTATTATTCACAAGAGATTAAATAAATTAAGTTTAAGGTTATAAGTTAATATATTAAGAAATTTAGTTATATATAATTTAACTTAATTGATAATTCAGCAAGCTATATTTAAAAGTCTTTAAACTGTTTTATAAATTTGGGGTCCTGAAATAATTATTTCAGCAAGCTGAATTAAGGACAAGTTTTAACTTAAAATAAAAATCGGTCATAGTTGTTCTCACACTTATTCAACCCCTCTTCTAAGTTTGCTTATCTGAATTTCATTTGGTATCAGAGCTTGGCTCTACTTATCTTGGTCTTAAAGGTGACTTGTAGGGAAAGATTCTGATATGGCACAGTTCGGGAACAACAATCAAGAAGGTCAATCAACCAATAGACGGAACCGAAAACTACAATTTTTGGAAATTTCGAATAAGGATCTATCTTAAAAGAGATCCTTCGGAATGGTGGGTCGTGGAAAATGGACTAGTTATTCCGAGGAAAGACGATGGGACACCAAAGACTATGCTGGAGTCTTTGCTGGAAATGTATTTAACCGAAACCTACATGGTCTCATATGATTCAAGGGCAATGAACACACTTCTTAGCGGCATGGTACAATCCGAGATAGATAAAGTCTCATCATACAACACAGCCAAAGAGATATGGGATACTCTAGTGGTAAGTCATGAAGGTAACTCTAAAGTACGAGAAGTCAAGTTAAGCATGCTCATGCATGACTATAAAATGTTCAAGCTCGAAAAAGATGAAACCATCAAGATGGCTCAAGCAATATTTCTAGTCCTTATAAATTCCTTGAAGTTACTTGATAAAACTATTCCACAAAGTGAGATTAATCGTAAGTTACTTCGGGCTATGCCCAAAAGGTTTGCTTCTAATATTACTACTCTTCAAGATTCTGTTAGCATTTCCTCTATGGATACTTTAACTCTTTTTGGTGAATTAGAAGAATATGAACATCAGTTAAAAAAATATGATGATGAGGAGGAAACTCCTCGAAGAAAGGTCCTAGCTCTTAATGCAGGAAATGAAGAAGAACTTGATGATGACTCGGATGAAGAAATAGCCATGATGTCAAGAAGACTCAAAGAACTACTACAAAGGAAGAACAAAAGGAGAAATACTTTCAACTCAAATAAGTTTAAAAGAAAGCAAACCGAAGAGACATGTTTCAAATGTGGACATCCAGGTCACTTCAAGAAAGACTGTTTTCAATTAAAGAACAAAGGGAAGACAAACTACAAAGACAAAAAAAAGAACAAAGCCCTTGTTACTTGGAGTGATGAGGAATCCGAAGTAGAGATCAATGCCAATGACGAAATAGCTCAAGTGTGCTTTATGGGAATTGAAGGTGAAACTAATCAGGTATCTCTTAATGAGATAAATTCATTAAAACAAGAAAATGAAAAATTAAAGGAAAATAATGCATGCTTAAATGGTTTAGTTAATACAATAATGAGTGAAGTTGATTCTTTAATAGATGAAAAGAAAGAAATTAAAAAAGAGTCATCATGTAAAGAGGAAAAGATTTTGATTACAAAGAATGATTATTTAGACAATTATAACAAAATACTTTTTAATAAGGTAAACTATTTAAATAAGGAAGTTGAAAGATTGACTAATGAGTTAAAAATGAGAGATGTATTTATTGATGCATTTAGTGATGAGTCTCACTGCAAAACTATTTCAACTAATGAACTACAAAAGGAAATAGAGTCATTAAAATTAACACTTGCTAAATTTGTTCAAGGATAAGAAAATTTGGCAGCGTTGTTAGGAAAACAAAGACCTAGTTTTGAAAAACAGTGAATTGGCTATAATTCCACTTACAAAAAGAGAAATGTAAAAATGCTAAAATCAAAATCAAACTTTAAATTAAATTTTTGCTCTCCTTTCACAACATGTAAACATTGTAGTATTAAACATCATTTTGATATAAACTGTTTTAAGAAACAAAACAAGGTTAAAAAGATGTGGATTAAGAAGGGTGATTTACTTGCAACTAACACAAGTGGACCCAAAAAGATATGGGTACCAAAAGGATGAATTATTTTTTCTTAATAGGTGTGTTTGAAGGCAATGGTTCCATCTCAAAAATGGATTCTTGATAACGAATGCTCTCGTCACATGACCGATGACAAATCAAAGTTTATGGAGCTAAATCTCTAGAAAAAGAATGGAACGGTTACATTTGGAGTAATCGAACCTGCGAAATAATTGGAAAAGGTAAAATTGGTAATGGTAAGGTTAATATCAATAATGTTCACCATGTTAATGGTTTTGAATTTAATTTAATAAGTATTAGTCAATTAATGGATAATGGCCATCAAGTTAATTTTGAGAAAGATAAATGCCCAATATTTCATAGTACTAAACAAAACTACTCTAGTTGCACAAAGAGAAGGAAAAATATATATACTCTTGATTTTGAGCAATAGGATGAAGAACTATGTCTTGCCTCAGTACAAGATGAAGCTAATCTATGGCATAAGAGGATGGGACATATTCATATGGATCTAATCAAGAAGTTATCTTCAAAGAGTCTCGTAAAAGGATTGCCAAAAATAAAGTTTGAAAAGATGGGGATATGTATTCCTTGTCAATTGGGGAAACAAGTAAGAACCTTATTTAAGGCAAAAAACATGGTATCAACTTCTTCTCCCTTGCAATTACTTCATCTCTATTTATTTGGACCTGAAAGACATTCTAGTATTAATGGTAAATTTTATGCATTTGTAATAGTTAATGATTTTTCTAGATACACATGGGTACTGTTTTTGAGAACTAAAGATGAAGCATTTAAAGAGTTTGAGAAATTGATAAGAAACCTGGAAACAAAGTATAGTTACAAACTCATTAGAATTAGAAGTGATCATGGTACTGAATTTCAAAAAGATTTCATAATATTTTGTGATCAAAAAGGAATTAACCATGAGTTCTCAGCCCCAACGACTCCCCAAAAAAATGGGGTGGTGGAAAGAAAGAATAGGACACTACAAGAGACAGCAAGAACACTACAGCAAGAGAGTAAGCTCCTAAAGAAATTTTGGACTGAAACGATAAGTACATCATGTTATGTTCTAAATAGAGTGCTTATTCGTCCAAGTATTTTGAAAACACATTATAAGCTTTTAAATAATAAAATTCCAAATATAAGTTATTTCAAAGTATTTGGATCTAAATATTTCATTTTTAATATAAGTGATAATCTGGAAAAATTTGATGCTAAGTCTTATGAAGGAATATACATTGGTTATTCTCAAAATAATAAAGCTTATCGTATTTCCAATATTAGAAAATCATGTGATGAAGAGTCTATCCATATCACATTTAATGAGACTAACAATGATCTTCCAAAATAAAGAGAAGAGGAAGCAGGAAATTTGGAAAGAGTTGTGAATTCAGCAAACCGAAAGGAACAAAATAGCAAACGAATGAACACTTTCAGCAAACTGAAATGGATGATCAGCAGGAACATGAACCAAAAAACTTACAAGATACTGAAGAAGACTTTCATGATCAAGAGGAAGTCATTTATGATACCCATATGCCAAAGACAGCCAGATATCTCAAAAATCATCCTCTAGAAAAAATCATTGGAGATATCAACAAAAGGATAACCACGCGAAGAAGGTTACAAAACCATTGTGCATTCTTTGCATTTTTGTCACAATTTGAGCCAAAGAATGCTAAGGATGTTGTTCTTGATGAAAACTGGCTATTTGCTATGCAAGAAGAACTTCAACAATTTGAGAGATGCCAAGTGTGGGAACTTATGCGCCCTTCAAAAGATGTCTCCATCATTGGTACTAAATGGGTATTTAAAAATAAGCTTGATGAGCATGGAACAATCACTCGTAACAAAGCAAGGTTAGTAGCTTAAGGATACAACCAACAAGAGGGGATAGACTATAAAGAAACATATGCACCAGTCGTAAAGCAAGAATCAATTCGGATATTGTTGGCCTTTGCATGCTATAAAAGGTTTAAACTTCATCAAATGGATGTAAAAAGCGCCTTCCTCAACGGATACATCAATGAAGAAGTGTATGTCAAACAGCCTCCTGGATTCGAGCATGAAAAGTACCCTAATCGTGTCTACAAACTAAAGAAAGCTCTTTATGGTCTTAAACAAGCTCCAAGGGCTTGGCACGAAAGGTTAAGTAAGTATATTCTGGCAAATGATTTTATTAGAGGTAAAATAGATTCTACAGTATTTATTAAACATAAAAATATTGATATCGTTATTGTTCAAATATATGTAGATGATATAATATATGGTGCTGCTAATGATTTTTTTTTGTAAGTGGTTTTCTAAGTGCATGCATAAGGAATTTGATATGAGCTTAATGGGAGAGCTAAATTACTATTTGGGGCTTCAAATCAAGCAAACAAATGAAGGAATTTATATCCATCAAACCAAATACACAAATGAGTTACTCAAGAGATTTGGCTTTGAAGGATCCAACCTAAAAGGTACACCCATGAGCACATCAATAAAGCTCACATCTGATGACAAAGGTATTGATTTTGATTTAACAAAATATCGAGGTATGATTGGATGCTTATTATATTTAACTGCTTCTAGACCTGATATAATGTATAATGTATGTCTTTGTGCTCGATTTCAGGCGAAACCCAAAGAATCACACTTAAATATTGTTAAAAGGATTTTTAAATATTTAAGTGGTACTATTAACTTACGGTTATTTTATCCAATTTTCAATCACTTTGAACTAATGGGTTATTCAGATGCTGACTGTGCAGGGTGCCAAATCGATAGAAAAAGCACGAGTCGTGCTTATACGTTTTCGGGACAAAGTCTTGTATCTTGGCATAGTAAAAAGCAAACCTGTGTTGCTCTTTCAACTACTGAGGGTGAATACCTAGCTGTAGGAAGTTGTTGTTCTCATATATTATGGATGAGACAAACCCTATGTGATTTTGATATTTTATATGATTGTGTGCCCATATACTGTGATAACTCTAGTGCTATAGATATATCAAAAAATCCAGTTTTACATTCACGTACAAAACATATAGAGGTAAGGCATCATTTTTTAAGAGATAATGTGTCAAAAGGATTAATTAAATTAATTTTCATACCCACAGAAAATCAAATAGCAGACATTTTCACAAAACCATTAAGTGAAGAAAGGTTTTGTATGTTACGAAGGCAACTTCGAATGTGCATGGTATAAATATTGTTGAGATTCTATAATATGCATTATTTAATTAATTTTAATTACACCTTACATGCATATTAAATATCGTCTTATGTGCTAGATTTATATTAACGATGTCTGATAAACAGTTTGTGTTTAAATAAAAACCTTGATTTATGGGACGCGTAATCCTAAACATCATTATTTTTTAAAATTAAAAAGACATGAGACGCCTGGTTTTTCTAAGGAAACTTATGTCAACAGAAGTCTACATACATGTACTTCTCTCTCTTACTTTACCCATTTCCTTCTCCATACATTTCACTTGCATACTTCTTTATTTTCTAATTTCCCTTCTCTCACTAGATTTATACTCTCTGTTCTTATCTTCCATTTTTTTTATTCAAAACCATATTGAGGACTCACACCAACAAGCGATCTATCATCGATTTAGACGATGATCAACCTTTGATGCAGTCTGATCAAACCACAGTCGGACCTTCACACAAACAAAGAAAACTGAAGAAGGCGGTCTCTGTGGATACGGACTCACGGGATATTGTGTCTTCAGACGAGTCAAACTTTAGTCCATCCTTGATGAAGAAAACTGGACCATCTAGGCGACGAAAATTGACCATGCCCTCTTCTCAGCCCGAGTCTCCACCACCACCGCCTTTGGTAAACTCTATCCTAACTTTTGATCTCCTTGAGAATTTCTTTCGCAATACTTCATATGAGTCTCGCTTTTAAATCGGTTATTGCACATAAATAATTTGTCTATGAAAAATCTATAAACCAAATCTGTTATCAAGGTTCTCCTTTAAAAAATCTTTTTGAGTCCTGTGGAATCTCTTCTGTGGTTTTTCCTCCTTCGGTTGCCTATCCTCGATTAGTTCAACAGTTTTATACAAATCTCGAATGTCACGGTGATTTTTACAAGTCGTTTGTGAAGAGTAAATCTCTGTATTTTACGGTCATGGGTTTTGGTAGTATATTGAGTATTCCATTTTCTGGTGTCTATCCTTTCACTCATAAAGGTGCTGTTCATATTCCATTTTCTCCTCTAGAATAGTTACAAATTGTCATGGACAATCCCATCTTGCATGAAGTTTTTACTCTTAAGACTGTAGATGTGTGTCCTACTGCTTGTGTACTTCACAAATTGGTAAGGTATAATTTGTTGCCCCGCTTAGGTGGGAGTGCAGATTTTGCATACCAAGACTTGGTGATTGTGGCTATGATTCTCAAAGGTGTCTTGTTTAACTTGTCTCTTATGCTCTTACAACATATGATGAGTTGCTTGCAAAAAATAAAAACTTGTTTGCCTTATAGTGCATGTCTCACAACATTTTTTCACCATTTCAAAATTTCATTTATAAATGAAATTTCTGTTGCAGTTTCTAATTCTATTGATGTCGATCATTTAAAACTCTCTCGGATAGCTTTGGTTGATGAACAATTTATTCGATTTACATATGATCCTCCTATAACTCCTATACCTAATCCTTCTTCTTCTACTCTGCCCCAAACACAGTCATTTTTTGAAATTCTGGATCTGTTGAATACCATTGTTTTGAATCAAGAACATTTGAAAAATGATATGACTGATATCAAAACTAGACTTACTATTTTGGAGAAAGGAAAACTTCCTTTGGGTGCCCCTGAAATTAATAAACTATATAACAATATTGAGGATGAGTTTATATATTTGCAGGCTGGTTGTAAGTTGCAAACAAAAGCCTTGGCAGAGGCTATGCAACGCAAAATGAATCGGAATGCCTGTCAACTAAGTCAAGAACTCAAGTTTGTTAGCAATCAGGTAGGTGAGTTAGCAGAATTCACTGCTACTCGATTGAATGATGTGGCCTCTAAGTTACATTTTCAGAGAAAGTATTCGTCCGTCACTGAATATACTCATTGTAACTGGATGGCGAAATACGTTGGAGATTTTATGGATTTTCCTTTGCCAAATGCCACATTTATTCCTCGTCCTCCTCAGTTTGCTACTGATCTTACCTATGCCGAACGAGTTCATCGTGCCACGCATCGTCCATATTTCACACAACGCGCTGCCCAGATTACAACGGTGGTGGATCTTGACTGAATTTCCTCTCTTTTTGATTGATGTCAAAGGGGGAGTCAAAAGGAAATTTCAGTTTTTGTTTTGGTTTTAGTTTTGGTTTTGGTCTGCTGAAAGATTTTATGGTTTCCTGAATTGGTTATTTTTTAAGACTGATATATTTGTTTTTGGGTTATGATGTTTAAACACTGAGTTTAAGACTGATATTGCTGATAATTTGATATGTTAGTAATTTGAGAAGTTGATATTTGATTGATAAATGTTTTTTTTATTAAAACTAACATATGTGCAGGTGACAGGTACTTAAACAAAGGTACAATGGGGTACACTGAAAATCTAATTTTGTTAGATTAATAGTATGCTTAATTTAAAATTCCTGAAATATAGTATGCATGGATTTGGGGGGGAGCTAGGGGGAGCTATAATTCTTAGGTTGTCATCATCAAAAAGGAGGAGAATGTTGACCTAGACATATTCTATTCTTGTGTTTTGATGATGACTTATTTTTTGTACTAAATCCTTTTATGACATTTCAAGAATTTGATAAAAACGAACCTTGGTGGTGTACACGAATGGATTGAAGATTTTATTTTACTAGAAAATAAAATTTAAGGTCAATTGCATTTAATTGATTTTTCAATCAAGGTCTAGGACATATTATACGCATTTAATATTTTATGTTATGTATGTCTAAATTAAAAGGGATTTTAAAACTAATGAAAAAGGTTTTTTGGTAAATAAATAATAATGCTACTTGATTAGTTTTAAATAAGACATAATTTTATCAAAGAACAAAAGTTTTAAAGTATTATTGAAAAACGTGACATTAGTACGTATACTTGACTTCAAAAGAATACTGCATATATTTGTTTAATGAATATCTTGTACACGTGTAAATGACTAGTTATATATATTCATTTATTTGATACCGTGTGCATGCTGAAGGAGTGGAAGCTATATGGTTATTATAAGCTACAGGAACGGATTTTTAGGAAGTCATGATTACATAGTCCTTGGAACTCTAATACACTTTGTATATTAGAATGTGTATGGGTTATACCTTTTTGTGCGTTATTCAATATATTGCTACATCAGGAGTAAGATAAAGTCAAACAACTAAAGTTGTTTATATATGCTTATCTTCATGATTTGCTCCGGATTTATCTACAGCCTAAAAACAGATTTAAATTGTTTAAAAGATATTTTGTTGTTATGATAAACTTTCATATATCTCTTTGACCATTCCTAATATACATCTTTAGAGATATATTATACAACAAATATTTTCAAATCTATTGATGATCGGATTTGGTCTTTAACGGTAATATAGTTTTGACTATAAAAGTAAGCTGGACCAAATAAAACAATACACTATTATTCATTGCATTAATTTTGAAATTGAAAGAGCTATTTAATTAATTGGTGAAAATTCAGTTGGTTGGGTATTGATATTCTGATATTTAATCAGCCTATTTTCGGTGAGCTTTAATTGGTTATCTTTCTTTATTATTTGATCATTGCATTATATAGTTGAGCCTTGCATCGTTAAATTGACTATTTTGTATTGATAATAGACCTCTATATTTGTAATTTATTTTTTGTTTAGACTAAGTGTAGTCTAAAGGTTTTAATCCGTGTGGATTAGAGAAGTATTACAAACAGGTTCAAGGAAGCAAAGGAGCTTAAGGAGTGCATAGGTGCACAAGGAGCAAGAGTGCTCAAGAGAGCTTAATTGTTTTAATTATTGTAAGAATCTTCTTTGTAATAAGTGTTGATTTATAAAGAAATAAATAAAGTGAGTCTCCAATAGTAGTTGGTATTGGACGTGGAGTAGACTACTATTATAGAGGGTAGTAGTTGAACCACGTAAAAATTCTTGGTATTCATTTAATTATTTGTACTTAACTTTAGTTATCACAAGTGATTAAATAAATTAAGTTTAAGGTTATAAGTTAATATATTAAGAAATTTACTTATATAAAATTTAACTTAATTGATAATTCAGCAAGCTATATTTAAAAGTCTTTAAACTGTTTTATAAATTCGGGGTCCTGAGATAATCATTTCAGCAAGCTGAATTAAGGACAAGTTTTAACTTAAAATAAAAATCGGTCATAGTTGTTCTCACACTTATTCAACCCCCCTTCTAAGTGTGCCTATCTGAATTTCAATTAATAATAACACAAACACATTGCCAAGTATTTCAATAAACTTCTTATATTAGAATGTTTCTTCTTGTAGTATAATACTACAACCGTTCTTCATTACATAGCCAAAGCTATTTACAATATTATCCCGCAATTGCTTGCCAAAAATTGGGATTTACAAAAGACTACCCTTTGCTTATACAAAAGAGGGCTTTACGTCCTTACTAACTACACAAATATTTACATAGCTATTCCTTCTATACATACTAACTGGACTACATCTGCCTAACGACATTTTTGTAATCCGCATCGGCCATACAGGCCACAATATCCCGGCTAATAGTATGCTGAGTCTGTCCCTTTTCCATAGGATACTGAGCAATCTGGTGCTGATAATCCTCGTGCGAAGTCCTATGTGTATAGGACATTCGACTTATCTTTTACTTCTTGTTCAGAAGCTCCGCCTTCAGTTCCTGGACCTCAAGCTTTAGGTCCCGGACTTTATCCTTTGTCAGCACCCTCTCATCGTGCTCGACCTCCCAGAAGACCTCCATGTCTTCCTTGTCCTCCTAGACGTCGTGAACCTCCTACTTTAGGTCACGGACCTCCTTACTTAGTTGAACATTTCGGTCCAACACTGCCATGAACAAAGCCTTCATAGACTCTGTCGGTGACATCTTTTCCTCCTCCGTAGGTAGTATTGGGTCAAATGATACCACCTCCACCTCCTCTTCGGACATACCGTCAAATAATGTGGCATATTCGAAGTTATCAGCATCCTCAGATGGATCCTCCTCTGTCAGATCAGTCTCTTCTATATTCACTATAGATACCACTGCTTCTAGCATCGGTGTTCAAAGATGCTTCACTTAGTTCTTATACCTCACTATTCATGTTCATATCTCCTGATATCTACGATAAGACACAATAACTTGATTAGTATACAATCAAAGTATTATAAACACATATCATATTTAATATGTTTAAGGTTACTTTTTGCTTTGAAACTCTACCCGAGTTTATTTATTTCTACTTCTCTTCTCAAGGTTATAACCTAAGGTTTCCCCCGCTTAAGTTTTATAACCTAAAGCTCTGATACCGACCTGTGACGCCCCCAAAATCGGGTACCTTCAAACCCTGGATATGGTGCTACATGGTGCTACTATCTACTCATACATTTAATTGAATACTTCAATAACATGCATAAATTTACTAAATATTCCATTACAATAATCCCTTCCCAAGTTCTTTATAACCTTTACATTCATTCTGTGTCATAATATCATTCATTATAACAATAAGACTATGCTATTACAAGGATAACTAGGTATCCATCTTGGACTTGCCTTTGTCCTTACCGGATCCTTCGGTTCGATAGCTCTTAGCTGAAATCATATAATTTAAGCAAGAGTGAGCATAACTAGCTCAACAAGTTTAACATTTTACTTTGTAACCACAAAATTAAGAATCATATGACTTCATCTTTCATAACTGTACAATAGTTATTAGGTAGTAGGAATAATCAAAATAGCGTTTTGAATTCCTTTAAATCATCCTTAAGGACATATAGTCACTTAAGCATCTAAGCTGGTCAAAGACCATGAACAATCTTGTCCATTTCCATTCATAAAAGAACTTCCTGGTACTAAGACCGTAAGCCCGATATATCTTACGAGCACGTCTAGGTGATCAGCCTGTAGTACTCTTTGTTGATCAACACTCCATCCTTACACGTTTTCACGTTTAAGCTTTTTGGCAACTCCCAGTGCCCATCGAGTTAACGATGTTAAAACCTTTGTGTATTCATACTCAGGTTTACCTTTGAATTCGTACCAAAGCAATTGGCATATGATAGCACATCAAGAATACTTTGAAAGATTTATGAAAAATCAATCAAAATACTTTACATATCCGTCTAGCCGAATCAAATGGCATCGACTATTCATTAACAATTTATGCATAAGAAGCTATGCATCTTGACAACTTGTCCAACATAAAGTATAGACAAGAGTTTAGAAAACTTGCATCAAGCAAAACTTGAACAAGATAAGAAAACTTGCCTTTGCTTCTTCAACCTTTTAAGTTTACTTTACTTTGAATCTTTACCACTTCTACAAGATATAAACACATAGTATATCAATTAAATTATCACAAATGATATATATTGTGTAACTATCTTCTCGTTCTCGCATAACTTAGATGAATTATTAAACTAATAACATCCGTTCAAGTTATTTAACATTCTTCACGGCTTATTAACATTTATATGTCATAAACCGATTCTCGTCGACCATCGTTATGCACAATGACCGATAAAACCCTAATCGGTTCGTTACATCAATCACATTCCCATCGAATTCCCGTCATCAGACTCCGTATGGAAATTAAGTAAGTTTTAACTTCACTTGATATCATTCAAGTACCACACACCTCTATTACATGTTATGTACCCTTAAGGCACGCTCACAACTCCATTACGATTCACGGTTTATATTATCGGATTTCGAGTTTTAAATTTAAATACGTTTTGTCAACGTTTAATTCTTAAAACCATTCTTAAACATGTTGTTTAAGTGATTTCTCATCATGAATATTAACCACATACTTGCCCCATAACTATGTAGCAAGCTAGGTTAATAAACATTCACGTCAGAAAATTTTTACTTAAGGGCGCTACAGCGCCAGCCATAGGCTTAAAGGCAGCGCTGCGACGCTATCTTGCAGAGAAATTCCCCTGCCTCGGCGCTGCAGCGCTGAAAAGCAAGGTCTAGGTGGCGCTGCGGCGCCGGCCCCCAGCCTCAGAATTTTATTGCAAAACATGAATTGCTTGAGCTCGTAACACGATCATTACAACTCGGAATTGGCTCGTTCTAAAGCCATTAGTTCATATATTCCATGTTCTACGATTCCATTCAGTCGGAATTCATTTATGAATTCGTTGGCGAGAAATTCGCCGATTAGTCCATTTTCACGCGTTCGTTAAACGTTCGTGAACGTTTGACACTCAATTCTTCGTTTTAAGTCCAATTCATTTTTTCTTGCTTCTACAAGTCTTATTTACTTAATTACACGTTACACCAATGAAAACCAACGTTTCCAAATTAAACGGTAACTTTTGACTTCTATTCCGAGAAAATTCACGATTTCGACGCTTAACGTCTAATCGCGTAACTTTCACCAGATCTTCGTTATTCAATATTTTTACTTCGAAACAAATGTAATCAATCCATTGGTTATTATTCATTATTGATTCTAACCAATAAAAACTTCTATGTTTTAATGGTTTCACATACTTATTACTCAAATTCTCATGACTTTGATAGTTCCTTCATTAATTCCTTAATCAATTAATATAATTTTACTTATTCATGGCTTGTTGATGTTTTAAGTCCACTATAAGGCCAACCTTATCACTTCTTATCAATCATGCTCCATCAATTAAAATCTCTATCCATTATATATTGAAGGAAGTTGAAATTTAAGGTTTGAACGTTATACCTCTTGTGTTCTTGAGTGCTTGGTTAATTGATAAAGAGACTAGTGAACTTCTTGCTCCTTGTTTGCTTGGTTTCTTACTCAAAGAAATAAGTTAGCTTCTCTTTCTCTCTCTCTCAATATGTTATCAACTTTGTAAACCAACAAATGACTAACAAAGCTCCTTATTTTTAGGTTTTGCAAGACCAATGGTCTTTTAGTCTTTAGGGAAAACCTCCTCTTGCATGTGAAGGCCATGTGATGCCCATGTGCTAGCACATGCACCCCACATACCACCTATGTCTTCCCGTGTGCTTATGGATTGCCACATGGGTTTAACCCACCCGTTAACCCATCGGTTCGATCCCCGGGTTTAGTTATTAAATTAATTCAAATTGAATCTATTTACTTCGTATAAAATTCATATTATACGTCGTATTCATTCCGTATAATAATTATTTATTATTATACTTAACCAATTTAATCTTAGGTTTTACTTTTCCTGACCCTTATGGTTTCAAGCCCGCACGCGAAAACTTCGTGAGCCATAACTGGAATATTATTATATATTCCATCCCGTCTTTAAATTTATCATTACGCATTTCTCAGAAATTCAAAAATAATTTTCGAGTAGAAACGGATGAATAGTAATTTTAAAGAAATTCCTCGAAAAATATTTATTTTTGTCTTGTAAATTCATATGATTTAATTGTAGAACGTAGCCAGAATCCTAACCATATCCACATCTTCTAGGTCATAGAACGACCTTGAAATAGCTTATTCACTTCAATAAACATTTATTATAATTTTATTCAATAAAATCAAATAAAGTTTATTTACATAAACGTCCGATTTTCTCGAGCGTTACATGTATGAATTTAGCAAGTTAGTCAATTTATTTATTTTAAATTGAATAAGAGATTTAAATGAGGCAAAAATGAATAACTGATCAAAAACCTAATTTGGATTACGAAGATGAATTTGAATATTAATACATTTATTATTATAATTGTATTTAAGATTATGTGTATTTGCATTATGTGATTAATGTTAAGTATTGATTAGATGAGATTTAACATTACTAACTTAATTAGGGAAAACCCTAATGATAATTAAAAAAACCCACTACAAGAAAACTGGCTAATTCCTACGGAACTAAAGTCGACTGAATCTATTCGGTCGAGAATACGTTATTTGAGACGGATTATTTCGTCGAGTGTAATTCTGTCAGAATTGAGTTAATATCGACCGAATTTTGTCGAATTCAGTCGAGAACAAGGGGCATCATTTGGCGTCAAGGTTCCCGCCAACGCTAGTACTAAGGTCGGTGGAACGGGATGCTATTTTTGACGGAACATCTGTCGGGAATAAGGTATTTTTGACTGACCTAAGGTCGACGCACATTCCGTCGAGGATATGTTTTAAAACCTAAACGCGTCTCATTCCTTCAGCTGCCTCATCAATTACCTCTCTCTCTCTCTCTCATATCTCCCGTACCCTCTCTCTCACTCATTGGACCACCACTGCCGCCCCTGCTACCGATGCCGCCTCGTCTACCGTTACCGCCTCCCTCTATCGGCTACTGTCCTCGCCCCTCTCCGGTCACTCATCCACCACCACCTCCCTATCTTTTACACTTCATTTGTTCCAAATTTGCGAGGTATTTTCAATTTAATTTGTTAATTTAGCTAGGGTTCATATATATTCTGCTTTTGGGGTTTAGTTTTAATTTGGGATTGAAATTGGGATTGGAATATGAAAATGAGATTATTGGCCTGAAATTGGATTTTGATATTTTGCTAGAATTTAAACTTTGATATGTGCAATCTTTGTTTAGAATCTGAAATTAAGATTTGCTATCATTATTGGTCTGAAATTGGGTTTATTTTTTATATATTGATGTTGAAATTGAAATAAAATTGTTGTTGAAATTGAGATTTTATGTTGCTTAAATTGGAAAAAATGTGGTTGTTGTAATATATATTTTGATACTTTCCTGAAATATATTGGGAAACAATAGTAGCAGATTTGTATTGAGAATTATTTCCGAAGAAAATTTATGTGGGAATTATAGAAGGTAAAAAATAAATCAATACTAAACTATAAATACATTAAATTAAATTAGTTCCAATATATTAACATATAAATAAAATAAAATAAAATAAATTATATAACATAAAATAATTCAATAAAATTAAAATAAATTAAAATAATATAATATAATTAAATTAATTCTAATTAAATTTTATAATATAATATAATAATAAATAAAATACTAGGAAAATTAAATAAATTAAATAAATTATCTAATATAATATATTATAAAATAAAATAAAATAAATTATATAAATTATATAATTTAATTTAATTTAATAAATTTACTTTAATTTAATTACATAAAATAAATTATATAATATAATAAAAAAAATTAAAATAAAATAATGACAAATTAGAATAAAATAAAATAAATTTAATAAATAAATTAATTTAATTTAATTTAATAAATAAATTTAATTTAATAAAATAAATAAATTTAGTTTAATAAAATAATTAATTTTAATGTAATAAAATAAAATAAATTTAATTTAATTAATAAAATAAATAAAGTTAATTTAATAAATTAAATTTATAAATTTTATAATATAATATAATACAAAATAAAATAAAATAAAAGAAAATAAAATTAATTAAATTAATTTTAATAATTTAAATTTAATTTAATAAAATAAAATAGGTTTTCAAAATTATTTAATATAATATACTACAAAATAAAATAAAATAAATTTTAAAAATTATTGAATATAATATACTATAAAATAAAATAACATAACATATTAAAATAACACAACATAATTGAAATAAATTAAGATAAAATAAAATAATAAACTAAGTAGCATTTGCTTAGTTTTCTACTATTAAAATAAACTGAATAAGTAGTTTCCATATTCATGGTTTTAAAATATAATACAATAAACTGAGTAGCATTTACTTAGTTTATTATTGAAAAAATTAACTAAGTAACATTTGCTTAGTTTTTCACAATTACAATAAATTGCATATATACTTGTGCATGTAGTATACATAGGTAGGAGCTTAAAAACCCGTTTGACATTCACTCATTAGGAGTAAATGTTGAATAGTCCCCAGTTTGGGACTGTTACTAGATGTTATGTCTCTCACTTAAGTCGGTGTCAATTCACAGGGTACGTTTTTATAAACTTTTGAGGATTTTTCAGCTGGTGTCTCTATATGTTCTCCGAGTGCATACTTAGACTAAGTTGTCTTGATCTATTTCGTGTACTTGGAGACCATGGGGAGGTGCTGCTGAAATTTTCTTGAAATAGAAGAAATGTGCTCAAGATTGGCACTTGTGAGGAGGTGCATCCAGGAATGTGATTGAAGCCTAACCCCTGTAGAGTGGAGATATATATACTAGGTAAACTAAATTCATGCATGGAACACATTTATTATTATTCTTGTTCTAATTGGATATTTTATTCAATTAAAGATGTCAGCCGACCGGAGTTGGATGTACCGTATGATACGGATTGATGGGAGGGGATTAGTTGATGCGTACCGTGATGGGGTGTCCAATTTTATGAACAAAGCAATAGAACATGTTGATGATCCGAACAGGAAGATGAGATGCACGTGTCTCAAGTGTAAAAACATGATATGGAAGAGTGCCGATGAAGTTAAATTTGACTTATATTCACCTGGGCTTGTGGATGGGTATTCGGTATGGATTCATCGCGGGGAATCAGCTGAGTTTAGAGAACTGACAGACAGTACTGCAGACCAAGCAATTCACAGGGATTCGCAATCAGATAATTATGATGTCGTGCAGATGTTGGTTGATGCGTATGACCCTACCAATATTAACTGGACTGAAAACGAGCATGCATCAAGCAGTGCTCAGCAAAAGCCAAATGATTCAACAGCTGCCTTCTACAAGATGTTATCTGAATTGGGGGTCCAATTGTATCTTGGAAATGACAAGCACACAGGCTTTCTGCAGTGACGAACCTTTTACACTTCAAGAATGAGTTTGACTGCAGTGAGAGAAGATTCAATTATTTGCTTGATATTATCAGCGAGTTCTTACCTAGGAATAATACTCTACCCGCGAATTACTATGAAGTGAAGAATGTGACGCCCCCAAAATAAGTTCAATACCAACCCATTCTGAGTCGCCAAATACACTCAACAAAATCCAAATACAATCTTTTATATCAAACGGTCGTGCAAAATACGACCACACAACTGTGAGTATCAATACAGACATGTAAAAAATATAAACATTCAAACTAAGTCCTCATTATATTTATTATCACACTATTTTATAAAAAAATAGTGAGGACTTCTACAACTCTAACTCGGACCATCACTCCATTCCCCGACTAGTACCCGCGATATTCTCATTTTCTGAAGAGAGTAATAGAAGAAAAGGGTGAGCTCAACTAGCCCGGTAAAGAATATTATTACTAACATAATCAAGAATAAATTCTCGTTAGTTTTTAATAAATCAGATAAAATATTATGGACAACAAGTTTTAGATTAACAACTGCAGCGAAAATAACAATTCATTAGAAGAGTTAAGTAGAAAATGATGTCTACTATCTTCTTTGATTTAAAAGTCCATCATCAATATTTTATCCCTATAACATCAATCAATATATATCTCGAACCAAATATTCATCTTTGCACTATGGGCCAAAAATATTCATCAGGTAATCATTCATCTTTGCACTACAGGCCAAAAATATTCATCAAATAATCATTCATCTTTGCATTACAGGCCAAAGATCTTCAGTTATATCACCATTTAGAACCGAGGATGATGAAAAATAATATAAATAACGAATCTAGTGAGATAAATGACAAAGATTAGAGATTCGTAATTTAGTTTATCCAAGTTCAATAATACTCCGTAATAATCAATTGTGCAGCAAAATTAAAGAATGAAGATCAAAACTTGGATCCAATCAAAGATAAAAATAAAAAATAAAAAATTCGTGAATAGTAACTCGTGAATAGTAACTCGTCATGAAAAGTTGAAAATTTTCATAAAAAGTTTAAAAAATTATTTCGGTGAAATGATACTAGATGAAGCACAAAACTCAATAAATTTCTGATCATTTCAGGAATTATAGAAGCAATACTTACCGTGGTAAGTTCAGATTTAGGATTATGAAATGAAATATTATTACTTTCATAATATGGAATATGAAAAAAAATAATATTCATTATGAATATTGAAAGAAAATAACATCATTTACAAGAAAAAATAACATCCTTTACCTTAGTAGAATACTAGATCTAACTGGAATATCGGATATAATACTGATGAAAACTTGCACTGTTCTCAACACTCAAAGTATCTAAATACTCACAAGAAATACGCTCGATATTATAGAGAGAAAATTTTCTGATTCTGGTGTGATTTTCAATTATAACTAATCACCTTATTTATAGAAAAATGCCAGAACACCAGTATTGACTTAATTAACCAAAGGATAAATTTCAAGCCCACTCCTTTGGAGAATTTCATCCGCACACCACACTTTTCAAAACCTCCACCAAAATTAATTCTCACATGTTTATATATATATATATATATATATATATATATATATATTAAAATATTTATAATTATTAAAAGAATTCTAAATTTTATTTTCTCTCTTCCATCTCATTTTATTCATATATCGTGAATTTGTTGTAAAAAAAAATAGCATCACTATTATATTATTATATTATCACATTATACACTTATAATGTAAAATTATAATAATAAATTTGAATGAATTATTTTATCAGAACAGATAAAATATTCATTCTCAATAATTGTCACTTTTATTAAAAATTCCTCCGTTTAAATCCACCTTGAATAAATATTTACTTATCATTTTTATCAATAATTATTATTCACAAATAATATTACAGAACCACAATAATGACAACTAGGTCGTTCCCAGGAAAGAGGGGGCTTTCCGATAAGGATTTCTCCTCATTGCCGCGCAATTATATAACCTAACCCCTTTCCTCGATAGAACTTTTTAGACATTGTCAATAATGCTATCTAATAATATTATTCAAACAATATGAATTATTAATTTGATAATTTGAAATATTGTGCAATGATAATTATTAAATCAAAAATTTAAAATATCAATGAAGCAATTATTGAACCAATAAAATATTATGCAATTATTGAATCAATAATATAAAATATTGAACAGTAATTACTGTAACAATAATTGAGTAAATGCCTTCTTATGTAAGAATCAATAATTTAAAATACTGTGCAATACCGTGTGCTACTGTGCAACAATACGTATTAATGTATTTTTATCACCGGGTATTCCAATATTTTGACCGTAATAGTTTTACCGTTATTTATAAAAAGGTTATTTATGTCACTTTCTATATCCGACAGTTATTCCGTTGTGGGGCCCACAAATGACTGCGCCGTCATACGAATATTCTCCGACAACAAGAAAATTCCACAACCAAACGAATATTCCCCGACAACAATGAATATTTTATAACCACTTGCTTATTTTGAAATATTTGCACATTTCATCCATAACTTTTTACATTTATCAAATCAACACCTTACTATTTCAAAATAATATATAAAGAAGATTAAATCTTTATTCTTAAAATTTGGGGTCTCCTTATGAAATTTTGTCCTCAAAATTGACGTGCGTACCTGGAATTTCGAAAAGGTGAGGATATCTCGCTTTCATTTTCGATTCTAACTCCCAGTTCATTTTCTCAATAGCATGGTTCCTCCACAAAACTTCGACTTGTGGTATAACCTTTGTGCGTAGGACATGCTCCTTCCTATCCAAGATCTTGACAGGTACCTCCTCGTACGTTAAATCTTCGGCTATCTCGTCCGGTTCTAACTCAATAATGTGGTTTGGGTCTTTCACATATTTACGTAGCATGGATATGTAAAAAACGTTATGAACACGAGATATGATTGGAGGTAAAGTGAGTCTATAGGCCACCTTTCCTACTCGGTCAAGGATCTCAAATGGACCAATGAATCATAAATCGATATCCACAACTTTCTGCAAACTGACCCTTAGGCACTCGATGCTCCGCCTCGACACGTTTGCGCGTTAAACACCTCGAGATAAACTCCGCGATCTCTTTTTTCATATTTCTCCACCAAATTGTATGTTGACGATCACGATACATTTTGGTACTTCCAGGATGGATTGCAAACGGTGTGTTGTGTGTTTCCATTATAATTCTATACTTTAATTCAGAGTCGTTAAGAACACAAAGTCTGGATTTGACTCGAAGTATCCCCTCTTCATCGATTCTTGCTTCGAGAATAGTATCTTCTTGCACCTTATTCTTCATATTCGTCAGCTCCGGATCTATAGATTGAGCAGCTTTAACTCTATCCATTAAAGCTGGTTCTACACGTATATTTGACATCATTACGTGGGCTCCAAAGTTTTTAACTCTATCTTCATCCTTTGTACGTCATACAAAATGGGCTTCGTGTTGACAATATCGCACTTGTACCCGCATACGATCTTCTACTCAACGCGTCAGCTACCACGTTCGCTTTTTCCAGGATGGTATTGGATGGTATGATCGTAATCTTTCAACAGCTCCAACCAACGTCGTTTTTGCATATTAAGTCCATTCTAAGTAAAGAAATATTTGAGACTTTTGGAGTATATTAGGATGTTTTCAATAATGACAACCACGAAATGATCCAAATATTTGATACCAACTGTGACCCTCATGGTGCTTCAACCATAGCACCTCGCAATTGGTCGAACAGGTCATCAATACGAGGTAACGGATACCTATTCTTGATGGTGACATGGTTCAACTCCTGATAGTCAATACAACGTCTTATATTATCGTCTTTCTTCTTTACGAATAAATAGGAGCACCCCAAGGAGATGTACTAGGACGAATGAAACCAGTGTTTAACAACTCCTGTAGTTGGACCTTTAAATCTTGAAGTTCAATAGGAGCCATTCGATATGGGATTTTAGAAATGGGTTTTGTACCGGGTTCACGGTCAATAAAGAATTCAACTTCACGTTCTGGGGGTAGACCGGGAAGTTCTTCGAGAAATACATCAGGAAACTCATTAACAACAGAAATATCATTCAAACCTAACGTACTCTAGTTTAGATCAGTGACATGGGCTAAGAAAGCTTGACATCTGTTTTTCAATAAACGAATAGCTTTATGACTTGAAATGACATTGACTGATTTTAGTGGTTTGGTGGTTTGAATTCGCACAACAGGTTAGTTAGGAATATGAAAACTAACAACCTTACGAAAACAATCAATTTTGGCAAGATGAATGGTTAACCAGTCGATTTAAAAAAATCACATCAAATGTAAGTATTTTCAAAGATATAAGATCCCCAAGTAGGGTGAGGGTACCAATTTGAATCAAACAAGATTTGTAAACTATGGATGTAACGAAGGTTTCTCCCAATGGAGTTTCAGCAGATAAGTCAAAGTCTAATTTCTCAGAAGTCAAGTTCAAACGTGAGCACAAGTAGGTGAAATAACAGAATGGGTAGAACTGGTATCTAATAAGGTATAGACTTCGCAAAATTTATGATTAACTAACCCGTGATAAATTCATTCGAGTTCCTCGTGTTTTGGGCAGTCACTACAAACGCTCTTCCAAGAACCACCGACTTTGATTTGTCTGGGACAGTCTTGATGTCACTATCCCAGCTGGTCTTGACTTTGCTATAAGCTCATTCCACCCTCAACTGCTTCGTCGCACTTCTGATCTATGATTTGAAACATTACTCTTCGATCCATATCGAATTGGGGTTGACTGCTATGCACAGGATAATTCCAAACTCGATGTTGGATTCTTCTAATTGCTGTCCAAAAAGTTAAATCCATATCGTCTATTTTGGCTTTCTTGGATCGGATGTCTCTTTCTAAAATATCAATGCGTCGTGGGCCTTTTACCCATGCATCTTCAATTCTCACTCGTTCCGTTGCTTCTTCTTTCAGCTGATCGTTGACATTTGCATTTTCAGATTCTAGCTCTAATATCTTATGCTCTGCCAGAGAGCTTCTGTTCAAGCCTCGCATATCGAGTAGCAAAATCTTGAATTTCTGTATCCTTTTCTTGAATTGTTGTATCCCTTTGTTCCATGGATGTCTGTCGTCCTTCACCTTGCTCTTCTAACTCATGAATACGATTTTGCAGTTCTACATTTCGATTATAAACTTCTCCTAATAAATCCTCCTCCCCAGGTTCCTCTTCTTCCTCACTCTCAGCTGCTACCTCTGTGACTAGCTCGGGTGCAACTATTAATTCTTCACTCACCACATGGATAATTTCTAATTTCTTCTTCTCCCGACATCACATTATCCTGGTTGGTGATTAGCGGTGCCTCAACGGTCTCATTCACTCCATTGTTAGATTTTCAGCTGCCATTCTCAAATACTGTCCATAAAACAAGGGTAATTAAATAAAGTAACATATCACATATTAACTCTATATTCCAACTGACCAATTAAATACCAAATAAGCTTAGGTAGGATACACTAGCGAAGGTTTTACTCGTCTCTCCCCTCCTAGTTCTACTAGCAGATCTCCGCCAGCGATCATATCCCTAAGCTGTGATACCAACTGTGACGCCCCCAAAATAGGTTCAATACCAACCCATTCTGAGTCGCCAAATACACTCAACAAAATCCAAATACAATCTTTTATATCAAACGGTCGTGCAAAATACGACCACACAACTGTGAGTGTCAATACAGACATGTAAAAAATATAAACATTCAAACTAAGTTCTCATTATATTTAATATCACACTATTTTACAAAAAAATAGTGAGGACTTCTACAACTATAACTCGAACCATCACTCCATTCCCCAACTAGTACCCTCGAATTTCTCATTTCCTGAAGAGAGCAATGGAAGAAAAGGATGAGCTCAACTAGCCCAGTAAAGAATATTATGACTAAGATAATGAAGAATAAATTATCGTTAGTCTTCAACAAATCAGATAAAATATTATGGACAACAAGTTTTAGATCAACAACTGTAGCGGAAATAACAATTCATTAGAAGAGTTAAATAGAAAATGATGTCTACTATCTTCTTTGATTTAAAATTCCATCATCAATATTTTATCCCTCTAACATCAATCAATATATATCTTGAACCAAATATTCATCTTTGCAATACGGGCCAAAGATATTCATTTGTATCACTAGTTGGTCATGTTAATCTCAACACCTGTCCATCTTTGCACTACAGGCCAAAGATATTCATCAGGTAATCATTCATCTTTGTACTACAGGCCAAAGATATTCATCAAATAATCATTCATGTTTGCACTACAGGCCAAATATATTCAGTTATATCACCATTTAGAACTGAGGATGATGAAAAATAATATAAATAACGAATCCAGTGAGATAAATGACAAATATTAGAGATTAGTAATTTAATTTATCCAAGTTCAATAATACTCTGTAATAATTAATTGTGGAGCAAAATTCAAGAATGAAGATCAAAATTTGGATTCAATCAAAGATAAAAAAATATTTTTTTTTACCGTGAATAGTAACTCGTCATGAAAAGTTGAAAATTTTCATAAAAAGTTCAAAAAATTATTCCGGTGAAATGATACTAGATGAAGCGCAAAACTCAAGAAATTTTTGATCATTTTAGAATTATAGAAGCAATACTTACCGTGGTAAGTTCAGATTTAGGAATATGAAATGAAATATTATTACTTCCATAATATGGAATATGAAAGAAAATAATATTCATTATGAATATTGAAAGGAAATTACATCATTTACGAGAAAAATAACATCATTTACCTTAGTAGAATACTAGATCTGACTGGAATATCGGATATAATGCTAATGAAAACTTGCACTGTTCTCAACACTCAAAGTATCTAAATACTCACAAGAAATACGTTCGATATTATAGAGAGAAAATTTTCTGATTCTGGTGTGATTTTCAATTCTAATTAAGCACCCTATTTATAGGAAAATGTCAGAACACCAGTATTGACTTAATTAACCAAAGGATAAATTTCAAGCCCATTCCTTTAGAAAATTTCATCCGCACACCACACTTTCAAAGCCTCCACCAAAAATCAATTCTCACATGTTTATATATATATATATATTAAAACATTTATAATTATTAAAAGAATTCCAAATTTCATTTCTCTCTTCCATCTCATTTTATTCATATATCCTGAATTTATTGTAAAAAAAATAGCATCACTATTATATTATTATATTATCACATTATATACTTATAATGTAATATTATAATAATATATTTGAATGAATTATTTTATCAGAACAGATAAAATATTCATTCTCAATAATTGTCACTTTTATTAAAAATTCCTACATTTAAATCCACATTGAATAAATATTTACTTATCATTTTATCAATAATTATCATTCACAAATAATATTATAGAACCACAATAATGACAACTAGGTCGTTCCTAGGAAAGAGGGGGCTTTCCGATAAGGATTTCTCCTCATTGGCGCGCAATTATATAACCTAACCCCTTTCCTCGACAGAACTTTCTAAACATTGTCAATAATGCTATCTAATAATATTATTCAAATAATATGAATTATTGATTTGATAATTTTAAATACTGTGCAATGACAATTATTGAATCAAAAATTAAAATATCAATGTAGCAATTATTGAGCCAATAAAATATTATGCAATTATTGAATCAATAATATAAATATTGGACAGTAATTACTGTAACAATAATTGAGTAAGTGCCTTCTTACGTAAGAATCAATAATTCAAAATACTGTGCAATACCGTGTGCTACTGTGCAACAATACGTATATTGTATTTTATCACCGGGTATTCTAATAGTTTAACCGTAACAGTTTTACCAATATTTATAAAAAGGTTATTTATGTCGCTTTCTATATCCGATAATTATTTCGATGTGGGGCCCACAAATGGCTGCGCCGTCGTACGAATATTTCCCGACAATAAGAATATTTCACGACAATCGAAAATTCCCTGACAACAATGAATATTTTATAACCACTTGCATATTTTGAAATATTTGCACATTTCACCAATAACTTTTTACATTTATCAAATCAACACCTTACTATTTCAAATAATATATAAAGAAGATTAAATCTTTATTCATAAATTTGGGGTCTTACAAAGAAGATGATTAAGGGGTTGAATCTCGCGTATAAGAAGATCGATGTGTTTGGTTTATACGAAATCTTGGGCGCAATCAAATTGTAAAAATTAGCGGAAGCATGGTATATCAAAGTTTAAAAAATTTCTACAAAACCATTACCCGGATCATCCTTTATGCAAATTATTAATTTAAAATGATAAATAAGAATTTATGGAATTCACACCATTGTAGAACGAAGCTTCCACAGTTACAAGTTCAACTCATTGTTCTTCGTGATCTCCTTGAATTTTCAGGTTAGATTCTTTCCTTTGATCAACGTTAGCCACCCAAGTGTTTGGCCTCTAGAGGTGATCTACCAAGAAAAAAGAATTATTCAAAGAGGGTGGTTAGCTAAACCCTAGTTTTTCTATCCTCTATAGAAAATGAGTACTCTCCAATAATTGGAATTGCATCAACTGATATCCAATATATAACTCCTCTTAAATAGATATTGGTCAACCCTTCTAATCCTATTAGACATAGAGTTTTATTTTAATTAATTAAACTCCTTTAATTAATTAGGCTTCCCAACATATTGGGATTTAATTAATTAAACTCCTTTAATTAATTTGCCTCCTAGTCTTATTAGGAATAAATGAGAGTACTAATATTAAATTAATTCTTAAACTACTTTAGAAATTAAATAATAAAAATTATAATAATATTAATAAGACTCCTCTTATTAATTTATATTTAATATTTCCAAATATTAAATAATAAACAATAAGCTATTTAATTTATTCTATCACCATAGATTAAATTAATTACACTTAATGCATTATTATGATTATGCCATTACCTTCCTAAATAATTATTCTTCCTTTTATGGTGTGACCTTTTAGGTTCTCCATATTAAACCAGTTGTGAATAAATCAATTAAAATAATTCTAATCGTATTTAATAAATAAATTAAACTATATTCTATTTAAATAATAATATTATTCTCCATAGGGATAAGCCTCCTTAGCGATCAACGACTTTCTAGATAATATAGATTTCAACATTAATCATAAAAGAACTTGTGAGTAATAGTTACTGTACAATTCAATCCTTCCACCATACAATGTTCCAATTAAATATAAGACATGGAATTACTGTCAAATCCTATTTTATTTAATTATATGTATTTCGATTAGAAAATGCACAACTCCAAATAATGTAAATTAGAAACTCCTTTTTAATTTCATTATGCCTTGACCAAGGACTACTTGGGTTGTCATTTAACGAATTACATAGGACATATCTTTTCTTTTACTAGAAGTGGTAAATTCTTTATTGACCATTCATTATCTCCATATGTAACTTATTATACCCAAGCATACCCTTTGATATACCCTAAGAGTCTTAAGGAATAAGTCAAAGTATATTCATTACACACAAGATACTATGATGATCTCAAGTCCAAGGATCACTTGTCCTACTATCACATTAGGAATTTCTATTGACAGGCAAGTAAAACTCCATTAGGTATTCCATAGCGAGTCACATTAGTAAACTTATTCTCCAATAATCACCTACATACTTGCTTTAGTGTCTTCACGCAAATGATCATGAGATCAATCATCCTCATCCAATGAGCAAGTAACATATGTACCAATCTATCCGAATTTACTAATCCCCTTTTTAGTAATCCAATGATTGGGAACTATTTTTTAGTTTTAAGCTTTCTAAGAATTTAGATCTCAATAGCATTATCAACATCATGATTCTAAAAGCATTACTTCAAACTATGGGTTATTTACTTATTATAAAAATAGCATCATGTAGATAATTAAATACCTTTAATAAATGAATACTTTTATTAATAAATAAATAAGATCATTTACAAAGTATATGCTTTATCATCATACATGATTGGCTTGTATGCATACTACTTTATATCTCCCACTTGCACTAAAGCCAATTGCCATGGTATCTCATACCCATGTTCTCTAAGTGACGATCAAACTGCTATTGTGTTAAAGCTTTAGTAAATAGATTTGCAATGTTGTCTTGAGAGTCTACACTCCCCAAGGTGACGTCTCCTCTTTCAATGATCTCCCTGATCAAGTGAAATCGCACCAACACGTGCTTGGATTTCTAATGAGACCTGGGTTCCTTAGCCTGTGCAACCGCTCCGGTGTTGTCACAGTATAATGGGACTGCTCCTCCAATGCTAGGAACCACACCAAGTTCTATTATGAATTTATTCATCCAAACAGCTTCCTTTGCAGCTCCACTTGCAGCTATGTACTCTGCCTTATCACTGAATCAGCAAGTGTTTTATGCTTGGAACTCTTCCAACTCATTGCACCTCCGTTCAAGGTAAACATATACCCCGAAATGGATTTACTGTCATCTTGGTCCGTTTAAAAACTTGAGTCTGTGAAGCCCTCGAGTTTTAATTCAGACCCACCGCAAACAAGAAATACATCCTTAGTCCTTCGTAAGTACTTTAGGATATTTTTCAATGCCTTCCATTGCTCTTCTCGTGGATTCGACTTATATATGCTCGTTACACTAAGTGCATGAGCGACATCCGGTCTAGTACATATCATATCGTACATGATAGATCCTATTGCTGATGCATAAAAGATCTTACTCATATGGTTTTCTCTCCTCAGGTGTCTTTGGGGCCTGTTTCTTGGAGGGATTTATTTCATAGGTCATCGGCATGAGTCCTCTTTTGGAATCTTCCAAGCTAAACCTCTTTAGCATGATATCATGTGCGTTCCTTGGGATAAGCCAAGCATCCTTTTTGATCTATCTCTATAGATCTTTATCACCAAAATATAGAATTCTTCTCCCAAGTCCTTCATGGAGAAGTGTTTAGATAACCAAATTTTTATCGATTATAGCATAGGATGTCATTTCGTATCAGTAATATATCATCAACATATATACAAGGAATAAAACTGTGCTCCCACTAACCTTCTTGTACCACATGGTTCATCCTTGTTTTTGATAAAATCAAACTCTTTGATTGTCTCATCAAACGATGTTCCATCTACGAGAAGCTTGCTTCAATTCATAAATGGATCGTTGCAGCTTACAAAACTTAATTTGTTCAACCTTTGAAATAATCCCTTTGGCTGTGCATATACACATCCTCCTCAAGTTTTCCCATTGAGGAAGGGTCTTCTTTCCACATCCATCTACCAGATCTCATAGGTGTAATAAGCTGCAATCGCAAGCAAAATCCAAATTGGACCTTGAGCATTGCTACCCGGTGAGAAGGTTTCATCATAATCAACTCCTTGTCTTTGTTTGAAACCTTTTGCAACTAGTCTGGCCTTATAGGTCCTCTACCTTGCCGTCCCCTCCAGTCTTTCTTTTAAGACCCATTTACACCTAATAGGCTTAATGCCTTCAGGTGGTGAAACCAAAGTCCATACTTGGTTCTCATCCATGGAGTCCCATCTCGGATTTCATGGCTTTAAGCCATTTACCTAAGTCTTATTACTCATAAGCCTGTTCATAATTTAATGAATCATCATCATCATGACGTGTACCTCATCGTCATCCTCTATGACGAATCCATACCTTTCAGGTATCTTCGGTACTCTTCCAGATTTAACGAACAGGTGTTTGTACAGAAGGTGTCTCTACTTGGATAGGTTCATCCACTTGATCTGAGTAGTTTGTGGTTCTTGAATTTCTTCAAGATCTATTTTCCTCCCACTAGCCCCTTCAAGAATCACTACAAAAGAAATTGGTATATTCGCGATGGTATCTTTGGCGACGGCACATTAACTGTCGATAAAGACGTCATTGCCGACGGGAAGCCCGTCGCTAATGTGTGCCGTCGGTAAGACGGGATTAATCTCGACGGCTGTGCCGTCGGGAATGAGTCTTTTATTAAAAACCATTATTTTCAACGACAACGACACTTCTTTTTTTGCCCCTATCTTCTGATTTTCATTCAGATTTTTGTTTTTCCCACTCAATTCTTCAACCACAGTTGCTTAATCACATTTCTCCTAATCGATTCTCATAATTTGACCCATCACCATCCTAGTGGAGTTCGATCACCCCATCATCATCATCTTAGTTCGCCTCTCTCCCTGCGCCAGGCACCAGCTGCTTCGGCCGACCGAAATGGCTGACCCCCTCTGCTGCCTTCTTCTTCTTACTCTTAGTTCCCCATTGCAAGGTATGATAACCATGAAATCTATTTCCCTCTTTCTTTATCCAGGAAAATGTATACTCTTATTTTTTATTTTACTTTTGTTGATTTATATGGAAAATATTCTTTGAATTAACCTATAAAGTTTGTCGTGTGAATGTTTGTGGGAATATCAAATATAAAATGGTGGTAAAATGATTGTTTTGACTTGATGAGAATTATCAGTTCATTAGAGTCCATTTTATAAAATGGGGTCTCAGTTTATGGGGTTACCAGTTTATTAGAGTCCATTTGTAACAAAATTAGCAGTTCAGGGTATTAGAATCGGGTAAAAAGCATCTGAATGGAAATGTAATGGCCATGCCTCTATTCAAAAACTTCAATGCAAACATATAGCTAGGTTGCAGGTAATATACTTTTAAGTGTATCTCCATCTCTCTCTTTCTCATTGTTGCTTTAATTTGTTGCTTGTATATGTTGTAAGGCTAAGTAATGGACTATTTCTGTTTGGGTATTTTTAATTTTTATTCCAATATATGAAATTAGGGTTATTCATTCTGAATTCAAAATCTGGTTCGTTTATTGGGTTATTGAAGAGAAGTAGTTTGGGGCTTAGTTTTGACTGTAATTTTTTCATCTCTTTCAATCTAATCGTTTGTTTAGTTTGAACCCATTTTCTGTTTTTGCGTGTATGTCTGTGTTTGAGTCATGTGATATTTGCGGTACA